>CM028381.1:86132307-86301212 GCA_013146195.2 Codonopsis lanceolata
GAGCTATACTCTAACGAGGCCTATTAGAACTAGGCTCCACGCCAAGTTCTAATATAATACGCTTACAAGGAATACCTGCTAATAACTTAACAACAATAAACCCAACTCCAAACTAGGCCAAGGAACCTATCCTCGCGAAATAGCTAACTCCATAAAGCTCGAATCTCTAATTCGATGCTAATCCCAAGGTCGCAAGGCCGGCCAAGACAAGCTAAAGATTTGACAAGCACCCGCCAAGCGTATGGGCGCGAGTCAAGAGTTGAACCAACAACTCTAAACAGGGAAGTAAAGCAAACAAAAACCGAATAACCAAAAATCAAAAACTCCGCTTTTGAAGTTAATCATAAGTGGGACCAAAGCCTATAATTATGAACTAAGGAATACAAGGCCGAGAGACTACTATCTCTAATAAATCTATTTATCAAGCGTGGCGCAACATTGCAGCACCGGCAACAAAACCACATCTCTAAGGCCGGCGGCAACAAGATCCCAACTCGATAAACAACAATCTACTGGCTATAACATACTGAGTGACAAATCAACTAAAGGGTAAGAGATAAAATGCTAACCACTAATCAATGTCTCTAATTAAAGTTGTTCCGTACGTAAATAACAATAACATAATACTAGAACATACGAGCTAAACCTTGCTCTGTGGAGACAAATGTAATAGACTTCTAAATACACACAACAAATGACCAAACAAGTCGACTCAAAATGAACAATGATAAAATACTAACATAACTACCCAAGTAAAGTTTACATAACTTACATCCGAATCTCGCAAGATAATAAGTACAATAATGATAATAATAATAAAATCTCCAAGCTAAAACCCTAAGACCACCGCCGAATCACTATCCGAAGCCGCCAAGCGCATAACGGGTCGCCGCACACACTAAGGAAAACAAACGCACGGAGTGAGTCATAATGTTGACCCGAAGTTACTAAACGCAACTGTATGGCATAGCATGACGTGGCATGGCATAATGCACAAGCATGTATATAATCATGGCATCTTAATCGTATACCAACAATAAACTTGTATTAATTCACCAAGTAACTTAAACTTCATAAACCATATAGCACATTATCTTTCATATAAGTGCTCATAGCAAGCCACATAAGGGATAAAGAAGTTACCACATAGTGTCGTTGCTCTTTGCTCCCCGCAATACACATGTTATACTTTATCTTTATCGTGCAACATCGATGCCCCGTGATGTCATCGACTTTTATCAGTACCACCCGATTTAGCTAGCAAGCCAATGCGGCACTTAAGCGATCACGGCAAAGGGCTACTTCCCCATTGTGGCCAACAATGGAGGGGTGTGTGAGGTCCCAGGTGCGGCGATCCATAGCGAGCACGAATCCCATAATTCGTGAAGGCGATGTATCGTCCCACCCGGACTTGATAAACAAACCAAATAATCCAAATAATGCCAGCTGGGCTTTTATGAAATGCACAAGTAGATAATTACTCTCATGCTCAAACAAGAACCAAGACCGATCATAGCGGGCATACCAATCAAGTAGGACATAAAGCTCTACACACCAATTTCAACAATGCACATATTTGCACATACTTAACAAATCCAACCAACTTATAAGTTTAGTCAAAGAACCACATAATGAGGTACTCATAATCCTCAAGTCATCACCAAATCAAAAGTAGCATATAAGCTCAAGAAATCACAATATGAGGTCTACTATAGCCCTCTGTGATTAAACCAAAGACTACTATTTAGTCTAAGAACAACCATAAATCGAGACTTAGTGATTAGTCAATTCATAAAAGCATAACGGACTCAACCATAGTCCCAATTGTCATATATACTCGACATTCTCAAAATAGTCTCAAGGGTACCAAATCCAACCCGTAGTCATAACCTCGCAAGTGCTTTGATGTGCACGACCAAATTCCTTAAGAGAGAACTTATTCAAATAATTATTCCTTAAAGTAATACGAGATCATAGGTTGATCTCTAATGTTCCGTGCCCTTATGAGCACGCCCCTAAATAAATCTCCAATGAGCCTCTATATCGTGGGTGTCACAAATGGGACACAATTCAAGATGCTCGGGTACTCATAATCAAAACCAACCAAACCCGAACATCGTAGGACTTTAACCTAATGCTCACCAACATATATTGAACCTAAAACAACTCCATTGAGTCTTAATACCGCATTTCATTAAATACACATTTCATACAACTCAAAATTAGCACATCAATCAAGTCTATAGAAATTATCCCAAAAATAATCCGGCTTATTCCCAAGCCTAAAATCCAAGAATTCATCATAGACATAGTCAACGAAACCCAAATGACGTAGGACTTCAACCCGAGTTCGTTAGCACAATATCGAACCTATTACTTACTCCGTAGAGTCTACATACTAAATTTCATTCTTAAACCTTTCATCCATATCAACATTAACACCCGCTTCAAATAACAACAATTTCTCCAATAAATTGGGGGTTGATTCTCAAGCCTAAAATTCATAACAAAACCCAACATAGATCACAACTCATTTCATAAATCACATAATTTCAATTAATTGATCATTCTCATAATATATAGAGAGTTCACAAATCCAAAGCCCCAATCAAAGGCATACTTTCATAATAAAACCCAAATATAATGTAAACATGATTTCTAGCATGCTCACAATCCTAGAAACACAATATGAAGGATAATCATACACATCAACAATCATAGAAGTCATCTACAAATGCTCCTAACATGTTCATACTTCCAAAAATCCCAAAATTGGGCAAACATAGCATACAAGTGTTCATTGCCCACAAATAGCATATAGATTGTTTTCCTTAGGGCCAATGAACCAAAATCAAAAGTAAGTAACTTACCTAACTTGAGTGAAAACTCAAGAGAACACAACCGATCGGTGAAGTTGTTCTACTCGCGAGGGCTTCAAGATTCAAGTTTGAAGACAATCGGGTGGTTGGATCGCTTGGATCGAAGAGAGAAGAAGCTAGGGCTTGAAATCTCCCATGGAGACTCTCTCTCAACTCACTAAGCCAGGGAAGAGAAATGAGGAGGATTTGGCTAATTTGTGAAGGGTTAGGGTATTTATACTTCCTCACAACAAGGGCACAATAGACTTTTCCCAAGTACAATTAGTAGAGATTAGACTAATCAATCACTAATCTAACTTTTAATTAACTTCCAACTAATGTTAGGACATGTTTAGGGTTAAGTATGGGTGGTTAGGAAGGGCTTTAGAGGGGGTTTAATGAGGGTAGAATAGGTATAATTGCTAATCTCAAAACAGGTAAAAATCCGTAAACAAGACCTGGGCCGAGGCGGCGCCACCCCTTCCATGCGGCCGCTGGGCTCTGTCCAGCCAAATAATGCTCTCGTAGTTGAGGCGGGCGCCACATTTTTGAGGCGGGCGCATGGGACTCATGGCTGGACAGTCAATCTTGTAAAATCGACCATAAATCGCTCACAACTCCAAATGAGGTGATTTTTGATTTTTATGAAACTAGACTCATTGAATTATATTTTAGATTTTAAATTACTCCATTTGGACTTATATTCATCAAGATATGGTTACAACAAAATCAAGTACGAAGTTGTTTTTCGAAACTGACTTCTGCACAGCCGTAAGTCAAGACCTAATTGAGGTACTTAGACACCTTGGAAAATTACCAAATTTTACAGAGAGTATCCTAACATATGAAGGTAAAACATACTAAATTTTTAGAAAATTCTATTCAGTGGATTAGTACCAGAATTTTCCCGAAGTTTGCCCAAAACATGACTGGCCTGAAGGAAATCGCTAAGGGCAAAACAAGGCAAGAGGGTTTATAAACTTCCAAATCATCGATAGGCTTAGGGAATACCTCCAACTTGAAGTCTAACACATCTAAACATGTTAATAAACAATCTTAAAGAGGTCTAGGACCCAAACCGAGGTCACGAACACAAAACGCAAGCAAACCCTCAATCGCCGCATTCGACTATCGTCGAGTCACGACTTGTGACTTTAGCAAGTCAACAACTATATGGAGTCTCTTAATGATGTTTTGGTCTTAACATGGCCTCTCAAACATATCTATATCCTCTCGCAAACCAAACATACCGCCGACAAGGGAAGAAGTGCAAGTATAGCACGCAAATCGAGATAACGAAGGAGCGGGGTGTCACATATGAGCATGCTAGAAATCATGTCCATATGTTATTTGAGTTCATTGGGGAAATATGCCTAATTTGTGATTTTGGAAGTATGAACTTGTTAGGAGTATTTGTAGATGACTTCTATGATTGTTGATGTATATGTTTATCCTTCATCTTGTGATTCTAGGGTTGTGAGCATGCTAGAAATCATGTTTACATTTTATTTGGGTTTATTATGAAAGTATGCCTATGGTTGGGGCTTTGAATATGTGAACTCCCTATATACTATGGTTATGATCACTTAAATGAAATTATATGATTTATGAAATGGGTTTTGATCTATGTTGGGATTATTTGTGGATTTTAGGCTTGAGAGTCAATCCCGAATTATTGGAGAAATTATTGTTAGTTGAAGTGGGGTTAATGTTGAGATTGATGAAGGGTGTAAATGATGAAACTTGGTGTTTAGACTCAACGGAGTCGAAATATGTTCAATAATGTGATAATGAACTCGGGTTGGAATCCTACGACAATTGGATTTCGTTTGATTACGATTATGATGAATTCTTGGGTTTTAGGGCTTGGGAATCAACCCGGATGATTTTGGGAAATTTCTATAAACTTGAACGATGTACTAATTTTGGGTTGTATGAAATGTGTATTTAATGAAATGCGGTATTAAGACTCATTGGAGTTGTTTTAGGTTCAATAAGATGTTGGTGAGCCTTAGGTCGAAATCCTTCGATGTTCGGGTTTGGTTGGTTTTGATTGTGAGTACCCGAGAGCATCTCGTGTGTGTCCCAATTGTGACACCCATGATATAGAGGCTTTTGGGGATTTAATTAGAGCGTGCTCATTAGGGCACTTGAGGCGTTAGAGACCAACTTATGACCTCGTATTACTTTAAGGAATGATTATTTGAATGAGTTCTCTCTTAGGGGATTTGGCCGCGTGCACATCAAAGCACTTGCGAGATTATGACTATGGGTTGGTTTTGGTACCCTTGAGATCGGGTTTGATAACGTCCAAGTATATATGACGATTGGGACTATGATTGGGTCTATTGCTTTTATGAATTGACTAATCACTAAGTCTCGATTTATGGTTGTTCTTAGACTAAATAGTAGTCTTTGGTTTAATCCCAGTAGAGGGCTATAGTAGACCTCATATTGTGATTTCTTGAGCTTATATGCTACTTTCGATTTGGTGATGACTTGAGGATTATGAGTACCTCATTATGTGGTTCTTTGACTAAACTTATAAGTTGGTTGAATTTGTTAAGTATGTGCATTGTTGTTGAAATTGGTGTGTAGAGCTTTATGTCCTACTAGATTTGGTATGTCCGCTATGATCGGTCTTGGTTCTTGTTTGAGCATGAGAGTAATTATCTACTTGTGCATTTCATAAAAGCCCATGGCATTATTTGGATTGGTTTTTAAAGTCGGGGTAGGGCGATACATCGCCTATACGAATCGTAAGATTCGTATTCGCTATGGATCGCCGCACAGGACCTCACACACCTCTGTTGGCCCCGGTGGGAAGTTAGCCCATCTCGTAACCAATAGAGCGAATGGATTATGCTAAGCTAGACTGAGAAAGGGCTGCCCTTGCGGTGTAGCCGCTCAGTGAAAGTCGATGTAATCACAGAGCATCGATGTGGCACGAACCAGTAACATTGTGTATTGCAGGAGCAACACAACGGAGCTATTTGGGTACCCTCTCTATCCCTTATGTGGCTTACTGTGAGCACTTATATGAAAGATAATGTGCTATATGTTTTATGAAGTTTATGTTACTCGATGACTTAATACAAGTTTATTGTTGGTATGCTATTAAGGTACCATGATTTTATATATGCTTGTGCATTATGCCATGCCACGACATGCTATGCCATACATTTGCATTTAGTAACTTACTGGGTCATTATGACTCATTTCGTGTGTTTGTTTTCCTTAGTTTTTGCATTGATCCCGTTAGTACGGCGTGGCGGCCGGATAGTGATTCCTAGAAGGTGGTCTTCCGGGCTTTAAGCTTGGGTTTATTATTATTACTGTTATTATGTATTTGTGAGACACGAATGTAAAGTTATGTAGACTTTACTTGGGTAGTTTATGTTAGTATTTTGTTATTGTATTATTTTGGGAGCCGACTTGCTTGGTCGAGCTGTTGTATCTTTTAGAAGTTATTCCCTTGTTATTTCGAGTATGCTCTAGCTCACTCATTCTATTATTGTTGGTATTGTCATCTCCGACGACATTAGTCGTGAGACTTGGGTTTAGTTGTTAGGATTTGAATATCTTGTTCTTTTAGTTGATTTGTTCCTCGGCATGTTATAGCCGTTGAGTTGTTGTTTATCAGGTTGGTGTTCTGTTGATTCGCCGGCCTTAGGATTGCCGATGGTTTGTTGTACGTGCGCAATGTTGCGTCACGCGAGTCGTAGATTTGTCGAGAGATAGTCGTCTCTCAGCCTTGTATTCCTTAGTTTATAATTATAGGCTTTGGTCTCACTTATGATTTGCTTCCGCAGATTTTAGTTTCTGGTTATTCGGTTTTGCCGTTATGGCTTTTCATTCCTGTTTAGTGTTTGTTAGTTCAACTCTGGACTCGCACTACTACGCTTAGCGGGTGCTTGTCCGTCTTTTAGCTTGTCTTGACGGCACGACCTTGGGATTCCGCATTGGAGTTCGGGTCGGGTCGTCACAGTTGGTATCAGAGCTATAGGTTAGCTATTTCGCCAGGATAGGTTCCTTGGCCTTGTTTGGGTTGGGTTTATTGTCGAGTTATTAACGCTGAGTGTTCTTTGTAGGCGTATTATGTCCGGAACTTGGCATGTAGCTAGTTCTAATAGGCCTCGTTAGAGCATAGCTCGTGGTGACGAGAGAGAGGAAAACGTTAGTGAGTTGTATGTGACTCCTCAACCGATGATTGGACTAGAAAGCAATTTCACCATCCTTAAGAAGTTTTTGAAGTTGAAACCGAAAAGTTTTGATGGAGGGCCAGATGCTACTAAGGCGGAACGTTGGCTAGAAAGCATGTATAAAATCTTTGTAGTTTTGGGTTGTACGCCAGAAGAGATGGTGACCCTAGCAGTGTTTAAATTAGCTGGTGCGGCTGACCATTGGTGGCATGTGTTACGAGATAGTTGGAAACACCATGGAGTGCCTCAAGTGTGGGAAAACTTCACGATGGAGTTTATGGCACAGTTTATTCCAAAGGTGGTTCGGGAAAGAAGAGAAGCAGAATTCATGGCGCTAGAACAAGGAGCTATGACCGTGGCTCAGTATTCAACAAAGTTTATGGAGTTGGCTCGTTACTGTAGTTACTTGGTGCCGGATGAGGCTAAGAAGACCGAGAGGTTTGTGAAAGGCCTGAAGGCGAAATATCGTGAGGCGGCTCGTTAAGTTACAACTTACGGATTACAGTCGTGGATCGTGCGTATGCAATGGAGTGGACATCGAGGAGTATGCTCGAAAGAGAGCCTCGAGTACTATTAGGGGCAATGATGGTAATAGAGGCGTCGGCACCTCGAGAAAGTTAATCAAGAAATCACACGTCTTGGTAGGCGGGAGTGGCGTTCCTACCTCTAGTCGGAGGCGACGAGGCGGCGAGTTAATATGTAATTTTTGTATGAGGACGGGACATGCAGAATGTTGGGGTAAATCGAGAAAGTGTTTCGCTTGTGGCGGTGATCATGTTCGTAAGGATTGCCCGAAGATGAGGGTTAATCGATGGGAGTACTAGTCAACAATCCGGTGGCTCCAAGAGAGCGGTGGTGGGCGGCCTAGAGTTTGAGGTCGTGCTTGGCGTGGCGGTTGGCCATTGCGGAGTTTTGAGGCCTATCCAGAAATAGGAAGGTATATTCTTGTATATATATCGTAAATTATACCGTTGCTACTATTACCGTTATTATGAGTACACGTTTTAATCGGTAGCTCATGTGCATTCATACATACATTACATGGTGTATTGTGTAAAATTGGTTATTTGCTCAATCGGGAATAATACCCCAATGTGAGATCGATATATGATATGGTTTGTTTTGTGCATTACCGGTAGGTAATCGTACGTTGTGTATGGATTCTTGTTTAGTCTATATATATAAGACTATGCTATATATAGAATTGTGGTTTTGTGTGGCTATATATATAAAGGCCATAATATGTATATATATGAAGCATGAATTGTATGATGATACTTATCGGTCTGGTATGACGTTTGTATATTCTATGAGGATATGTTTAATGTAATGGATAATATAATACTATATTATTGTTAGTGGTTATTATGCGAGTAAGATATACACTCGACTTGTGAGAAGGTTGAAGGTTGCGATTTAGAGGATAATCACGGCTGCACGGGAGAGATTAACGCTTCACCGTGAGTATTGAGATGTTAACGTCGTGTTAGGATGCTTAGTGCATTGGTTGTAGACTTGGTCTAGAGCTTAAGAAAGGATAGTTTTGCAGAGTATGGACGTTACGGGCATTAGTAGCCTTGTCGATTCGTGGTGATTTCCGGGAAATTAACTTGGTTGGGTTTACTAGGTACACGAGTTTTGCGATAGCTATAATTGTTGTTTGTCAAGGTAATAGACCTTGTTACTTGGTCTGAATTTTTATTCAGATACGTGCATTAGTTGTAGGAAACACCTACTTGATGCATCACATTTTAGTATACTAAATTCTCATTTCATCATTATTATCTTCTGCTCATTCATTACCTTAGCATAGGAGACTATTAAAGGATGCTTAAAACCTTTTTAATCATGAACCTTGGCATCCTTGCAACGGAAACTTTTGAGTATCCAATTTAGCCGGTACCCTAAATTGGTGATCAAAAGTGGTTCGTTGTTGGACTAGGATTGGTATGAATTATGGTAGAAATTGACTACACCCGTTACCAAATGGAATTGACATGAATGGAAAGAATTTTCAAAACATGGCATTGTGTACTCTTATGTGTTCCCACCCGCAATGGGAAAACGCGAGTGTGATTTACATGGTTTGAAATGCCGATTTGCTTATCCTTGATTTGTTTGTAAATTGCTCCATAGGCAATTATTAATTCTTGTAACTTAGAATCTTTCGTGCTTGAATTTCATGACGTGTCCCGAAGCAAATAGTTTCAGTAGTTGAATGTGTTCTTATGTTGAAGTTTGGGATTTTGCCTACATGTTTGGCCTAGTGTTGTTCGTATGTGTATTCGTGACTCAAGCGTGAGTCATATTGTTTCCGATAGAAGGTGTTTGATGACGTGTCTATTGAGAATTGTAGACTTTTGAATCTGGATTATATTAGTTCGACCCTCGTGTATATTGTAGTGGTAGACTCAAAGATTCGAGACTAGGTTGGTGGTTTTGAACTCGATGTATTGTGGTTTGTATCATGATTTAGAATTCGGGACGAATTCTTTTTAAGGTGGAGAGGGTGTGACACCCCGCTCCTTCGTTATCTCGGTTTGCGTGCTATACTTGCACTTCTTCCTTTGTCGACTGTATGTTTGGTTTGCGAGAGGGTCTAGATATGTTTGAGAGGCCATGCTAAGACCAAAACATCATTAAGAGACCCCATATAGTTGTTGACTTGCTAAAGTCACAAGTCGTGACTCGACGATAGTCGGAATGCGAAGCGATTGAGGGTTTGCTTGCGTTTTGTGTTCGTGACCTCGGTTTGGGTCCTAGACCTCTATAAGATGGTTTATTAACATGTTTAGATGTATTAGACTTCAAGTTGGAGGTATTCCCTAAGTCTATCGATGATTTGGAAGTTTATAAACCCTCTTGCTTTGTTTTGCCCTTAGCGATTTCCTTCAGGCCAGTCATGTTTTGGGCAAACTTCGGGAAAATTCTGGTACAAACTAATCCACTGAAATTCTGAATTTTCTAAAAATTTAGTATGTTTTACTAATCCACTTCAATAGAATTTTCTAAAAATACTCTCTGTAAAATTTGGTAATTTTCCAAGGTTCATACGTCTAGGATACTCGATCTGTAAAATCTTGGTACTTACGGCTTTTCCAAGGTGCCAGAATTCAAGTACCTCGTTTTTGACAGGCTGTGCCAAAAACAACTTCTGTACTTGATTTTGTTGTAACCATATCTTGATGTATATAAGTCCAAATGGAGTAATTTAAAATCCTAAAATATAATTCAATGAGTCTAGTTTCATAAAAATCAAAAATCACCTCATTTGGAGTTGTGAGCGATTTATGGTCGATTTTACAAGATTGACTGTCCAGCCTCAGCTTCCCATGCGCCCGCCTCAATAATGTGAGGCGCCCGCCTCAACTTCTGGGAGCAAATTTGCAAATTTGGAGATGGGTCAGAGTCCCATGCGCCCGCCTCAATAATGTGAGGCGCCCGCCTCAACATAAAATGTCACTTACGGGATTTTTTGCCCTGTTTTGAGTTTGGACGAATTATACCTATCCTACCCTCATTAAACCCCCTCTAAACCCTTCCTAACCTCCCATACTTAACCCAAATCATGTCCTAACATTAGTTGGAAGTTAATTAAGGTTAGATTAGTGATTGATTAATCCTAATCTCTACTAATTGTGCTTGGGAAATGCCTATTGTGCCCTTCTCATTTTGGGGGTATAAATACCCAAACCCTTTTAGAAATCAGAAAATTCTCCTCATTTCTCCCTACCCTTCTTACGTATATTAGAGAGAGAGAGTCCAAGGGAGATTCAAGCCCTAGCTTCCTTCTCTCTTCGATCCAAGACGATCCATCCACCCGATTGCCTTCAAACTTCGGAATCTTGAAGCCCTCGACGTGTAGAACAAGTTCACCGATCGGATTTGCGTTCTCTTGAGTTTTCACTCAAGATAGGTAAGTTACTTCCTTTTGATTTTGGTTCATTGGCCCTAAGGAAAACAATCTATATGCTATTTGTGGGCAATGAACACTTGTTATGCTATGTTTGCCCAATTTTGGGGATTTTTGGAAGTATAACTTGTAAGAGCAATTGAAGAGTGGTTTTATGATTGTTGAAGTGTGTGATTACTCTTCATTATGTGTTTCTAGGCTTATGAGCATGCTAGAAATCATGTCCATATGTTATTTGAGTTCATTGGGGAAATATGCCTAATTTGTGATTTTGGAAGTATGAACTTGTTAGGAGTATTTGTAGATGACTTCTATAATTGTTGATGTATATGTTTATCCTTCATCTTGTGATTCTAGGGTTGTGAGCATGCTAGAAATCATGTTTACATTTTATTTGGGTTTATTATGAAAGTATGCCTATGGTTGGGGCTTTGAATATGTGAACTCCCTATATACTATGGTTATGATCACTTAAATGAAATTATATGATTTATGAAATGGGTTTTGATCTATGTTGGGATTATTTGTGGATTTTAGGCTTGAGAGTCAATCCCGAATTATTGGAGAAATTATTGTTAGTTGAAGTGGGGTTAATGTTGAGATTGATGAAGGGTGTAAATGATGAAACTTGGTGTTTAGACTCAACGGAGTCGAAATATGTTCAATAATGTGATAATGAACTCGGGTTGGAATCCTACGACAATTGGATTTCGTTTGATTACGATTATGATGAATTCTTGGGTTTTAGGGCTTGGGAATCAACCCGGATGATTTTGGGAAATTTCTATAAACTTGAACGATGTACTAATTTTGGGTTGTATGAAATGTGTATTTAATGAAATGCGGTATTAAGACTCATTGGAGTTGTTTTAGGTTCAATAAGATGTTGGTGAGCCTTAGGTCGAAATCCTTCGATGTTCGGGTTTGGTTGGTTTTGATTGTGAGTACCCGAGCATCTCGTATTGTGTCCCAATTGTGACACCCATGATATAGAGGCTTTTTGGGGATTTAATTAGAGCGTGCTCATTAGGGCACGGAGCGTTAGAGACCAACTTATGACCTCGTATTACTTTAAGGAATGATTATTTGAATGAGTTCTCTCTTAGGGGATTTGGCCGCGTGCACATCAAAGCACTTGCGAGATTATGACTATGGGTTGGTTTTGGTACCCTTGAGATTGGTTTGATAACGTCAAGTATATATGACGATTGGGACTATGATTGGGTCTGTATTGCTTTTATGAATTGACTAATCACTAAGTCTCGATTTATGGTTGTTCTTAGACTAAATAGTAGTCTTTGGTTTAATCCCGAGTAGAGGGCTATAGTAGACCTCATATTGTGATTTCTTGAGCTTATATGCTACTTTCGATTTGGTGATGACTTGAGGATTATGAGTACCTCATTATGTGGTTCTTTGACTAAACTTATAAGTTGGTTGAATTTGTTAAGTATGTGCATTGTTGAAATTGGTGTGTAGAGCTTTATGTCCTACTTGATTTGGTATGTCCGCTATGATCGGTCTTGGTTCTTGTTTGAGCATGAGAGTAATTATCTACTTGTGCATTTCATAAAAGCCCAGCTGGCATTATTTGGATTGGTTTTTAAAGTCAGGGTAGGACGATACATCGCCTATACGAATCGTAAGATTCGTATTCGCTATGGATCGCCGTACCTGGGACCTCACACACCCTCCACTGTTGGCCCCAGTGGGGAAGTTAGCCCATCTCGTAACCAATAGAGCGAATGGATTATGCTAAGCTAGACTGAGAAAGGGCTGCCCTTGCGGTGTAGCCGCTCAGTGAAAGTCGATGTAATCACAGAGCATCGATGTGGCACGAACCAGTAACATTGTGTATTGCAGGAGCAACACAACGGAGCTATTTGGGTACCCTCTCTATCCCTTATGTGGCTTACTGTGAGCACTTATATGAAAGATAATGTGCTATATGTTTTATGAAGTTTATGTTACTCGATGACTTAATACAAGTTTATTGTTGGTATGCTATTAAGGTACCATGATTTTATATATGCTTGTGCATTATGCCATGCCACGACATGCTATGCCATACATTTGCATTTAGTAACTTACTGGGTCATTATGACTCATTTCGTGTGTTTGTTTTCCTTAGTTTTTGCAGTGATCCCGTTAGTACGCGTGGCGGCTTCGGATAGTGATTCCTAGAAGGTGGTCTTCCGGGCTTTAAGCTTGGGTTTATTATTATTACTGTTATTATGTATTTGTGAGACACGAATGTAAAGTTATGTAGACTTTACTTGGGTAGTTTATGTTAGTATTTTGTTATTGTATTATTTTGGGAGCCGACTTGCTTGGTCGAGCTGTTGTATCTTTTAGAAGTTATTCCCTTGTTATTTCGAGTATGCTCTAGCTCACTCATTCTATTATTGTTGGTATTGTCATCTCCGACGACATTAGTCGTGAGACTTGGGTTTAGTTGTTAGGATTTGAATATCTTGTTCTTTTAGTTGATTTGTTCCTCCGGCATGTTATAGCCGTTGAGTTGTTGTTTATCAGGTTGGTGTTCTGTTGATTCGCCGGCCTTAGGATTGCCGATGGTTTGTTGTACGTGCGCAATGTTGCGTCACGCGAGTCGTAGATTTGTCGAGAGATAGTCGTCTCTCAGCCTTGTATTCCTTAGTTTATAATTATAGGCTTTGGTCTCACTTATGATTTGCTTCCGCAGATTTTAGTTTCTGGTTATTCGGTTTTGCCGTTATGGCTTTTCATTCCTGTTTAGTGTTTGTTAGTTCAACTCTGGACTCGCACTACTACGCTTAGCGGGTGCTTGTCCGTCTTTTAGCTTGTCTTGACGGCACGACCTTGGGATTCCGCATTGGAGTTCGGGTCGGGTCGTCACATTCATACTTACAGAAGACGAACTACAAAGCACAAATTTAGATAATAAGCATAATTGCATTTGAGAGGACTCGGACAATTCATGAATCTTCCTCAAAACCACTTCATATACATCTTCAAATCTCTCTCCAAGTCCAAATGGCAAAGGTGGCGTTGCTAGAATATTTGATTTAGTTTCCACACAATCTCTATCTCGCTGAACCACATCATGATCCTATCAAATCAAGGAGAAGAAAAAGGGACAAAAATTTATGTAGTTCCCACATCGATCATCCAAGTGTTAAAATACATAGTTCCGGTTGGTAACAATTCAAATGAAACCTTTAAATGCACTGATATAACTCTAAAAGAATATCATAATTTCTTAAGACGAGTTTAAAAATGAAAAACCCACTCATTTGCTTGTACTAGAATCAGTAAGCTTCAATACAAAGCTAATGAACAAGCTTCGAATTGTACAAATTCAGATAATCTATAATCAGTAAACTTCATACTTATAGTATACGATCTACTGAGCACAAATTGAGATAATGAGCATAATTGCATTTGAGAGGACTTTAAAAATTCATGAAGCTTCATCAAAACCACATCATATACATCTTCAAATCTTTCTCCAAGTCGAAAAGACAAAAGTGGCATTGCTAGCATATTTGATTTAGTTTCCGCACCATCACTACCTCTCTGAAGCACATCATGATCCTATAAAATCAAGGAGAAGAAAAAGGGACAAAAATTTAGGTAGTTCCCACATCGATCATCCAAGTGTTAGAATACAGAGTTCCTCTTGGTAACAATTTTTATGGAACCTTTAAATGCAGTGATATAACTCTAAGATAACGTCATAATTCTTAAAACAAGTAAAAAATAAAAATCTCGCCCTTTGGCATGTACTGGAATCAGTAACCTTCAAATACAAAGCTAATGAACAAGCTTAGAATCACACAAATTCAGATCATTTGTAATCAGTAAACTTCATACTTACTGATTCAGATAATGAGCATAATTGCATTTGAGAGGACCCCCGACAATTCATGAAGCTTCCTCAAAACCACTTCATATACATCTTCAAATCTCTCTCCAAGTCCAAATGACTAAGGAGGCATTGCTAAAATATTTTATTTATTTTTCACATCATCTCTACCTCGCCGAAGAACATCATGATCCTATCAAATCAAGGAGAAGAAAAAGGGACAAAAATTTATGTAGTTCCCACATCGATTATCCAAGTGTTTAAATACAGAGTTCCTCTTGGTAACAATTCGAATGAAACCTTTAAATGAAGAGATATAACTCCAAGAGAACGTTATAATTCTTCAAACAAGTTAAAAATAAATAAATATCTCGCCATTGGGATGCACTTCAGTAAGCTTCAAATACAAAGCTAATGAACAAGCTTAGAATCGCACAAATTCAGATAATATGTAATTAGTAAACTTCATACTTACACAAGATGAACTACAGAGCCCAAATTTAGATAATGAGCATATTTTCATTTGAGAGGACTCCGACAATTGATGAAGCTTCCTGTTAGTCCCAAATATGCTCAATTTAAACTAGAAGGGGGGAGTGTTGAATAGCCTAATAGTATTTTTAAAAATACTTAAAAATATTTTCAAAGTGTTTTCTCCTTTTTAAAATAACTAACTCTTAAGAAGAGTTAGGGAAGCGTAATCAAAGAAGATAAAACAAATGGAAGGCTGCTGCTCTCAATAAGGCTCAGCAGCAAACTTAAACAGTTAAGAACAATAGCAGATGTAATTTAAACAAGGTAAGTAAAGACAAATCAATCAAGACAGTACGCAAGGATATAGAAGTGGTTCGTACTATGAAAAGTATTACGTCCACTACCAAAGTGGTTAGCTTTGGATTTTGAAAGGTGCCATTTTTTATCCACTAGGTGAGAAGGTTAGATCTCTAATGGATCGTGTACAAAATAGTTTTCAACCAAGTGTTTAATGATGAGAGAAACAATCAATGAATAATTGATCTCTTAAGTGCTAAAGTAAAGAACAGTTAATATCAAACTAGACGAAGCTGATAGCAAGTATTGACTGGCAGATCTGCAGCTTCAAGAAGTTTGGTGAAGTGTTAGTTTTTGTCCTTTTGATATATACCAAGGGAGATCTTCAGGACCGTTGGATTGAAAGAAGAGAGGTTGTATCTAACATTATAATGCATTGAATGCATTTCGGCGCTTTGTAGAATGAGTGCAGTAAGACAGACACAGACATCAGAGATGCAGTGATTCAGGGGCAGACATTCCAAACAGAGTAATGTTGCAGCTTGCAGGCGTTACAGCTTGAGAGTCTTCTTAGCCAAAAGAGGTAATGTCTTCAGTGTTCATGATTCAGACGACGGGTTGGACAGATGTCTGTACAGTTGTCTGGAGTCAGATAATGACATGGTTGACTTCTTTAGCGGAAATCTGATGAAGATAATTTGAATATTATTTGACTAGATATAAAAAATATCTAGATCAAATAATATATGACCTAAATCCACGTGTTTGGCTAAGCTTCATTTATGAGCTGAGCATACTTCAAAGTCTGCTGGTGAGACGTGCTTTCAAGGCTGCTATTGAAGTCTGCTAGTCCGCGCCTTGGAGAAACTAACACTAAACTATTTTATTACAACCTTGATTCATAGACAGTTTCCTCACTGACCGGTACGCAGACCTTTTAGTCACTGTGCAATAGAATTAGAAGATGACTCAACCAAATCTAGAACCTGTGAGGGTCAACACTTCCTCAAAACAACTTCATATAAATCTTCAAATCTCGCTCCAAGTCCAAATTACAAGGGTGGCATTGCTAGAGTATTTGGTTTAGTTTCCACATCATCTCTTCCTCGCTGAAGCACATCATGATTCTATCAAATCGATGAGAAGAAAAAATGGATAAAAAATTATGTAGTTCCCACGTCGATTATCCAAGTGTTAAAATACAAAGTTTGTCTTGGTAACAATTCGAATGAAACCTCTGAATGCAGTGATATAACTCTAAATAGCGTCATAATTCTTAAGACAAGTTAGAAAATAAAAATCACGCCCATTGCCATGCACTGGAATCAGTAAGCTTCAACTACAAAGCTGATGAACAAGCTTAGAATCACACAAATTCAGATAATCTGTAATCAATTAACTTCATACTTATAGTAGACAAACTACAGAGCACAAATTTAGATAATGAGCATAATTGCATTTAAGAGGATTCTGAAAATTCATGAAGATTTCCTAAAACTACTTCATATACATCTTCAAATCTCTCTCCAAGTCCAAATGGAAAAGGTGGCATTGCTAGAATATTTGATTTAGTTTCCACACCATCTCTACCTCGCTGAAGCACATCATAATCCTATCAAATCAAGGTGAAGAAAAAAGGACAAAAATTAGTGTAGTTCCCACATCGATCATCCAAATGTTAGAATACAGAGTTCCTCTTGATAACAATTTGAATGAAACCTTTACATGCAGTGATATTATAACTCTAAAAGAACGTCATAATTTCTTAAGGCAAGTTAAAAAATGAAAATCCCGCCCATTAGCATGCACTGGAATCAGTAAGCTTCAAATATAAAGCTAATGAACAAGCTTAGAATCGAAGAAATTCAAATAATTTGTAATCATCAAACTTCATACTTAGAGTAGACAAACTACAGAGCACAAATTGAGATAATGAGCATAATTGCATTTGAGAGGACTCCGAAAATTCATGAAGGTTGCTAAAAACCGCTTCATATACATCTTCAAATCTCTCTCCAAGTCCAAATGACAAAGGTGACATTGCTAGAATATTTGATTTATTTTTCGTACCATCTCTACCTCGCTGAAGCACATCATGATCCTATAAAATCATAGAGAAGAAAAAGGGACAAAAAATTATGTAGTTCCCACATCGATCGTCCATGTGTTAGAATACAAAGTTCCTCTTGGTAACAATTCGAATGAAACCTTTAAATGAAGAGATATTATAACTCTAAAATAACGTTATAATTTCTTAAGACAAGTTAAAAAATGAAAATCCCGCCCATTAGCATGCACTAGAATTAGTAAGCTTCAAATACAAAGCTAATGAACAAGCTTAGAATTGCACAAATTCAGATAATCTGTAATCAGAAAACTTCACATTTACAGTAGACAAACTACATAGCACAAATTGAGATAATGAGCATAATTGCATTTGAGAGTTCTCCGAAAATTCTTGAAGCTTCCTCAAAACCACTTCATATACATCTTCAAATCTCTGTCCAAGTCTAAATGACAAAGGTGGCATTGCTAGAATATTTGATTTAGAATCCACACCGTCTCTACCTCGCTGAAGCACGTCATGATCCTTTAAAATCAAGGAGAATAAAAAGGGACAAAAATTATGTATATGAATAAAAAAATCATAGAATCGCCCAAATTCAGATAATATGGAATAAAAAAGCTGTAAATACAAAGTTGATGAACAACCTTAGAATCACCCAAATTCAGATAGTATGTAATCAACAAACTTCATACTTATAATAGACAAACTAGAGAGCACAATTTCAGACAATAAGCATAATTGCATTTGAGAGGACTTTGACAATTCATGAAGCTTCCTCAAAACAACTTCATATACATCTTCAAATCTCTCTCCAAGTCCAAATGACAAAGTTGGCACTGCTAGAATATTTGATTTAGTTTCCACACCATCTTTACCTCGCTGAAACTCATCATGATCCTATCAAATCAAGGAGAAGAAAAAGGGGCAAAATTTTATGTAGTTTCCACGCCGACCATCCAAGTGTTAGAATACAGAGTTTCTCTTGGTGACAATTCGAATGAAACATTTAAATGCAGTGATATAACTCTAAGAGAACGTCATAATTCTTAAGAAAAGTTAAAAATAAAAATTCCGCCCATTGGCATGCACTGGAATCAGTAAGCTTCAAATACAAAGCTGATGAACAAGCTTAGAATCTCACAAATTCAGATAATCTGCAATCAACAAACTTCATACGTACAGTAGACGAACTACAGAGCACAAATTCAAATAATTAGAATATTCATGAAGCTTCCTTAATACAACTTCATAAACATATTCAAATATCTCTCTAAGTCCAAATGACAAAGGTGGCATTGTTAGAATATTTGATTTAGTTTCCACACCATCTTTACCTTGCTGAAGCACATCATGATCCTATTAAATCATGGAGAAGAAAAAGGGACAAAAATTTATGTAGTTTCCACAACGATCATCACAGTGTTAAAATTCAGAGTTTCTCTTGGTAACTATTCGAATGAAACCTTTAAATGCAGTGCTATAACTCTAAGCGAACGTCATAATTCTTAAGACAAGTTAAAAAATAAAAATCATGTACATTGGCATGCACTGGAATCAGTAAGCTTCAAATACAAAGCTGATGAACAAACTTAGAATCGCACAAATTCAGAAAATCTCTAATCAGTAAACTTCATACTTACAGTATGAAGCTTCCTCTCTGCCTCCATTTTTGCAACGGCTGCGTGTGTAATTTATTCTGTGCAAGGAGTGAGGTTTCGAGTGAAGGCGAAATGATGATGGTGCACAGGAAATTTATGGTCGGTTATATAGGGCACCACTCAGCATTCCTCCCTCGCCTTCTTATCTCATATATATATAGCCCTTTCTTAGTCAATTTGATTATTATAAGTTGATTTTTAACACAAACAGATTCAGTCACTGATGATGCTCCCAATTAAGCTTCATCTACTGAATCATCAAATCAAATTGCAGCGGAATCAAATGAACAAAAAGTAAGCAAAGTAAACTTAGAGACACCAAGTTGTAGTTAATGTCTACAAGTGAAAAACTTGTAGACGGTGCCTCATGGCAAAACTAACTCTAGATTAAAAGATTGTAATAGATTATAATATGAAAACCAACCGTTTGAGAATGGAAATCGTTACAAAAACTCCTATGAGAAAAAACAAAGAGTGTAAGACTAAAGTAGTGAAAAACGAGTATGATGACGCTCTTGATAATATATCATTCACTGGCACATCCAACTTTGGAATAGCTCTGTGTGACAACTCTATCTAAGATTCTCAACTTGGGAACTAATGTCAATGGTTGTTCAATAATTCTTTATATAGAGCTCTAGGAAACATGTCTTCCAAGAAAACACTTCAACAACCCAAAGTTAGGATTAGGAAAGAGTTCATATGGAAATAAACATCTAATTCCTATAAATTAGGATATGTTATGTTTGAGTCCGTATCCAAAGTAATAACCAAGTTTCCTAGAAGTTACAAAACCAAATTCAATTGGAGACTCAAGCGTTTAAGTGTGAAATGAGTGCCAAAAGTAATGGAAAACATCTGTGCTTGCTGCTGCTTGGAAGGTCTTTAAGCAAGAAATAAGTGAAGTGGGGAGTTCATATAAGTTGGAACCTAACTCTTTGAGAGATATTGTGTCATTATTTGCCAAGATCGTTGGTAAAGTTGCTACATGTATGCTGCTTTTATAAAGAAGGATTCATATGCATGAAATGTCATTTTGCTATTGGTTAAGTTCAATAGAAATTAAGAAATTGACAACATTACACCAATGGTATAGTATCTTTGGCCAACATCCTCTTCAACCCATCCCCCCAACATAACTACTAATCTACATGTTGTTATATCTATTCAAAAGTTTTTGATCATATCGAGATTGGAAATATGTATGGAGCTCAAGCTTAGTGTTGGTGGAGGCTTATTATTTGATTGGCTTTGTCAATAACTCCCAATTCGAATCTACAAATTGCTTATATTTTTCTTCGGGGTTTGTTTGTTGCATTTTTGATGTAATTCATTGATTTTTTTTTTTTACGATTAAAAGTTTTAATCGGAAATAATCTTAACAAATTTCAATCGTCTTTTATTCACAGAGCAGCAGGAACGACATACTATCGGTTATCTCTACTGATCCATATCGATCTTGCTAAAATTAAAATGCAAAAGGTCTTTAGATAGAGGAGGGGAGAAAAAAGAAACAATAATTTGGTTCTCATTGTGTTATTAATGTGATAATAAAATGACGATCAATTGCATTTATTAGGGTATTGAATATGTAACCTTTAAGATGCAGTCATACAAATTTTACTTACAAACTTATGTAACTCAATTATTCATTTACTTTTTATTTGAATGATGATAATAATAAAGTGAACATATATCCATTACTTTCTTAATTGACCAAAACTTCATTTTACAAATTTGTAAATTTTTTTGTAATTAAATTTATTATTAAATAATATTGAAATACTGTTTCATGTTTCAACTAATACATTTATATTATATAATATAATATATCTTATAAAATAAGTGTGTACCATATTTAATAAATTTAGTGCGAAAAAAAGTAAAAACTGTAAGGGTAAAATAGGCATGACCTATTTTATTTTTGTTTCTCCTTTCTTGGTAAAATACATATGTGACAAGTGTGGCATTTTTGGTAACTAAATCTTTAATTAGATTTTGTTTTCCTCGGTCCTTAAGTTTTTATCATTTTTGGAAACAAAATATTCCTAAAGATTTGTTGATTTCTTGGACCTAAATCTTAGGAATTATTTTGGAAACCAAATTTAGTCAAAGATCTTTCCTAACAACCGTGCCTTAGAATCCTAGTCCATATGGTAATAAAATCAATAATTATGGCAAGTGTATTTCTTTCAAAAGACTATTCCTTGTCCTTGTTGGAGTTGGATTCCTTTATGTGTGTAGGAGATCTTGACATTATATAAAGAGGCTTGGACACGGCTGGAGATGTACGCATTCAAGGAGAAAATTCAGAAAGTTGAGAGCGTAAAAATCGCTTCTCAAGCCGGTCTGTGCGGCTTTTTGAATGTTATAACATTGGCAGTAACATTGAAGTTCTGGACTGTTTTGTCTTCCTGTTCAGTTTAAGGAAGCTGATTTTATTTCTTCCCACGTTTTGTCTAATCTGTTTATGTGGGGTTTTTGTTCTCCAAGACTTGTTGTCTTGTGAGATTATTTTTTTGAGTGATTTCACAATTGTTTTTGTGTAAAACGATTATTCTTTTAGTGAAATCTTTGTGGCCTTGAGGCTAGGTCTACAAGTATTATCTTGTAGATTGTTTTTGGTAAACCTGTGCATTCCGTTCACTGTTTTATATTTATTCTTCCGCTGCTATAATAATCTTCTTTGACCATTGTGATTCTCATTGTAGCTACAATCACAGTTACATTGGAAATTACTTCAGTTTCTCTTGAGAATCCTAGCTATTGTGTCCTTTCAATTAGTATCAGAGCCTTCTCTTGACATCACTAAGAGTTGATTCTGGTTGTAGCCGTGATGGATTCTCAATATGAGAATTTTGTTCATCCTAATATTTTGAGAAAGAAGGGTTTGTACAATGACTTTCGTTGCTTTAACTCTTCTGTCTCTGAAGATGGTGCAGAATCAGAATCAGAACTTATGGATGCATATAAGGAGTTGTACAATGATTGGGAAAAGAGAGTTTGTCTAGTTAAGTTACTTAAAAAGGCAAATGACTTGCTAAAGAAGGCTAATGAAAAACAGAAGGAGTGTATTACAAGGCTGGAGAGTCTGTTGACTAAGAAGGATGTGGAGATTGAAGATCTGAAAGAAAAACTCATCAAAGCCAATGAAACCTTGGAAAAATGGAATTCAAGCCAACACAAAATGGATGATATGTTGAATTCTGATAATTCTGGTAAGTCTGGCATTGGTTTCAGGCCCAAGACGTTTGTAAAAGAAGGTGAAGGTATGTCTACTAAACCAAAACATCCCACACAAAATTTTTAAAATCTAAACTTCTTTGAAAAACCCAAAACAAGAAAGAAGAATTTTGTGTGTCATTTTTGTCACAAGCCTGGTCATATATAGCCATTCTGCTTTCTTAAAAAGGTTGTATATGAAGAAGAAGTAAGACAGGCCATGCAGCATCGAATGTATCATCCAATGCAGCAACATTGGAAGTCACATTCATAGAAACAGAAACCAAAAAGCTTTAAAAAGATGTGGGTTCCCAAAGGTAGCTACAGGAATGATAAATCCAAATACTGTGAGCCTTTTGACATATGCCTTGTGCTAAGTGGCCCTATGATGAATCTCCTGACTTTGGAGATCATGAATCTTCTGCAAAATCTTCAGAACCTGCATCTGAAACCTTTGAACCTGCACCTGATCAGACAGAACTTGCATATCCTGGAAGTTCAGCCGATGTGATTCAGAATGTGACACCCAATGTGATTCCAAATGTAGCTACATCGGAAGTCACATTGGACAGAAACTTGGCAGATTCAGAAACGGGTCCTGAACATTCAGAAATTCAGTCCAATTTGACTGATTGCAGCCATGACATTCCCAGCTGCATACAGAAAAACCATCCAATCTCTCAAGTCATAGGTAATATTCATGATGTCATATACACAAGGAGAAGAGGTAAGGTTGATTCTCACAAATTTACATGCTTATCAAAATATTTTTGAGAAAAGCCTTAAATCTTTTATGGATACTCCAAATGATCAAAGGTTATGGACTACACATTGATGTGTTAACCTTGTATGTTGATAACACCTATGCAATTTGTTTAGCACAAAAATCCAATTCATCATTCTCGAACAAAACACATTGATATAAGACACCACTTTATTAGAGACTTGGTTAAATATGAAAAATTGTTTGCATTGAACATGTTGGGACTGAAAATCATCTTGCTCATATATTTGCCAAGTGTCTTGATTTTGAGAGATTTTTCAATCTTTGGAAATCTCTTGTGTTTTGTGTGCCATATGGTTTTACATTTGTTAATTATAATTAAAAAAATAGGCATGATTGCATTTTGTCTTTAGAGGGCACTCTAGATCAATTGACTCACATGTATGTGTCTTTTGTTATTGCTTGGGAATTGCATTCAAAATCAATTGTGATTTTTTTGTTATGATTCTCTCTCTCTCCCAGTTCTTGAGTATGTTTGAAGTCCACAAAGGAAAGAGCTACCTTTTGAAATTTTTGGGATGCTGCAATTTGTCAAGGTACAATGGAGCTTAAGCTCTCATGGGTTGATCTTGAGAAAATTGATTCCCTTTAATTGAAAAAGTGTGAAAGCTACCTAACGGAAAAGAGCTACCTATGGACAAGGTTGTGGCATCTTTCTTTTGGAACTATGAATCCTCGGATTTCATGGGTTGATCAATAAGAAAAGTTGCTACCCTTGGTAAATAGTGTGAAAGGTTCCTAGTGAATTGTGTTTGAATAAGCTTGAAATAAAGTAGAGCTATATTCCTAGGGAAATAAAGTACCTATGGATTTTTGTTGTGAAAAATTTATGATCTTGAGAGAGAAATCTGGTTGAGAAAAACAAAAAAAAAATTGCAATATTGATCATAAAATCACAATTTTGGCGTATGCATCTCCAAATGCAACTACATCCTTTGATCTGGTCTTTATCACTTGTGTGTGATTGCATTTTTTATTCTTTTGCCTAGCTTTTAGTAATCATGTTTTTAGGCATAAAATTTTAAGACATGCACTGTTGGTAAAGATATCAGCTTGGTGAAATTTTGTCCTAAAATCAACTGTGCAAATCAATTTCCAAAAATCTCCATGTTGAAAAATATTTAGTGGTTGTCTAATTTTTGTGTGGATCTAAGAGGTTTTGAATCTGGATACGATGTGCTCAGTTATTGCTAGTGGTGTGATTAAATCATGGTGAACACTTCATTGTGTTTTACAAAATCTCTGATTTTTTAGAGTTCCTAAAAGATTGTTTATTCATCTTCCTTTTCCGGTCAAATAGGGGGAAAGAGATCAAGTGTTTATGGTGATGGTGATGAATCTCATAAATTGTTCATGTTTGTTTTGTATGCATGTGATTACATCATTGGTATATTCTGATTTGTGCTTAGTAAATGATTTCTGATTTTATATCTTGCACAAATTCAGGAGGAGATGAGATTTTCTAACCAATACAGGTTAGATGGTTTGATTGGTGTTGAATAAACACTTGTCATTTGATTTGATCAGAAAGGCTCAACAAAGGGGGAGATTGTAAGGGTAAAATAGGCATGACCTATTTTATTTTTGTTTCTCCTTTCTTGGTAAAATACATATTTGACAAGTGTGGCATTTTTGATAACTAAATCTTTAATTAGATTTTGTTTTCCTTGGTCCTTAAGTTTTTATCATTTTTGGAAATAAAATATTCCTAAAGATTTGTTGATTTCTTGGACCTAAATCTTAGGAATTATTTTGGAAACCAAATCTAGTCAAAGATCTTTCCTAACAACCGTGCCTAAGAATCCTAGTCCATATGGTAATAAAATCAATAATTACGGCAAGTGTATTTCTTTCCAAAGACTAATCCTTTGGATTCCTTTATGTGTGTAGGCTTGGACACGGCTGGAGCTGTACGCATTCAGGGAGAAAATTCAAAAAGTTGAGAGCAGAAAAATCAGTTCCTGAAGCTGTCCAGTTTTCAGATGTGCAGCAGTTTTTGAATGTTATAACATTAGCAGTCACATTGAAGTTCTGGAAAAATGTTTTGTCTTCCTGTTCAGTTTAAGGAAGCTGATTTTATTTCTTCCCACGTTTTGTCTAATCTGTTTATGTGGGGTTTTTGTTCTCCAAGACTTGTTGTCTTGTGAGAATATTTTTATGAGTAATTTCACAATTGTTTTTGTGTAAAACGATTATTCTTTTAGTGAAATCTTTGTGGCCTTAAGGCTAGGTCTACAAGTATTATCTTGTAGATTGTTTTTGGTAAACCTGTGCATTCCGTTCACTGTTTTATATTTATTCTTCCGCTGCTATAATAATCTTCTTTGATCATTGTGATTCTCATTGTAGCTACAATCACAGTTACATTGGAAATTACTTCGGTTTCTCTTGAGAATCCTAGCTATTGTGTCCTTTCAAAAACTACCCGTGCAGAGCACGAGTTATATACTAATTAACATAATATAACAAGATCAATAGTAAAGAAGGGAGAGAGATTGGGGCCAACGGATTGTCAAAATTTTATTCGATCCAACCTTGAAAATGTTCTAAGGATAAAACTATTTATATGGATACAATAGAAACCTTAAAACTCTTAAAACAAGTAAAACCGGACAAAGCAGCAAAACTAAAAAAACGGGACACTAGACGACCACTTAAATTCCAGTAATGCGTTGAAAACCAACAACGAGTATGCGGTCGCCTAATCCATGACACTAAGTGACTGCCTTGTTCCCAGTAGCTCGGTCAGAAAGAATCATGACTAGGCATCCTTAACACTAAGCGACCGTCTTATCCAAACTTTGACATTCCGTACCACGGGCGCACCCCCCTTCGAGGTCTAATCAAGTCCTACCACCTGACATGTTGCCCGGATAATCGAGTCATGTAATTCTCAACAGGTTTCATCAAGGCATCTGGATCAACCCATACGAGATTGGATCATAGCTGACCCTAAAGTCTGGTTGTAATACCCTGATAATTTTAATAAAAATATTAATTTTTATTTATTTAATATTACGATCGTTTTGGACCTACATAATTAATGTTATAATTATTGAGTTAAATTAATGCTTTGAACCTATTAAGTAACTAATTAAATTGGGTTGGGCTTGGCCCACTTATGACTAGGATTAATTACTATTCCCTAATAATATTACCCAATTAAAAGATTGGTCTTGGTCCATTTAATTTTAGGGTTAGAAAACCTAATAGGGTTTTATATAAATAGGGTTGAGAGGGGAGGAAAAGAGAAGAGTACAAAAAAAAAAAAAAAGAGAAACGACAGAAAGAGGGAGAGTGTCGACAGCCGAGACTATTGGTAAGTTTCTTCATTTTTTTTTTGTTGATTAAAGCCTATATATATACACATAATGTACAGTGTGTGTTTTGTACGGTGAATTAGTGTGTGTGGGTCATGATTATGATTGTTGCTATATATATATTATAGGTATTATGTGTGTGTGTGTGTGTGTGGCCGATGTGTGTGTCTGTTGTGTGTGAAAATTTTGTGTAAACAGTGTGTGTGTTGGCAGTGTGTGTGCTTGTGTGCATGTGTTCAGTGTGTGTTTGTTTTGTGTGTGGGTTTAAATATATTATTAAATCATATTATTACAATATATAATATTATATTATTCATAGTTAAATTATGATTTCCATTAATGTGTGTGTGCGTGTGTTAGTGTGTGTGTTAGTCTATTTTATTTTAATTTTTTTTTAAAATCCAAAATAACTATGATTACTAATGATATATATATATATATATATATATATATATATATATATATATATATTTAGAAAGACAACATTGTTAGTATGTAAGTTGGACTTTTGGTGAATGAAATTTTATAATGTTTTAATATGAGTATTTTATAGTATCAACAAGTTGTATTTTATAAAGAAAATATATATTAATTAATGCATTGGTAAGGTACTTGTTGGAAGTTTTAATTTAAGTTAGTATTAAGTGTACGTTTAGGATATGTTAATTGTTGAGAATTATGATTTGGTATGAACGTAAGAAATAAATTAGTAGAATAATATTAGTTAGTGACTTGCTACGTTGTAATTTTAGAATCGGACAAGCGAACTTAGGACGATCAATTGTGTTGTGAGATCATCTACGCTAAGCAATTTCGAGGTAAGGGATTATACCTCTTTTAGGTCTCCGATCGTTTTCGTATCGTTCGTTAGGTTCCAATAATTTCCTTGACTTCGATATTTCTTGAAACGTACGCCGACTTTAAATCGGCATTTGAATTTGAACATCGTCGTTTACGCTTCTTTCGAACTCATGATTTGATTATCTGTTTATTCTCACATAATTATTGAATTTCATGTGAGATACCATTTATATGAAAAGTATGATTTTTGGCAATTTCCGATTTGTAAAAATTTTGATTGCTTGAAATTCTACCATGATCACTAAGTTGAATTTATGACACTATGAATTATGAAACTATGATTTATGATACGTATGAACGCCACTTGGCCCGTGGCGTGGTTATCCGGATATACCAATGATCTATGATTTACGATATATGAACTATGATCTATGAACTATGAACTATGATCTATGAATTTGCGTGTGTGATCATGGGATTCTGTGAGTAATCTGTTGTCATCAACTGGTATGGGACGGTTGATGACAATTGGTTTCTCGAGTTTACTTGTTGCATTATTATCTTTCACTTGGAATCCTGAGTTTATATCTGTGAGTAGTTTGCTGTCTTCAACTGGTATGGGACGGTTGATGGCAGTGGGCTACTCGAGTCAATCGTTGAGTATCATCTTTCTTTGAAATTCCGATCTTCTGTTTGACATTTGAAAAAAAAAAACTGCTTCCGCTTATTGATATTTAAATAATGAATTTTTGACTACTCTAAAAATATTCATCTCTGATTTATTCTGGTCAACTCCTCCTTAGTAACCGGAGGGGTTGTATATGAACTTACTGAGCATTGTTCGCTCACCCATTCATACTCTTCTTCTCAGGTAACGAATAAGAATTAATTGAAGATTTCAGTTCGGATAAACCGAGATGTCGACTTTCGAGGATTTTGGATTTAGTCATTTCTCATTGAATTACTCAGTAGTATTTTAAACGAATTATGGACTCATGTTAAGTATTAGATAGATTTTGTATTTAATTATTTGGGTTATTTTGACTTCAGTCAAAAATGTTTAAGATTTAATTATTTTGAGATTAGAATATTTATGATTTAAGTTATGATTGATGGTGACGTGGCCAAATTATGGAACCGCGGTGTCGGTGTCAAATTTGGGGCGTTACACTGGTCTAGCGCTATACATCAGACCTCTGACCTCTCCACCTTTGGGAGAATGATACTATTACCGGGCAGCTGGCTGACTTGGGTACCGATTTCACCTTTGCCATTATTTCAAACTTTGTTAAAAGCTTTGTTGATGGATGGTGATGGTCTTGTTTATTTTTTTGCTCACAAGATCAAGTTCTCTGATTGCCACTGCCCACTGGTGGTGCCATTGGGCTTCCGCTGATCAATCTCTCCATGACTATTGCCACTGGTGGTGCCATTGGGATCCAAATTCTTCCTTTGGAAATCACCTATCAGCCCAAACTTACTCACTTCTGTTAAGGCCGAGCATCAGTACGTCAGGTATATATCTTCCAACCAATTTAGTTTTTTAAGATCTTCCATAATTGCATAGGAATATACTCTTAGGTCAATTTGACGTCCATCCAGAAAAGTCAAATTAAGAAATATATTCCTTGATAATTTGAAAGGGATCATTTCCTACCTAAATTTGGAAGGAAACTTTCCTTCAAGTTTTTATAGGTCAATATAGGTTGCCAAAAAAAATTGTAAATTTTCCTAGGAAGAATATTTGTCCTTGCTAATAGTAAAATGAAGGAATTGACAGTTATCCATACATTAACAGTATTAGTCTTCATTGGGAATGGGACATCATCATGTACTGCATTATTTTGCAAGCTGGACAGTAGGTGTTAATTACTCATTTATATTCATTATGCAACACAAAACAATACTAGTAATAGGCCTGATGATATTTATTGATTTAATTAACCATATATACTTGAAGATGGAGTTCATCTGCAAATAAGTTCAAATTTTTTGGTTCTCTATAAATTAGGATTCCATATTCACCACCGGTGTGTGGTTCCATAAAGAGTAAAGGCTAGACAGTAGACAGACGCCTGTGATGATCGATGTTAGTGTCGACTTGAACTGAGTTTGCTACTACCATAAACACGTAAAGCACACTATTAGACTTAGTTATAACATGCTAAACTACCTCAAAGGTTTGTTTCTTTTCCTTTTTTGTACATCAGAAAGGTCATGAGTATATATATATATATGATTCTTAATGTTAACTTTTTATTTTTCAAAATATATATAATATATATGTTATCGTTAATATCATATTGTCCAGTCCATTTGTGTTTACACTGATTTGATCTCAATCTCATCAACACGACTTGGTGATACCCACAATCCCTCAGTCGGCCACGGCCGGGCGTTACTTGTTTTCTTGGTTCAGCTTTCAAGAGCACGTACGTCATGACCAATTGATAATTTTCCCTTAAGTCATATTCAACCCATAAATTAATGTGTTAGGTGATGACTTGAAGCCGTGTATATATGGTCTTAGGAAAAGTCATCACATTAACACGTAGTTACTAAAGTTGATTAAGTCCACAAAGACTACTAATTAACCAAAGCTTCTGCGCCTTGATGATTTGAACCATATAAAAAATGGTTGGTTATAATTCTTTAGATGCACTGTAACAAAATCCTTCCAACATGGTTGTCTCCAGGAGGATCCTCCTCCATTCTTACATGTTTGAATTCTTTCTTACCTTTATAGCTTTCTTCTTTCTTGGCACCATTCCTTGTACAAGTCAACTGACCTTTAATCTTACCGAAATAGGACCCCTTAATCTAAACAGGGACATAATTATAGAAGGCAATGGAGCAAATATTTCAGATCAAGGTATCCAGCTCACCCCAGATGAAAGACAGAGAGTAGGTCGGGCAATATATGTCCAACAGCTCCACCTTTGGGATACTACTTCTAGACAGCTTGCTGACTTCTCGACCCATTTCTCCTTTGTTATTGATTCAAGCAGCATCAGATCAAGTTATGGTGATGGACTCGCATTCTTCCTTGCTCAGAGTAATGATGTCATCACACCTGGTGGAGGCATGGGCCTTCCAATCGAGTCCAACACAATTCGCGCAACTCATTCATTCGTTGCTGTGGAGTTTGATACTTTCTGGAACATAATTGATCCGAGAGACTCGACAAATGCTTCCGTGGGTGATCATGTAGGTATCGACATAAGCAATCTTACTTCTATTAGGTATGAAAAGTGGTGGAATAATATTTCTTCTGGAAGAGAAAATGAAGTTTGGATTAATTATAGTTCAGCTTCGAAAAATCTTAGTGTTGTTTTCACAGGTTTTCAAAACAATACCAGGGTACTACAATCTGGCCTTCATTACACAGTTGATCTGAGGGACGTATTACCTGAAAGGGTTATTTTTGGCTTTGGAGCCTCAACTGGGGATTCATTTCAACGTAACACTGTCAAGTCATGGAGTTTTAGTAGTTCTGATTTACAAGGGAAGGATGAAAACAAGAGAGGTCTTGTGATCGGATTGAGTATTGGTTTATGTGCTTTGGTCGGTGGGTTGGCTTTAATTTTATTTGTCTTGTGGAAGAAAAGGATGAGGCAAAGCAAAGAGGATGATGGATTGAATGAGGAGATGGACAATGAATTTAAAATGGGCACGGGGCCGAAAAGATTTTCTTACAAAGAATTAGAGCGTGCAACGAGCAACTTTTCAGAGAAAGAGAAGCTTGGGGAGGGAGGTTTCGGTGGGGTTTATAGAGGTTTCTTGAGGGAATCAAACTCCTATGTTGCTGTTAAAAGGATTTCAAAAAGTTCTAGGCAGGGAATCAAGGAATATGCATCAGAAGTAAAGATCATTAGCCGGTTGAGGCATAGAAATATGGTTCAACTCATTGGTTGGTGCCATGAAAAAAAAGAGCTCCTACTCGTTTATGAGTTCATGGGTAATGGAAGCTTAGATCTACATCTCTTCAAAGGAAAAAGTTTATTGAAATGGGGAGTTAGGTACAGAATCGCTCAAGGCTTGGCATCCGCATTACTTTATCTACACGAAGAATGGGAGCAATGTATTCTGCATAGGGATATCAAATCAAGTAATATCATGTTGGACGCAAATTTCAATGCTAAAGTTGGGGATTTCGGGTTAGCTAAGCTTGTGGACCATGAAAAGGGATCACAAACCACAGTTTTGGCAGGGACCATGGGTTACATGGCTCCTGAATGTTATGTCACTGGGAAGGCTAGCAAAGAATCAGATGTCTTCAGCTTTGGTGTCGTGATTTTGGAGATAGCAAGTGGTAGAAAACCCATTGTGTTTAAGCCTCCGGATGATCAGGTAAGACTAGTAGAGAGGGTTTGGGAACTCTATGGGATGGGAAAGCTTCTTGAAGCAGCGGATCCAAAACTAGGCAATGAGTTTGATGAACGAGAAATCGAGCATTTGATGATTGTTGGGTTGTGGTGTGCTCATCCTGATTCCAATCTTCGCCCATCCATAAAGAAAGCTATTCAAGTCCTTAATTTTGAAGCACCCCTTCCCGTTCTACCTTCAAAGATGCCCATGCCTACATACTCTGCTCCTCCCACCTCGTCATCATCCTTAGCGTATGGTGCAGATGTTTCTTCAAACAGCCAAATCCAAATGTCGAGCTCTAGTTACAATACTGATTCCTCCAAGTTCACCGCATCTTCTGCAGCTTCTTCGCCCTCTGCATCACTTTTGTATTCAAAATAGATCAGGGTGAAGGAAAATCTCTTAGAAGGTGTATATTTTACAAAAACAAAGTTATACAATGTTACTTTTCCAAATCATTAAATTAGAATTGGCTTCCAAGTTGCTTGCTGCAGTTTGTTGTAATTACTGTCACATTTTGACTTGTTATTTTTTCTCATATTAATGTCACATTTTGATTCAAATCATCGGAGCAATTATCCTTACTTATTTACAGCAGTGTGTAAGGGTAGTATGCTCGACATCAATCCCACATCGGGTAAATGTAGGACTTGTGTGTCTGAGGGTAGTATGCTCGACACCAATCCCACATCCGGTAGATGTGGAACATGTGTGTGATTTATAAAGTAGTCATGTGCTACTACTGGGTACTAACATATCCATGAACTTTTGGGGATTACAATTACAAATGGTATCAAAGCGTTTCTTAACCAAAAAAAATGTGGGAGTCACCTCTTATCCCAACAACATTCATGAAATTTTGGGTCGGCTTGTGGTGGGCCTGATGACCCAAGGTCGGGCTCGAGTCGTATATACTCCTTCCGTTCCGGGCAAAGAATCCACGTTTAAAAGTCAATTTTTTTAAGAAAATATCACTTTTAGTAGGTCATTAGTAATAAAATGACACTTTCATGCTTTCATTTTTGAAAACGGATTCTTTAAGTGAAACATCCCAAAATGAAATAGTGAACTATTTACCTGGAACGGAGGGAATACTAATTATTAGTGAGCCATCATAATGTCGCGAACAAAAAATTTGAGATGAATAATTATATTAATCTAATTCAAGAGAACTGAACTACACATTATCTTGTTTCATTGTAATCAAGTTCGTGTCCAGTTTACCACGAACAAATCAAAGACAAAGCAACTCTACGTCCAGTGGGTTTGGTTTAAGATAAATATACCCTTCCTAGAAATTACTGTATTCATCGGGTTAGTGGAGCCACTTTCCTTGAATATTAAGGGTATTTACACAAATGGCCAAGTCAAAAGATGACTTGGTCATTTGTAGCCTCACTTAAAAAAAATACACTTTCATAGCCACTTTCATGTTGAAATGTTTATAATACCCTTTCTTTACCATTTGCGTTAATGGCGTCGGCGACATTACGTTCATGGTGTATGGGAGGAGGAGGAGGAGGATGAGTGGGGGAGGGAGCTGAGGGATGAGATGGAGATCTTGGCTAGATATGGAGGCTAGGGCGTGGATGGAGGTGATCGGATATGGGAGACTGTTAGTCCCAAAAGGTACAATAATAAGCTAGAAGAGGGTTGAATAGCTTATTTAACACTTAAAACTTTTCGTATAAATTCCTAAAACAAGCACTTGCAATCTATTGAAAAGATTGAAGTGACGGAAGTCTTGTAAGGAAGACAGTTCAAGTCCGCTGAAGCACTACTAGACTTTCTTTGAATTCTCAAGTTTGCAGCTGAAGCGATAAGTAAAGAGATATGAAACAGTATAAAGCAGTAAACAACAGTAAGTAAAGAACACAAGTATTTTGAGATGGTTCGCACTATAAAGAGTGCTACGTCCACCACCAAGGCAGTCAACCTTGGATTTAAATGTGCACTATGTTTTCCACTAGTTCTATTACAAAAAAGTCCAATGGATCGTGTACAAAATATTTGACTTGTGTTTGGGGGTTGGGAATTGAATATCTGGACAAAACAGAATATTCAATGTGCAGAAGAATAGTAGAAGTAACAACGATAAGAAGCAAAAGATTAAATGTTGATTCAGATCTTCTTTTTGTTGTTGACGATTTCGTTGATCAGTTTATGATCTCTTGAATGCACTGAATGTATAAAGCTTGATGTTGTTGGGAAGATTCAGAGCATTGTTGTTCTTCAGTCTTTAATGGCAGGCAGTATTTATAGCTTGGGCATTCTTGAGATCGTTGGAGAAGACGAAGAGAGTAACAACTCTATTAGGTTGAATGCATTAAATGCATGGAGCTGACTTTGTAGATTTCGTCTTCACTGATACTGAACAGGAAATGACAGAGAGTTGTTGCAGCAACTAGCAGGTGAGCGATCGGAGTTGCAGACCTGCAATAGTTGGTACAATATGTATGTGTCAGTATGTTCACCTGCTCTGTCACTTTTCAGGAGGCGAAAGTCTTCATGCTTTTTGGTAAAGCTGGACAGACGTGTCTAAGAAGTCAAGTGTCGATAGAAGATTGGTTTAAATCAAATTCAAACTGATAAAGGTTGAATTTAATTAATCTACTAAAAGCTTGATGACTGGACACGTCATGCCTGAATAAGTGCAGACAAGGTCTGCCGCTGGATGTTGTATGAAGCCTTCCGGTGAAGTCTTCCGCTGAACCTGTGAAGTCTAAAAACTATTCTAAGGCAAAGTTCTATACACAGTTGTCACGCTAACTAGTATGCAGCCCAATTAGCCACTAAGCATAGAACCTAATGCAATGTATGAACAAATGCAAATTAAGATACAATGAGAAACAGCAATCTCCTCCTATTTGCATCTGGCCATCATTACTTACAAATGAGGGCTATGAAAACTTTATGATAGATAATAGCATGTCAGAAAGTATTTTATTTTTATAACTGCAGACATGCCTCTATCAAAAAGAATACACCTCAAGTGTAACAACTAATCTAAGTGCTTACAACATAAGAGATGTAAAGAACAGCACAAGGATTAGTAATAAACAGTTCAAAATGGATTTAAACTGAATGTTTAAATTATAAGCAGATGAATGAATTAAAGTAGCCGGAATTTAAACATTAGACATTTTTGAAAAGCATAAGCTTCTGTGTTTGAAACGAGAAGTTTAATTGTACAGAGTTTTCAAAAACTAGATAGGTATAAAGGATTAGAGAGAGAAAAATATGAGCTACCACGGCCTTTTCCCTTTTCCTTTGTTTGCTCTGTCAGCTGCTTCTCTTTCTCTTCGTTCGAGTTCTTCAACTCTTCTGGTGTATACATCATCGGTAGAGGTTGGAGGTCTGGTGGAGCGAGAACGGTAGTCGAGTTCTTCACGAAGTCTGTTGTTCTCCTCCATCAGAGTTCGGTTCATAGACCGCAGTTGTCTCTCCTCCGTGATGGCCAGATCACATTCACGCTCGGCATTGATTTTATCATGGGATGTGTTGAGAGCGATATCATTGAGTTGCAGAACAGGAGGGCGTCCGTGTCCCAGATGAAGAGTTATGTTGTGGAAGAGCTGCCAGAAGAGAGTAGAACATATCCTGACGCACTCTTTGCGTTGAGCTTCCATGTTTATTTTTAGGTCAGTGGACTTATTCCGCATTTCTCCAAACTATGTTCACACATCCTCTTGAAATTGGCGAAGGATGGTGGCATTCCTGTCGGCAACCTTGGACGTTGCAGTTGCAAGTTCAGCAACAGCTATGGAAATACTGGTAAGTTCTCCCAGTCTATTGTAGATGGCATCCAGGAGGCTGAGAATTTCTTAATTGGCTGGTTGGGATGAGAAGGGTCGAGACCAATGTAAATGTGCTCAATGCCGGCAGACGAGGTGGCGTCGGCAGAGGTGATAGGCCGGAAGGGCTGCTGGAGAGGTGGAGTGGCTGAGTTGGAGGAAAAAGAGTTGAGTGTAGGAAATGTATGGATAGAGGAGGAATTAGAGTGAGGAGATGATGAAGGAGGGGTTGGGGGTATTTCGATATCTGTGTCCGAATGATCACAGATATCGAAAGGGTTGGGTAGGGGTTCAGTTGAGAACCAGAAGGAAGGGGGAGGATAGGAAATGTCTTCTGGTCTCAAAGGTGTAGGCTTAGGTTGAGGGGGAGGGGCGGTTTGGGAAATAGTTTTGTTACCGACGAAAGTTCAAAGATGAACTTCATGGCAGCAGAGGATAGGATGGGTGGAAACCAGGGGGTTAGGATCAGGGGAATAGGTTGGCTTGGCTCTTAGGGAGTGGTCTGGTTTCGTTCGGATGGTGTAGTTGGGTTGGTAGGATGTCGAGGGGGTGAAGATGGGGTAGAAGGGTTTGTTGAGTAGTTGAAGGGGGAAGGAGGGGCTGGAGAGGGGGATCTGGTATGCTCCTCCTGAGTTTGTGGCTCCTCCTGAGGGGTTGATTCTTTTTGAGTAGATGATTCAGAAGGGTTGGTTTGAAAAGGGGTATAAGGTTGGGTGCCAGCAGACTTCCTTCGCTGCCTCAGCGGCTGGATAGGAGATCCAGTAGCTTCATTGACAGAGATGACAGGGTCTGCCAGTGGCTTGGTCGGTAGGCTTTTACGTAACTGTCTACGTTTAGGCTTAGGTGAAGGAGAGGGTTGGTCAGAAGAAGGTCTTCGTTTGGGTGTTTGAGATGGCTGGGGAGTGGAGGTTGTTGGTTCAGGGTTAGATGGCTGGGGAGTGGATGTTTGTCCAACAGCGGCAGAGAAGCTACCAGCAGACTTGTCATGTCTACCGGCCTTCAGTTCCTGCCGAATCCATTTGGCCTGAAGCTCATCTATTTCCGCTTCCTGCCTTGTCTTCTCGGCTACATCAGCTTTTGTCTTGGTGAATATGTCAGCCAAGACTTCCGTTTCATCTGGCGAGAAACCAGTCACCTTCTTTGCCTTGGTGACCTTAGCCCGTTTGAGAAAGTGTTCTGATTCCTCGGTTAGGTCTTTGGCCTCTTGATAGATATCACGACCAGCGGTAGAGGTTACCTTCCTGAACCTGTCTATGGCTGCACGGACAATAGTACTGGCAACATCATACGCGTCCATGTCGAACCACGTCACCATCATTGGAGTGGGCTTGGTTATCTTCACAGCAGCAATGCCTGGAAGCCCTCTTTGTTGCCTTCGCTTGTTCTCTCACTCAATGTATTTGTTGAAGAAGGTATCTGTTAGCTGTCTGTCTTTTGACACTTTGATCAGCTCTTCTTCGTGAACGGCAGACTTGATCTTAGGCGTGTCCCTTAGCAGGGTGTTGATTAGCCTGACAAAGGGCCTTTTGTTGGTAGGGTTGTCCTTCACTTTGGATATGTGGTTGCGAAGCTCGTTGAAGATGATGGCTCCATAGTTGAGACGAGACTTCTGGTGAATGGCGCTTGAGAGGTTGAGCTGTTAGGCGGTGCACATATCATGGGCCCCATTCTTGAACAGCAGAGATTTGTCCAAATAGATGGCTAGAACAAGAAACATCCAAGGAAAGACGTTCCTCAAGGCATTTTTCCTTGAGGTTCCTTGGAGTGTTGGTTCCCCTCATTGCTTCCCGTGCTTGGTCGGCCTCGAATCGAAAGCTCCATGTCTCCGCCATAATGAACGCCGATGACCTTGGATATCACCTGGCGCATGCAGAGAAGGAAAACCACGAATCCATCCACGGATGACGGATGGAGTTTTAGGGTTGATTTCCATTCGCTTGTAGAACTCTTTAGTGAGAAGGATGTTGTAGTCTTCATCGTGGAGACAAGAGGGAGAGAATCCGGACTCGCTTCATGTCATCACACATCTTGGCTCCGATAATGTGCGAACGTCAGTAGGTCAATGCACATGCCAGTGTACATCTTGGGTTCCAGATCTTTGAATGATATCGTGAGCAAAGTGATAGAGGAAACCGGGACGTTGACGAGAGGCTAGGGTGAATGATGCTTTCAGGGTCAAGCACCTTCGTCTTGTCGGTTTTAGATTTTGCAAATGATTTCACCTACAAAAGATAATTTTAGGAATTAGGGCTTTTCTCATGATAGAACAAACAATCAAAGATTTCATTTTTAGGAACTAAATTTTAGACAGAAAAATTTGAAACCCTTGAATGTCCGGAGAGTTAAAAATAGAGAAACAATAACAAAAGATTCTCAGAAAAATGAGTATCCAAAGTATAGAGAAAACTGTTAGTTTCAAGGTTTTGAAATGAACAACAATGGCGGAAACCGTCAAGATACGCAAAGCGTCTTTTCGAATTCTTTAACAATATAACTCAAAAGAAGAAATTTTAAGCATAAATCAAAGAGAAGTTTCCTAATGAGTGTCGAAAATCTTACCATTGTTGCTTGAAGGGAAGAAGAAGCAAAGAATAGTCGGAGAAGAGAGGAAGCGGTTGCAGAGATGAGAGGAGGGTTTGAGTAGAGAGAGAAATATTAGAGAGAGGGTTTGTAAAAGTTTTGAAAGAGGCGGTTCAAAGTCTATTTAAAGAACGAGAAAAGTCATTTTAGCAGAAAAATGCCTTAGATAATTGACAGGTGTCTATCAAAAGGTTTTTAACTAAAGATATTTTAAAACTTAACAATCAAATGGCTTTTAACACCTTTGCCTTTTTAGAAAATCTTTTGCCCTCTAAAAGACTTAAGCATTTTGAAATACTAACCTGGATTTAGAGTAGTTGAACTATATCAAGAGCAAGGTTAGTAACAATTAAGTCTATTGGTATGAAAGAAAACAACAAAAAATAAAGTTTAAGCTGTAGGATCAATCATACCAATATTTCTCCTTAAATAAGCAAACTTGCTTGCATCCTGTGGCTTGGTGATAATATCGGCCAATTGATGTTCCGTTGGAACATATTCCAAACTGATGTTACCTTTTTCCACATGATCTTTGAGGAAGTGATAACGGATATCAATGTGTTTTGTCTTTGAGTGCATCATTGGATTCTTTGAGACCGAATTGCACTAGTGTTGTCACACATAATGGGGCAATTTGTAGTCTTTATGTTGTAGTCCACGAGTTGTTGCTTCATCTAAAGTAGTTGAGAGCAACATCCGGCCGGCAACAATGTATTCTCGCCTCGTGATTGAGTTTGCAACCGATCCTTGCTTGCATGACCATGAGACAAGTCTATTTCAAGAAATTGACAAGTCCCACGGTGCTTCTTCTACTCACTTTGCATGTCGCATAGTTCAGATCCGAGTACCCAACTAGATTGAAGTTGTTCCTTTTGGAATACCAAATACCCAGATTTATAGTTGTTGAAACATATCTGATGATACGTTTGGCAGCAAGCAAGTGTGATTCCTTTGGATCTGCCTAAAATCTAGCACAAACACAAACAACAAACATTATATCGTATATACTGGCAGTAAGGTAAAGAAGTGAACCTATGATTCCTCGATACTTGGTCACGTTTTCTTGCTTTCCCTTTTCATCTTTGACAAGATGGCTGTCGGTAGACATCAGAGTCTCAAATCCTTTAGCTGAATCAAGACCAAATTTCTTGATGCGTTCCTTAGCATATTTGGTTTGGCTGATGAAGATTCTGTCTGATGTCTGTTGAATCTAAAGTCCTAGAAAGTAGGTGAGCTCTCCCATCATGCTCATCTCAAACTTGCTTTGCATCAGCTTCTCGAATCTTTTGCACAGGCTTTGATTTATTGATCCAAAGATGATGTCGCCCACGTAGATTTGTACTAGAAGAGAATGACCTTTCAGGCTTGAGGATGAACAGTTGTGTCTATTCTTCCTCTCAAGAATTCTTGTTCGATTAAGAACTTGGATAGAGTGTCGTACCAAACTCTGGGAGCTTGTTTGAGTCCATAGAGTGCTTTCTTGAGTCGGTATACTTGATCATGTTTGTCTTGGATGACAAAACCTAGAGTTTGTTCAACGTATACTGTTTCTTGAAGATCACCATTGAGAAAGGCACTCTTTACATCCATCTGATATACTTTGAAGTCCATGAACGACGCATAGGCTAAAAAGAGTCTGATTCCCTCCAATCTACCAACAGGAGCAAATGTTTCATCGAAGTCAATTCCTTCTTCCCCGCTTGGTAGCCTTGATCAACCAGTCTAACTTTGTTTCTGGTGACGTTTCCATCTTCATCTCTCTTGTTCCTAAATACCCACTTGGTGCCTATTATTGGATGGCTAGTAGGTCTTTGAACTAAGCTCCACACTTTACATCTTTCAAATTGGTTCAACTCCTCTTGCATAGCTTTAATCCAGTAATGATCTTTGATGGCTTCATCAATCTTCTTTGGCTCGATTTCAGACACGACTGCGAATGCAAACATAGTCTCTTTTCGAACTCTATTTCTCGTATGAACTCCTCTGAGTTGAGATCACCAATTATTTGAGATATGGAGTGATCTCTAGTTTCAATAACGCCTAGAGGAATATCACTTATGGTGAGTTCTTCCCTTAAAGATTCTCAAGTGGGTAGAAGGAAGGAAATTCACCAAAATCGTTCTCAAGAGATAGAATCTTCAAGACCTTCATTTTCTAGTGAACAAAAAGAGTGAGTGATCTGCAAAGGTGTTTGGGGTAGAATAGAAGAGATGAGTTAAGGGTCAACAGAAGTGCTGGAAAAGGTACCAGCAGAGTTGAAGTCTGCCAGTACAACATTTGCAGAACTTGAAGGGACTGCAGTTGGTGGATTTTGAGGTGAAGAAGAAGTAGTATCTTTATTTGTACTGTCCTCAACATCATCGTAATCATCAAGAACATTTGGAGCCACTCGTGACTCTAATAAATCATATTCATCAAAAGTAACATGCACATATTCTAAGATTTTCAAAGAGGTTTTGTTAAAAATGTGAAATGCTTTTAAATGATTGGAATAGCCTTAAAAATTCATTCTCGTCGATTTTGAATCAAATTTACCTCTATATTCTTTTCCATTATATATAATAAAACATTTACAACCGAAGATTTTGAAAAATCCTATGTTTGGGGCTTTTCCTCTCCATATTTCATATGGAGTTTTATTATGAAATTTATTTACCAAGGATCGATTCTGGGTAAAACATGCAGAGTTGACAGCTTCTTCCTAGAAGTATTTCGGAAGTTTAGCTTCTGCCAACATAGTTCTTGCTGCTTCAATGAGTGTTCTGTTCTTCCGTTCAGCTACACCGTTTTGTTGTGGAGTTCCAGCAGCAGAGAAGTTGTGGTCGATCTCGTGGTCATCACAACATCTTTCAACACCATTGTTTTTGAATTCTGCCGTTGTCTAATCTCGATGTCACTAATGTCTTCAAGCTTTTGAGTTTGAAGTCTTCTGAAAAGAGCGGTGACTAGATCATATGTCTCATCCTTTGAGGTCATTGTTTCGATCTAGATGAATCTAGAGTAGTCATCAACTACAACAAGTGTGTACTTGTCTCCGCAGATACCGGCCGTAGTGATTGGTCCAAAGAGATCCATGTGCGAAGTTTGAAGAGTTCGAAGTTGATATGACCGACTTGCTTTGAAGGAAGACTTGGAGAGTTTTCCTAGCCGACAAACCTTGCAACTTCCGTCATGGTCGATGCACAATCGTAGGTAGATGATCGATGTATTTTATACGCCGATTTCGGATACTTTTATGACTTAAATGTAGCAATTCCACGAGGCTTTGGCTAATGATATGTGTTTTTCAAAGGATTTTATGAGTTTCGTGGTTTTAGGTGAAATTATATGAATTATGAGGCTTTTTGGTGCAAATTCCAAAAGGGACCAAAGTGTAAATTGAAGATTAATCTACAGGTGAAGGCCTGATACCATGCGGCCGCAAGGTGTTTTTACCTTGCCTCCGCAAGGTAGGCGCAGAGTTCGATATTAAGCCCCGATAATGAAGGCCCTTGCGACACAGAAGGTGTAATGACCTTGCGGCCGCAAGGTGGTCAAAACTGTTTTGTGGGTTTTCACGCTGCATCGAAATTCCTAAACCCCTACAACTCCATGGTATAAATAAAGGACGGTAGCCAAAGCTCAAGGACGACCGAGGAAGTAGTTTTTCATAGCTCTAGCTTAGGATTTAGTGTGTATAACATAATTAGTTGTTGTAATTACAAGTATTGAAGATCGATTCATGTATTCAATCATCTCCATGTGATGTTCATCTTCAAGGATGAACTAAACACCCATTAATCTAGGAGTTAGGAGGTAACTTGTATCGAATCTATGCTTTAATTATATTTTTATTCATCCAATTCTTGTTGATTGTGGTGATTATCAATCCCTTTATTATTTCACTTTGAACAAATGAATGTAATCGTGAATAATAAAGGCCTAGAGGTGCGGATAACTGCATGATCAATGTGCATATGTCGTACTCTGGCTCACCATCATGATAAATTGAACCTATCGATGCACGAGAGTGATAAGTTAGGGTCAGGTTCCATATATGACCTAAGTGACAGTTAGATCATATGTTCTTGTGCCTAGGATATAGAATGGATGAATTATTTGGAGATGGAGACTGAACGGTAATTCGATAAGCTATATCTATATTTTGTGAACGAACCCAAGAATGAATGATACTTTATCAAAATAAGCTATAGAGGATATACAAGTGAAACCCTAATCCTAGATTTTCGTCCACCATAAGATCTTCATAATCTGTAATTGCTGCTAAATTAGTTAACTTTAGAATAATAGTTAGTTTAGAATAAAATCAATATAAAAACCCCCTTAGTTTAATAAATTGCTATCGATAATCGTGCTATTCGTGATCTTCTTGTCTCTGTGGTTTGACTCTTGCTTCCCAAAACTATTCTACAATAGTCTTGTCCACTTGCAAGGAAATAATTAAAATAAGACATCGATCAGTAGACCTTTGACAAGCCCATCTTTGGAGAGCTTGGAGAGGTACTTGAAGTTGAGGTGACTAAGACGCTTGTGCCAAAGCCAACTGTTGTCGCAAATGTTGTTAGCAACTAGGCAAAGGCTGGAGGATCTCCCTAGAAGGTTTAAGTCCATGACATAGACGTCTCCTTGTCTATTGCCGGTCAGTAATGTTGAGCTGGATTCACGATCTTTGATGAGACATTGGTTGGAGAAGAATTGGCAGATCAGTCCTTTGTCGTAGAATTGGGATATGCTCAGAAGATTATGCTTTAAGCCATTCACTAGAGAAACTTTGTTGATTGAGAGACTTCCTCTAGTGATTGAGCCATACCCAATTGGTGTGAACCTGGGTAGGCATTCTGGGGCCAGATGGCCTAAGCAATTGCAAGAATGACAAAGATGGAAGTTCCATGGAAGACAGTGATTAGCTTTAGCAGTAGAGTGTTTGTGACTTTCCTTATTCCTAACAGTAGTCTTGGGTTTAGCTGGCTTGTTGACAGTAGACTTCATTGGTTTCTGTTGAACCTTCCTTGATTTGTTACCAGCAGACTTAGCCTTGGTTGGTTTGTTGTTAACTGTTTTAGGAGGATTCGGCAGAATTCCTTTAAGTTTATTGTCAACTAACTTGGGAGCCTTAGCCATTTCATGGACAAACTTGATAGGTACCAGCAGAGATTTCAGGTCTACCGCCGCAGACTTTGCTTTAGCGTAGCCGTTGTCGGTGAGACTTTGATTTCTCTATTGTGCCTTTCTCAAGCTTCTATTTAGAAGCGGTTTCTTTGGCCTTCCCTTTCTGAGTCTTGGGGTAAACATATGGTACACTTGAGTAGCCAAGTCCATTTTTACCCTTGTTGCCGAAGGTCTATTTGGAGAAGGAGATATCATAAGCAGTCTCGGAGGTTTCACCTTTCTCCGTGACAGAAGAGTATGCCGAACTGGGCTCATCATTATAGCCTAAGCCAGATTTATCTCCATTAGGTTTTTGACTTGAAAGGATTCCTTCAAAGGTTTCCTTAGAGCTGTTCTAGGAGTCAATTGTCTTTTGCAAGGCAATCTTCTCCAGGTCTAGCCTTTTGATGTGCTCAGTAAGGCAGTCAACTTTGTCACAAAGGAATTTGTTTTCTCCTTTTAACTTGATACTCTCCTGTTGACAGCTATTGAGAGTTTGAATCTCAGCTGCCAACAGAGATTTTTCAGCAGCAAGCTTTTCAAAGTTCGTTGCGAGTTTCACATAGGCTACTCTAAAGGAATTGAACTCTTCAAGCATTTCTTGATTATCCTTGAGCAGCTCTTCCTTACTGAAGTTTTCATAGTTGATCTCACCTTTAACGAAGGGACTTGGTGAGATTTCGACTTCATGTTCAGAGTCATAGGTAGAACCTGAATCATGAGCTATTAAGCATATGTTATCTTGCTCACAATCGTCCTCTTCCTCTTCTGAATCTTCTTTTGGTACTTCAGCAGGATTTCCAGTGATGGATGCCATAAGATTTGCCTTCATTGGTACATGACGTCCTGCTAGTACGCATTTCCATAACCTGTTGTCAATAAAATTCATAAAACACATTATCTTATCCTTCCAAACATCGAAATGGCATTCGTCCAATAATGGGACGTGGTTCGCATTTGACGTGGGTAGCATGTAGTGTGTTTGTGTCATTGGATCATGTCTCTCAAGAGTTTAATCTTGGAAAAATAAGTTTTCGAAGAGTTGAGCTCTGATACCAATTGTTAATCCCAAAAGGCACAATAATAGGCTAGAAAGGGGGTTAAATAGCTTATTTAACACTTAAAACTTTTCGTATAAATTTCTAAAACAAGAACTTGCAATCTATTGAAAAGATTGAAGTAGCGGAAGTCTTGTAAGGAAGACAGTTCAAGTCTGCCAGTGAAGCACTACCGGTAGACTTTGCTGAATTCTCAAGTTTGCAGCTGAAGCGATAAGTAAAGAGATATGAAACAGTATAAAGCAGTAAACAACAGTAAGTAAAGAACACAAGTATTTTGAGATGGTTCGCACTATAAAGAGTGCTACGTCCACCACCAAGGCAGTCAACCTTGGATTTAAATGTGCACTATGTTTTCCACTAGTTCTATTACAAAAAAGTCCAATGGATCGTGTACAAAATATTTGACTTGTGTTTGGGGGTTGGGAATTGAATATCTGGACAAAACAGAATATTCAATGTGCAGAAGAATAGTAGAAGTAACAACGATAAGAAGCAAAAGATTAAATGTTGATTCAGATCTTCTTTTTGTTGTTGACGATTTCGTTGATCAGTTTATGATCTCTTGAATGCACTGAATGTATAAAGCTTGATGTTGTTGGGAAGATTCAGAGCATTGTTGTTCTTCAGTCTTTAATGGCAGGCAGTATTTATAGCTTGGGCATTCTTGAGATCGTTGGAGAAGACGAAGAGAGTAACAACTCTATTAGGTTGAATGCATTAAATGCATGGAGCTGACTTTGTAGATTTCGTCTTCACTGATACTGAACAGGAAATGACAGAGAGTTGTTGCAGCAACTAGCAGGTGAGCGATCGGAGTTGCAGACCTGCAATAGTTGGTACAATATGTATGTGTCAGTATGTTCACCTGCTCTGTCACTTTTCAGGAGGCGAAAGTCTTCATGCTTTTTGGTAAAGCTGGACAGACGTGTCTAAGAAGTCAAGTGTCGATAGAAGATTGGTTTAAATCAAATTCAAACTGATAAAGGTTGAATTTAATTAATCTACTAAAAGCTTGATGACTGGACACGTCATGCCTGAATAAGTGCAGACAAGGTCTGCCGCTGGATGTTGTATGAAGCCTTCCGGTGAAGTCTTCCGCTGAACCTGTGAAGTCTAAAAACTATTCTAAGGCAAAGTTCTATACACAGTTGTCACGCTAACTAGTATGCAGCCCAATTAGCCACTAAGCATAGAACCTAATGCAATGTATGAACAAATGCAAATTAAGATACAATGAGAAACAGCAATCTCCTCCTATTTGCATCTGGCCATCATTACTTACAAATGAGGGCTATGAAAACTTTATGATAGATAATAGCATGTCAGAAAGTATTTTATTTTTATAACTGCAGACATGCCTCTATCAAAAAGAATACACCTCAAGTGTAACAACTAATCTAAGTGCTTACAACATAAGAGATGTAAAGAACAGCACAAGGATTAGTAATAAACAGTTCAAAATGGATTTAAACTGAATGTTTAAATTATAAGCAGATGAATGAATTAAAGTAGCCGGAATTTAAACATTAGACATTTTTGAAAAGCATAAGCTTCTGTGTTTGAAACGAGAAGTTTAATTGTACAGAGTTTTCAAAAACTAGATAGGTATAAAGGATTAGAGAGAGAAAAATATGAGCTACCACGGCCTTTTCCCTTTTCCTTTGTTTGCTCTGTCAGCTGCTTCTCTTTCTCTTCGCTGTCGTTCGAGTTCTTCAACTCTTCTGGTGTATACATCATCGGTAGAGGTTGGAGGTCTGGTGGAGCGAGAACGGTAGTCGAGTTCTTCACGAAGTCTGTTGTTCTCCTCCATCAGAGTTCGGTTCATAGACCGCAGTTGTCTCTCCTCCGTGATGGCCGATCACATTCACGCTCGGCATTGATTTTATCATGGGATGTGTTGAGAGCGATATCATTGAGTTGCAGAACAGGAGGGCGTCCGTGTCCCAGATGAAGAGTTATGTTGTGGAAGAGCTGCCAGAAGAGAGTAGAACATATCCTGACGCACTCTTTGCGTTGAGCTTCCATGTTTATTTTTAGGTCAGTGGACTTATTCCGCATTTCTCCAAACTATGTTCACACATCCTCTTGAAATTGGCGAAGGATGGTGGCATTCCCTGCTCAACCTTGGACGTTGCGCTTGCAAGTTCAAGAACTATGGAAATACTGGTAAGTTCTCCCAGTCTATTGTAGATGGCATCCAGGAGGCTGAGAATTTCTTAATTGGCTGGTTGGGATGAGAAGGGTCGAGACCAATGTAAATGTGCTCAATGCCGGCAGACGAGGTGGCGTCGGCAGAGGTGATAGGCCGGAAGGGCTGCTGGAGAGGTGGAGTGGCTGAGTTGGAGGAAAAAGAGTTGAGTGTAGGAAATGTATGGATAGAGGAGGAATTAGAGTGAGGAGATGATGAAGGAGGGTTGTATTTCGATATCCGTGTCCGAATGATCACGATATCGAAAGGGTTGGGTAGGGGTTCAGTTGAGAACCAGAAGGAAGGGGGAGGATAGGAAATGTCTTCTGGTCTCAAAGGTGTAGGCTTAGGTTGAGGGGGAGGGGCGGTTTGGGAAATAGTTTTGTTACCGACGAAAGTTCAAAGATGAACTTCATGGCAGCAGAGGATAGGATGGGTGGAAACCAGGGGGTTAGGATCAGGGGAATAGGTTGGCTTGGCTCTTAGGGAGTGGTCTGGTTTCGTTCGGATGGTGTAGTTGGGTTGGTAGGATGTCGAGGGGGTGAAGATGGGGTAGAAGGGTTTGGTGAGTAGTTGAAGGGGGAAGGAGGGGCTGGAGAGGGGGATCTGGTAGGCTCCTCCTGAGTTTGTGGCTCCTCCTGAGGGGTTGATTCCCTTTGAGTAGATGACTCAGAAGGGTTGGTTTGAGAAGGGGTATAAGGTTGGGTGCCAGCAGACTTCCTTCGCTGCCTCAGCGGCTGGATAGGAGATCCAGTAGCTTCATTGGCAGAGATGACAGGGTCTGCTAGTGGCTTGGTCGGTAGGCTTTTACGTCGTACGTTTAGGTGAAGGAGAGGGGGTTGGTCGAAGAAGGTTTTCGTTTGGGTGTTTGAGATGGCTGGGGAGTGGAGGTTGTTGGTTCAGGGTTAGATGGCTGGGGAAAGGATGTTTGTCCAGCAGCGGCAGAGGAGCTGCCAGCAGACTTGTCACGTCTACCGGCCTTCAGTTCCTGCCGAATCCATTTGGCCTGAAGCTCATCTATTTCCGCTTCCTGCCTTGCCTTCTCGGCTACATCAGCTTTTGTCTTGGCGAATATGTCAGCCAAGACTTCCGTTTCATCTGGCGAGAAACCAGTCGCCTTCTTTGCCTTGGCGACCTTAGCCCGCTTGAGAATGTGTTCTGATTCCTCGGCTAGGTCTTTGGCCTCTTGATAGATATCACGACCAGCGGTAGAGGTTACCTTCCTGAACCTGTCCATGGCTGCACGGACAGTAGCACTGGCAGCATCATACGCGTCCATGTCGAACCGCGTCACCATCATTGGAGTGGGCTTGGTTATCTTTGCAGCAGCAATGCCTGGAAGCCCTCTTTGCTGCCTTCGCTTGTTCTCCCACTCAATGTATTTGTTGAAGAAGGTATCTGTTAGCTGTCTGTCTTTTGACACTTTGATCAGCTCTCTTTTGTGAACGGAAGACTTGATCTTAGGCGTGTCCCTTAGTAGGGTGTTGATTAGCCTGACAAAGGGCCTTTTGTTGGTAGGGTTGTCCTTCACTTTGGATATGTAGTTGCGAAGCTCGTTGAAGATGATGGCTCCATAGTTGAGACGAGACTTCTGGTGAATGGCGCTTGAGAGGTTGAGCTGTTGGGCGGTGAACATATCATGGGCCCCATTCTTGAACAGCAGAGATTTGTCCAGCAGATGGCTAGAACAGTAAACATCCAAGGGAAAGACGTTCCTCAGCATTTTTCCTTGAGGTTCCCTTGGAGTGTTGGTTCCCCTCATTGCTTCCCAGGCTTGGTCAGCCTCAGCAATCGAAAGCTCCATGTCTCCGCCATAATGAACGCCGATGACCTTGGATATCACCTTGGCAGACAGAGAGAAGGGAAAACCACGAATCCATCCACGGATGACGGATGGAGTTTTAGGGTTGATTTCCATTCGCTTGTAGAACTCTTTAGTGAGAAGGATGTTGTAGTCTTCATCGTGGAGACAGAAGAGGGAGAGAATCCCGGACTCGTTCATGTCATCACACATCTTGGCTCCGACAGCGAATGTGCGAACCGTCTGTAGGTCAATGCACATGCCAGGCAGGTACATCTTGGGTTCCAGATGCTGAATGATATCGTGAGCAACAGGATAGAGAGGAAACCCAGGGACGTTGACAGAGGGGCTAGGGTGAATGATGCTTTCTGGGTCAAGCACCTTCGTATTGTCGGTTTTAGATTTTGCAGATGATTTCACCTACAAAAGATAATTTTAGGAATTATGGCTTTTCTCATGACAGAACAAACAATCAAAGATTTCATTTTTAGGAAATAAATTTTAGACAGAAAAATTTGAAACCCTTGAATGTCCGGAGAGTTAAAAATAGAGAAACAATAACAAAAGATTCTCAGAAAAATGAGTATACAAAGTATAGAGAAAACTGTTAGTTTCAAGGTTTTGAAATGAACAACAATGGCGGAAATCGTCAAGATACGCAAAGCGTCTTTTCGAATTCCTTAACAATATAACTCAAAAGAAGAAATTTTAAACATAAATCAAAGAGAAGTTTCCTAATGAGTGTCGAAAATCTTACCATTGTTGCTTGAAGGGAAGAAGAAGCAAAGAATAGTCGGAGAAGAGAGGAAGCGGTTGCAGAGATGAGAGGAGGGTTTGAGTAGAGAGAGAAATATTAGAGAGAGGGTTTGTAAAAGTTTTGAAAGAGGCGGTTCAAAGTCTATTTAAAGAACGAGAAAAGTCATTTTAGCAGAAAAATGCCTTAAATGATTGACAGGTGTCTATCAAAAGGCTTTTAACTAAAGATATTTTCAAACTTAACAAACAAATGACTTTTAACCCCTTTGCCTTTTTAGAAAATCTTTTACCCTCTAAAAGACTTAAGCATTTTGAAATACTAACCTGAATTTAGAGTGGTTGAACTATATCAAGAGCAAGGTTAGAAACAATTAAGTCTATTGGTATGAAAGAAAACAACAAAAAATAAAGTTTAAGCTGTAGGATCAATCATACCAATATTTCTCCTTAAATAAGCAAACTTGCTTGCATCCTGTGGCTTGGTGATAATATCGGCCAATTGATGTTCCGTTGGAACATATTCCAAACTGATGTTACCTTTTTCCACATGATCTTTGAGGAAGTGATAACGGATATCAATGTGTTTTGTCTTTGAGTGCATCATTGGATTCTTTGAGACTGAAATTGCACTAGTGTTGTCACACATAATGGGGCAATTTGTAGTCTTTATGTTGTAGTCCACGAGTTGTTGCTTCATCTAAAGTAGTTGAGAGCAACATCTGCTGGCAACAATGTATTCTGCCTCAGTGATTGAGTTTGCAACTGATCCTTGCTTCTTGCATGACCATGAGACAAGTCTATTTCCAAGAAATTGACAAGTCCCACTGGTGCTTCTTCTACTCACTTTGCATGCTGCATAGTCTGCATCTGAGTACCCAACTAGATTGAAGTTGTTCCTTTTGGAATACCAAATACCCAGATTTATAGTTGTTGAAACATATCTGATGATACGTTTGGCAGCAAGCAAGTGTGATTCCTTTGGATCTGCCTAAAATCTAGCACAAACACAAACAACAAACATTATATCAGGTATACTGGCAGTAAGGTAAAGAAGTGAACCTATGATTCCTCGATACTTGGTCACGTTTTCTTGCTTTCCCTTTTCATCTTTGACAAGATGGCTGTCGGTAGACATCAGAGTCTCAAATCCTTTAGCTGAATCAAGACCAAATTTCTTGATGCGTTCCTTAGCATATTTGGTTTGGCTGATGAAGATTCTGTCTGATGTCTGTTGAATCTAAAGTCCTAGAAAGTAGGTGAGCTCTCCCATCATGCTCATCTCAAACTTGCTTTGCATCAGCTTCTCGAATCTTTTGCACAGGCTTTGATTTATTGATCCAAAGATGATGTCGTCCACGTAGATTTGTACTAGAAGAGAATGACCTTTGTGCTTGAGGATGAACAGAGTTGTGTCTATTCTTCCTCTCAAGAATTCTTGTTCGATTAAGAACTTGGATAGAGTGTCGTACCAAACTCTGGGAGCTTGTTTGAGTCCATAGAGTGCTTTCTTGAGTCGGTATACTTGATCATGTTTGTCTTGGATGACAAAACCTAGAGTTTGTTCAACGTATACTGTTTCTTGAAGATCACCATTGAGAAAGGCACTCTTTACATCCATCTGATATACTTTGAAGTCCATGAACGACGCATAGGCTAAAAAGAGTCTGATTCCCTCCAATCTACCAACAGGAGCAAATGTTTCATCGAAGTCAATTCCTTCTTCCTGTCGGTAGCCTTGATCAACCAGTCTAACTTTGTTTCTGGTGACGTTTCCATCTTCATCTCTCTTGTTCCTAAATACCCACTTGGTGCCTATTATTGGATGGCTAGTAGGTCTTTGAACTAAGCTCCACACTTTACATCTTTCAAATTGGTTCAACTCCTCTTGCATAGCTTTAATCCAGTAATGATCTTTGATGGCTTCATCAATCTTCTTTGGCTCGATTTCAGACACGACTGCGAATGCAAACATAGTCTCTTTTCGAACTCTATTTCTCGTATGAACTCCTGAGTTGAGATCACCAATTATTTGAGATATGGAGTGATCTCTAGTTTCAATAACAGCTAGAGGAATATCACTTATGGTGAGTTCTTCCCTTAAAGATTCTGAAGTGGGTAGAGAAGGAAATTCACCAAAATCAGGTTCTGAAGAGATAGAATCTTCAAGACCTTCATTTTCTAGTGAACAAAAAGAGTGAGTGATCTGCAAAGGTGTTTGGGGTAGAATAGAAGAGATGAGTTAAGGGTCAACAGAAGTGCTGGAAAAGGTACCAGCAGAGTTGAAGTCTGCCAGTACAACATTTGCAGAACTTGAAGGGACTGCAGTTGGTGGATTTTGAGGTGAAGAAGAAGTAGTATCTTTATTTGTACCTGTCTCAACATCATCAGAATCATCAGCAACATTTGGAGCCACTCGTGACTCTAATAAATCATATTCATCAAAAGTAACATGCACATATTCTAAGATTTTCAAAGAGGTTTTGTTAAAAATGTGAAATGCTTTTAAATGATTGGAATAGCCCAGAAAAATTCATTCGTCTGATTTTGAATCAAATTTACCTCTATATTCTTTTCCATTATATATAATAAAACATTTACAGCCGAAGATTTTGAAAAATCCTATGTTTGGGGCTTTTCCTCTCCATATTTCATATGGAGTTTTATTATGAAATTTATTTACCAAGGATCGATTCTGGGTAAAACATGCAGAGTTGACAGCTTCTTCCTAGAAGTATTTCGGAAGTTTAGCTTCTGCCAACATAGTTCTTGCTGCTTCAATGAGTGTTCTGTTCTTCCGTTCAGCTACACCGTTTTGTTGTGGAGTTCCAGCAGCAGAGAAGTTGTGGTCGATCTCGTGGTCATCACAACATCTTTCAACACCATTGTTTTTGAATTCGGTGCCGTTGTCTAATCTGATGTCACTAATGTCTTCAAGCTTTTGAGTTTGAAGTCTTCTGAAAAGAGCGGTGACTAGATCATATGTCTCATCCTTTGAGGTCATTGTTTCGATCTAGATGAATCTAGAGTAGTCATCAACTACAACAAGTGTGTACTTGTCTCCAGAGATACTGGCTGTAGTGATTGGTCCAAAGAGATCCATGTGCAGAAGTTGAAGAGTTCTGGAAGTTGATATGACTGACTTGCTCTTGAAGGAAGACTTGGAGAGTTTTCCTAGCTGACAAACCTTGCAACTTCCGTCATGGTCGACAGACACCGTAGGTAGATGATCGATGTATTTTATACGTCGATTTCGGATACTTTTATGACTTAAATGTAGCAATTCCACGAGGCTTTTGGCTACTGATATGTGTTTTTCAGTGATTTTATGAGTTTCAGGGTTTTAGGTGAAATTATATGAATTATGAGGCTTTTTGGTGCAAATTCCAAAAAGGGACCAAAGTGTAAATTGAAGATTAATCGGCAGAGGTGAAGGCCGGATACCTTGCGGCCGCAAGGTGTTTCTTACCTTGCCTCCGCAAGGTAGGCAGAGAGTTCAGATATTAAGCCCCTGAATAATGAAGGCCCTTGCGGACACAAGGGTGTAATGACCTTGCGGCCGCAAGGTGGTCAAAATCCGTTTTTGTGGGTTTTCACGCCAGACTGAAATTCCTAAACCCCCTACAACTCCATGGTATAAATAAAGGACGGTAGCCAAAGCTCAAGGACGACCGAGGAAGTAGTTTTTCATAGCTCTAGCTTAGGATTTAGTGTGTATAACATAATTAGTTGTTGTAATTACAAGTATTGAAGATCGATTCATGTATTCAATCATCTCCATGTGATGTTCATCTTCAAGGATGAACTAAACACCCATTAATCTAGGAGTTAGGAGGTAACTTGTATCGAATCTATGCTTTAATTATATTTTTATTCATCCAATTCTTGTTGATTGTGGTGATTATCAATCCCTTTATTATTTCACTTTGAACAAATGAATGTAATCGTGAATAATAAAGGCCTAGAGGTGCGGATAACTGCATGATCAATGTGCATATGTCGTACACTGGCTCACCATCATGATAAATTGAACCTATCGATGCACGAGAGTGATAAGTTAGGGTCAGGTTCCATATATGACCTAAGTGACAGTTAGATCATATGTTCTTGTGCCTAGGATATAGAATGGATGAATTATTTGGAGATGGAGACTGAACGGTAATTCGATAAGCTATATCTATATTTTGTGAACGAACCCAAGAATGAATGATACTTTATCAAAATAAGCTATAGAGGATATACAAGTGAAACCCTAATCCTAGATTTTCGTCCACCATAAGATCTTCATAATCTGTAATTGCTGCTAAATTAGTTAACTTTAGAATAATAGTTAGTTTAGAATAAAATCAATATAAAAACCCCCTTAGTTTAATAAATTGCTATCGATAATCGTGCTATTCGTGATCTTCTTGTCTCTGTGGTTTGACTCTTGCTTCCCAAAACTATTCTACAATAGTCTTGTCCACTTGCAAGGAAATAATTAAAATAAGACATCGATCAGTAGACCTTTGACAAGCCCATCTTTGGAGAGCTTGGAGAGGTACTTGAAGTTGAGGTGACTAAGACGCTTGTGCCAAAGCCAACTGTTGTCGCAAATGTTGTTAGCAACTAGGCAAAGGCTGGAGGATCTCCCTAGAAGGTTTAAGTCCATGACATAGACGTCTCCTTGTCTATTGCCGGTCAGTAATGTTGAGCTGGATTCACGATCTTTGATGAGACATTGGTTGGAGAAGAATTGGCAGATCAGTCCTTTGTCGTAGAATTGGGATATGCTCAGAAGATTATGCTTTAAGCCATTCACTAGAGAAACTTTGTTGATTGAGAGACTTCCTCTAGTGATTGAGCCATACCCAATTGGTGTGAACCTGGGTAGGCATTCTGGGGCCAGATGGCCTAAGCAATTGCAAGAATGACAAAGATGGAAGTTCCATGGAAGACAGTGATTAGCTTTAGCTGTAGAGTGCTTGTGACTTTCCTTATTCCTAACAGTAGTCTTGGGTTCAGCTAGCTTGTTGACAGTAGACTTAATTGGTTTCTGTTGAACCTTCCTTGATTTGTTACCAGCAGACTTAGCCTTGGCTGGTCTGTTGTTAACTGTTTTAGGAGGATTCGGCAGAATTCCTTTAAGTTTATTGTCAACTAACTTGGGAGCCTTAGCCATTTCATGGACAAACTTGATAGGTACCAGCAGAGATTTCGTAGGTCTACCGCCAGCAGACTTTGCTTTAGCAGAGCTGTTGTCGGTAGACTTTGATTTCTCTATTGTGCCTTTCTCAAGCTTCTATTTAGAAGCGGTTTCTTTGGCCTTCCCTTTCTGAGCCTTGGGGTAAACATATGGTACACTTGAGTAGCCAAGTCCATTTTTACCCTTGTTGCCGAAGGTCTGTTTGGAGAAGGAGATATCATAAGCAGTCTCGGAGGTTTCACCTTTCTCCGTGACAGAAGAGTATGCCGAACTGGGCTCATCATTATAGCCTAAGCCAGATTTATCTCCATTAGGCTTTTGGCTTGAAAGGATTCCTTCAAAGGTTTCCTTAGAGCTGTTCCAGGAGTCAATTGTATTTTGTAAGACAATCTTCACCAGGTCTAGCCCTTTGATGTACTCAGTAAGGCAGCTAACTTTGTCACAAAGGAATTTGTTTTCTCCTTTTAACTTGATACTCTCCTGTTGACAGCTATTGAGAGTTTGAATCTCAGCTGCCAGCAGAGATTTTTCAGCAGCAAGCTTTTCAAAGTTCTTTGCGAGTTTCACATAGGCTACTCTAAAGGAATTGAACTCTTCAAGCATTTCTTGATTATCCTTGAGCAGTTCTTCCTTACTGAAGTTTTCATAGTTGATCTCACCTTTAACGAAGGGACTTGGTGAGATTTCGACTTCATGTTCAGAGTCATAGGTAGAACCTGAATCATGAGCTATTAAGCATATGTTATCTTGCTCACAATCGTCCTCTTCCTCTTCTGAATCTTCTTTTGGTACTTCAGCAGGATTTCCAGTGATGGATGCCATAAGATTTGCCTTCATTGGTACATGACGTCCTGCTAGTACGCATTTCCATAACCTGTTGTCAATAAAATTCATAAAACACATTATCTTATCCTTCCAAACATCGAAATGGCATTCGTCCAATAATGGGACGTGGTTCGCATTTGACGTGGGTAGCATGTAGTGTGTTTGTGTCATTGGATCATGTCTCTCAAGAGTTTAATCTTGGAAAAATAAGTTTTCGAAGAGTTGAGCTCTGATACCAATTGTTAATCCCAAAAGGCACAATAATAGGCTAGAAAGGGGGTTAAATAGCTTATTTAACACTTAAAACTTTTCGTATAAATTTCTAAAACAAGAACTTGCAATCTATTAAAAAGATTGAAGTAGCGGAAGTCTTGTAAGGAAGACAGTTCAAGTCTGCCAGTGAAGCACTACCTAGACTTTCTTTGAATTCTCAAGTTTGCCGATAAGTAAAGAGATATGAAACAAGATAAAGCAAGAACAACGAAGTAAAGAACACAAGTATTTTGAGATGGTTCGCACTATAAAGAGTGCTACGTCCACCACCAAGGCAGTCAACCTTGGATTTAAATGTGCACTATGTTTTCCACTAGTTCTATTACAAAAAAGTCCAATGGATCGTGTACAAAATATTTGACTTGTGTTTGGGGGTTGGGAATTGAATATCTGGACAAAACAGAATATTCAATGTGCAGAAGAATAGTAGAAGTAACAACGATAAGAAGCAAAAGATTAAATGTTGATTCAGATCTTCTTTTTGTTGTTGACGATTTCGTTGATCAGTTTATGATCTCTTGAATGCACTGAATGTATAAAGCTTGATGTTGTTGGGAAGATTCAGAGCATTGTTGTTCTTCAGTCTTTAATGGCAGGCAGTATTTATAGCTTGGGCATTCTTGAGATCGTTGGAGAAGACGAAGAGAGTAACAACTCTATTAGGTTGAATGCATTAAATGCATGGAGCTAACTTTGTAGATTTCGTCTTCAGTACTGATACTGAACAGGAAATGACAGAGAGTTGTTGCAGCAACTAGCAGGTGACGAAGACGAAGAGAGTAACAGCTCTATTAGGTTGAATGCATTAAATGCATGGAGTTGACTTTGTAGATTTTGTCTTCACTAATACTGAGTAGGAAATGGCAAAGAGTTGTTGCAGCAACTAGCAGGTGAGCGATCAGAGTTGCAGACCTGCAATAGTTGGTACAGTCTGTATGTGTCAGTCTGTTCACCTGCTCTGTCACTTTTCAGGAGGCGAAAGTCTTCATCCTTTTTGGAAAAGTTGGACAGGCGTGTCTGAGAAGTCAAGTGTCGATAGAAGATTGGTTTAAATCAAATTCAAACTAATAAAGGTTGAATTTAATTAATCCACTAAAAGCTTGATGACTGGACACGTCATGCTTGAATAAGTGCAGACAAGGTCTGCCGCTGGATGCTGTATGAAGTCTTCCGATGAAGCCTTCAGCTGAAGTCTTCCGCTGAACCTATGAAGTCTAAAAACTATTCTAAGGCAAAGTTCTATACACAGTTGTCACGCTAACTAGTACGCAGCCCAATTAGCCACTAAGCATAGAACATAATGTACTGTATGAACAAATGCAAATCAAGATACAATGAGAAACAATAGAGACGCTGAATCTGGAGGGAGGCTACTGGATCTGGATGGAGGCGATCGAAGAAGACGAAGATGGAGGTTTGAAGACGAGGATGAACACCATTGTTGCCGAAGATGAAAAAGACGAAGATGAAGCACTGATCGGCTAGTCGACCACAGTGGTTGTCTCGCCGACCACAAGGGCATTTTTGTTTGTTCCATTTTTTATTATCTCTCTCTCTCTCTCTACATATAAAAGTCAAAGTTGTTTCTTACAAATTAATAGATAGACAAAAATAACCATTCACCAAATAAACCCTCCACCATTTAATTAAGAACAAAACAAGTAAATTTACCATGACAAAAATAATGTTTGGACAAAAATAGCCTCAAATATAATAAATTATTTACCATTAATTAAGGCCAAACAAGTAAATTTATCATAGACTAATTAATTCGATTAATAATCAAATAATAATTTGATCACTTGACTTGTATATATTTTAAAGTTAGGTCCTACAGTTTAGAATTGTATTTATTCCGTCTTGTATTTTTATTTTCTTATCATTTTCCCCCTCCGACCATTATCGTTAAAAATGCATCTAATATTTTCTAAAATGACAAAAATACACTTACTCAGTTGAAAGACTAAAACTTTATTTGAAACTAAAAAATAATATGGTTTTACTTTTTTAAATATGTTCAGTAAAGACATTATAGATGTATATGAAAAATTATTACTATAACAATAGATTTGTTGGTGAGTATCGAGATATTGAGAAAATATGTAGTGTGTTTAGTTATTAGTGTTGAATAAGCTAAGAGAAATGAGTTAAGAAAATATGTCATAATGTCAATAAGATGAAGAAAATGAAGAACCAATTGATGAATGTGTGTGTTTTGTTACAAAAGAAAGCTAAAATCTACAATTTACTTATTTGAACTTTCAAACTACTACAAGCGGCCTTAAAAACTATCATACTGGTCCTAACTTATAAATATTACAAACAAAACCATAGTTAGACTTTGGGACATCGATTTATATGATGGCATGATGATCAAATCAAAAACATGTCATCTTTTCCATCCATTGCCCTTATCTCTCTACATATAAAAGTCAAGGTTTTTTTTACAAATTAATAGATGAACAAAAATAACCCGAAAATGTGTCATAATGTCAATAAGATGAAGAAAATGAAGAACCAATTGATGAATGTGTGCGTTTTGTTACAAAAGAAAGCTAAAATCTACAATTTACTTATTTGAATTTTCAGACTACTACAAGCGGCCTTAAAAACTATCATACGGGTCCTAACTTATAGATATTACAAACAAAACCATAGTTAGTACTCACAAATTAATTGGGTTCAAAATATTTTACTTCTTTCCATAGCTGGGTTCCAAACTTCTAACCTCTTTTTGTCTTAACTTGCTTGCTCTTCTTCATAGAACCCGAGGTACTTACGTGTGAAAATCCATCTATTCCCCTTCTATGGCTATCGACTTTCTTCTACCGCAACTCTCCTTTAATTGAAAGAGACTGTCACCAATCAACATTCTTTCAAGTAGTCTCATCTTTGATACAGAAAGTGGATAGGAACTAAGAAATTAGAGTCGTTCAATGAAAGAAGTCCAATTAATCAGAGGCTAAAGAGATTCTCTGTCTCCATTTGAGCAATGCGAGGTGAATGCGTTTCTTAGTGATGGCGGTACTGACGACCGCAGGGATGGTGGTGTTAGGGGTGGTGGTGGCAATGATTGTAGGGATCACAGTGGTGGTTTAAATGAAAAACAGCGTTGTGAGATTTCTAAATCATCAAATTTTCAAATATCCATATGGGTTTCAGTCTCAATTTGAAAATTTGAAAATTCAAAAAAATTAAATTTGGGTTTGTAAAAAGTGAAATTTAAGGTTGTGGTGGTGGTGTGTATAATTGATGGGTTTTTCAAATAGGTTACTTCGAAGGAATTGAAGGAGTCAGGAATTAGAAAAAGAAATAAAATCAAATCAAAAATTTCCTTTTGGACTTATGGTGAAATTTGAAGTGGTAGTGGTGGTGGTGGTGGTGGTGAGTATATGAATGATAGGGTTGACGGAAGAAACTGAAGGATGCAAAATTAATTAAATAAAATTCAAATTTCAATTTTTCGAGTGATGCATTTTTAAACTTTAAATTTAAATATAAGACAAAATATAACTAATTTCAGATTATTGAAATAATTATTTATTTTTTTAATTAGAAAAAATATTTTAAATACCAAATGGCAAACTAATGATGAAATTATAACCAAATCTCACTTTGTGCCACAAGCATAATGACCAAAATAATCCTCATCATAGGTTGGGAAATACATTATTAGAAATATAAAAAAAAAATTGTAATTATAATAATAAATTTGTTGTTGAGTATCGAGATATTAAGCAAATCTGTAGCGTGCTTAGTAATTACGTGTGAATAAGTTAAGAGAAATGTGCACATAAAAAGGTGCTATAATTTTCAAGAAGATAAAGAAAAATAGAGAACTTAGTTGATGAATCCGTGTGTTTTGTTAGTGTAGAAATTAAGCTAAAATCTATAAGAGAGGCGTTTGAAGAAAGTAGTTTGACTTAACGGAAGTTAAAGATATTTTATTTTTCCGTTTTAACAAGGCAAGGTGAACGCATTTCTTTGTGGCGGTGATAGCTGTGGCGGCCATTGCAAGGATGCTGGTGGTGGTTATTAGTGGTGGTGGTGGGGGCGATTGTAAGTATAACGGTGGTGATCATTTAGGTGGAATAGGACATTGAACAAAAGAGTACTAAGGAATTAGACAAAGAAATAAGATAAAATCAAATTTTGATTTTTGGGCTAATGGTGTTTTTTGAGGTGGTAGTGGTAGTAATGGTGGTGGGTTTATAAATGATGGGGTTGATGGAAGAAAGTGAAAGATAACAAAATAAATTAAATATATTTTAAATTTAATTATGAAACAAATCATAATGACAACATTACTAGCCTTACAACTAATTTATAACTCCTTACAACTAATTCTTTAAGGGCAAAAATATCTTTGTCTAAAACAACTTTACGCTTCTTCAAATCTTAGTTGTAAGGAAAGTAGTAACTAGTTGTAAGGATATCATTTGTCTTACCGTTTCTCTTCATTTAAGCCCGTCTCTCTTTCAGATGAATTCATTGATAAGGGTTATGAATTTTCTGTTAATCACATATCTTTACAAAGATTTTTAGTAAGTATAGCCTATAGCCTTTGATTTCTACTATAGGCGCGACTTTTGTAGGGAAAAGAATGAGGAAGATCGGAGATGGAGTTTGGCTAGAATCGAAGGAGGATAGCGCCAAAGATGTGATAGGCATGACCGAAGTGGGAAGGGTTTGTGCTGGAGATGGCGGCTATTATGGTGGAGCAAGAGATGGGAACTTGCACCGGCATAAGAGGGAAGGAGAGGGTGTGAGATTAGAGTTTTTACTTTTAATACATTTACCCCTTAACCAGATAAGGGAAATGACATTTTTGTCTCGCACGTGGAAGACCGCGTGCTATTTAACGTGAATATTCTAACGTCCATCACGGGTAGGGTGGAAAATGAGAAAAAAAAATTTAACGTCATATGTCATTATGGCACAATCCTTAGGTTGGGGTGCATTATACGATTTGGTGAGTACTTTGAGAGGAAATTGTAATTGGCCATATAATTCATTTGTACCTCAAGCAAAATGACAAAAATAATCTTTGCATGACATGCACATACCATTTTCCGTACGTTACTATTTTTAATGTCCATAAGCGGGAGGGAACAAAGTGGGACAAATAGAAAAATAAGGCATGAAAGTGAGACATTTCGTAGGTTGAGATGCAATGTGAGATTTAATGTGTAATTTTAGAAGCTTATCATATTTTGGCCCTATCAAAATTAGTCCAAAATACACATTGCCCCCTAAGGTATCCATCAAATCCACTTTGACCCTCAATCTAATTTTGGTGCATTTTCATATATATTCTATATCAAATTTGGTGATTGAGATGTCACGTGTGGTAATCGTAGTAATAGAAATAGTAACGAACAATGTTTAAGATCAAGAATTTTCTCTAATTAAACCATAAACCGTATCAACGGTGCCAAGGAGAAATTTGTTGGCGTTTAAGCTAGGGACGATGAAGATGGATTGAACCATGGCGTGCCTCATCATTGTCGTATATATCTATGATGGGTTCAAATATGAGTTTTGAAATTCAGAGTGTATGCTTATGCATTGTGTTGTACAAGAGAGAAAGGGGGAAATGAATTGTGGTTTGGTCATTTAATATTAGCGGTTGTGACATGTTTAATTTTTTTGTGGGTTCTTATTCATGGCGGCCTCATTTGAGTGCAATTATCTGATCTTGAGTTCTATCTCTCTAATCTCTTATATGATTCTGCACTATTTTTAATTTATTTTTCTATATAAAAATTTGAATACAAGATTTATACACTCTTGCGTTTTATCTCATTTAAAATTTAAATAAGAGGTCATTGTTGGAAAAGAAGCAGAAAAATAGTTGTTAGAGAATAAAAAAATGAAGTTTCTCTTTGGATAATAAAAGCAGAGAAAGCATTGCCAAAAAATGACCAAATTGCTTTACACGTGAAATACCATGTGCACCTTAACGTCAGATTGGTAACCTTCGTAGTGGCTAGGGGGCAAACTAGAAAAAAGTTATAAAATGAGATATGAAAATGACACAAAACTTAGGTTGGGTGGTAAAGTGAGACTTTATAGATACTTTGGGGAAATTTTGTATTTTAGAGTGCAAATATATATATATTTTGCAATTGTGCTTTTGATTTCTATAACACAATTTATTATTTTCTAAAAAGAGTCATAGGCTCCAGAAACGACATAAACAAAGTTTTCAACAACAATGTGTTTATCTAAGATAGTAAGTTTGAATTGTTTTCAATTTAGACACCGATAAAAAGGAATGAATTCATGTTTCGCATTCAAAAAAGAGATTTAAAAATAACAAATAAAAAATACAAATGTGTAGGATAAGTTTCTATACAATAACTAAAAGCATACATTATAAATGACTGAAAAATAAAGTATCGAAAAATCACACAACAACACAATTTATAAGTCTAAAAACCTATAAAGATTAAAACACAAAAAAAAAATATAATAATTAAAAGTAAGAAGAAAAGTGAAGGGACTAACAAATTATTTTTAAAAACCATTAACATCACGTGCAACGCACGTAAACCTTACTAGTCTTTTAAATGGTCAAATGTCATATATGTTTATTAGTCGGGTCAAATGGTCATATTTGATAAATACCACGATTATTAAGCAACAGGTTGGGGCCGGGGTTGACCACGGTAGATGAAAAATAGCCATAAGCATACTAAATCGACTAAATACTACCATCAGAAAAGTCAGTGGTCCAAGGCATGCCACTGCTAGTGCTTGTTGAATTTTCTTGGATTCCTGGTGTGTTATATGTTAAGAAATTCTTTATATGGTCAATAAGTGAGAATCACAGTTGATTTGGAATTACTAAATTACAATAAATTTGGTTTGTAAAAAAGGTAAGTTTCATAAATAAACTCTACCTTTATGGACGGTTGAGATTAAAACCCTAATAGGAATTTGGTCATCCCTTTGCCTATAAAAGAGATGTAGTACTCATCATATTAATCTATCACGTTAAATCAACTTATTAGGGTTTTAGGCCAAAAGGGAGAAACCATATTCCGCCTCTGCTTCTCTATACTGTAGATTTCAGATCAAGAGCAAATTACTAGAAGCAGCATGTCTTCATCGGGTATTTTAATTAAGAGTGTTTTACATGTTATTGTGATTATCGTGAAGTTAAAGATCTAGGGTTTAAGATAAATAACTTACAGTTGGTATCAGAGCAACGTTACGAACTCGTGATACTCCATTAAAATTACATGCAATATTATTGTTTTATGAAATTGTTTAATTCCCGATTCATCGAATTAGGACGGTACTGTGAGTTTTGTGTTGGTCAACTTTCGTTTGTGTTGATATGCTTTATACACATGATTGCTTGTATTATTATGTCTTCCTTGAATTGAGATACAATATTTGGAACATTAAGGTTCTAAGAATGTATACAAAATATTATGGACATGTATTGGTCATTTTGAAGTCAAACATATATCATCCTTTCAAAGTGCTGCTTCTGTAAAGGTCATCTTCAAATGTTCATCATTTGCCGTAGGGAAGCTTAGGCTGGAACGGTATGCTCAGTTTTGTTTTTTGTTGTTTTATGCCTAGGAAGGTTAAGGGTAATAAATTATGCTTATTTTCCAAATAAAAATACATTTTATTCAAGGCTTGAAACATGAAAATTATAATAGTACATGAAATAAACAATGAGTTGTTTACAACATGGTCCTGTTAATTTTGGGCTTCAAAATTTTTCTTTAAAATTTTATGAATTTTATATTATTTTTAAGAAAAAATAATTATGTCTTCCGCACTTAACCGTTTTGATATGTATAAAAATCTAATTATCAACACAGTGATAATTTATAATTAAATTGATGTTATTTAATGTTAATGTTTATTTATGAGTCTTCTACGTTGTACATACATATTAGAATGGTAATCACCCACAGGTGATTCTGATCCACATGTTTGAACAACATTAAAATTAATGTGTTAGAGAAAAGAAAAATGTCCACAGATATTTATCTTGTTCTTGTACACATGATTAAATTGGAATTATGACTCATAATTAATTTAGTGGGGGTTCTACCCACAGGAGAATCTTCTTTATGTATATTTAGACAATTTCTAATTCTTGTATATCTCTATTATATTTCAGCTCGTGTTCCCGTTAACTTGCACTCGCATGTTTCATCTGTACCCTCCCTTAATGGTACCAACTTCTCAACTTCTCATTATGGCGTGAGAAATGAGAATGTTGAATTCACTTTGGGTGTTCTTGATCTCGATCTTGCACTCCAAACTGAAAAACCTTCTGCATTAACCGTAAAACATACCAAAGAGGATAAAGATCTCCATAAATTGTGGGAGAAGAGTAACAGATTGAGTCTTATGTTCATGCGAATGACGATTGCTGCAAACATCAAGACCTCTCTTCCTGAAACGAAAGTAGCTAGGGAATTCATGGAATCCGTTGCAGAACGTTTTAAGACTGCAGATAAGTCCCTTGTAGAGAAATTAATGTCAGAACTCACTACTATGAAGTTTGATGGTGCACGGTCAGTGCACAATCATATTATTGAGATGTAAAATCTTGCAGCTAAGCTTCAGAATTTAGGAATGAAAATGGATGAGAATTTTCTTGTCCAGTTTATCCTAAATTCTCTTCCTCCACAGTATATACCCCTTTTCAAGTGAACTATAATTCTATTAAGGAAAAGTGGACAGTGAATAAACTATCTAGCATGCTAGTTCAAGAGGAAGCAAGGCTAACTCAACAAGGTGTTAATGTTGCATATCTCACAATTCAATGAGCGAATCATAAGTTTGGGAAAAAGGCTGGAAAAGGCCAGAAAAGAGAACCACCCAAAATGAATAATTACATTCAACCCCCACAAGTCAAGGCAAAGAAAGAAGAATTTTGTCGTTTCTGCAAGAAATCTGGACATTTCCAGAAAGATTGTGAGAAACGTCGTAACTGGTTTGAAAGTAAAGGTAATCCTTTGGGATTCGTAAGTTTTTCACAATGTAACTTCTCTAATGTGCCTTCAAATACATCGTGGTTAGATATAGGGGCTAATGTTGATGTTTATAATTTGATGCAGGGATACCTTACAACTCAAATCATAAACCCAACTGGAAAAAAAAATATTTGTGGGAAACAGAAATAAAGCTCATGTCGAAGCTATTGGAACGAATTGTCTTGTTCTTGCAAAAGGATATTATTTAGATTTATTTCAAATTATTTATGTTCTATTTATTTCCCGCAACTTAGTTTCAGTTTCAAAACTTGATTTACAAGGATTTATGTTTGATTTGGGTACTGGAAGTTTCAATTTATGTAAAGATTCTATTAAATTTGGTTCTGGAATTCTTGTGGATATGGTTTTTACAAATTTACTTTGTTTTCTCCATACTTACCTGAAACCCAATTGACCATGCATCATAATGAAGGAACTATACATCATGTAATGAAAAATGACTCTTCACTCTTGTGGCATCAGAAGTTGGGACATATATCCCGTGAACGACTTCAAAGATTATTAAAAGATGGGGTTTTACCGAACATAAATTTTACTGATTATCAAAGTTGTGTGGATTATATTAAAGGCAAAGCAACAAAACACACAAAGAAAGGAGCCACAAGAAGTTCCCAGCTTCTTGAAATAATAATACAGATATTTGTGGACCTTTTGATGTTCCAACGTTTGTGGGAGAAACCTACTTCATCACCTTTATAGATGATTATTCACGTTACTTTTATCTTTATCTATTGCATAACAAATCTCAATCTGTGAATTTTGTTCAAATATTCATAACCGAGGTTGAGAGGCAATTAGAAAGAAAAGTGAAAATCATAAGGTCTGATAGAGGTGGAGAATTTTATTGCATGTATGACGAAACAGGACAACATCCTGGACCTTTTGCAAGACTCCTCGAACAACTTGGAATTGTAGCTTAATACACAATGCCAGATTCTCCATGGCAGAATGGTGTAGCTGAAAGGCAAAATCGCACGTTTTTTGAAATGGTTAGAAGCATGATGAGTCATGCTAAGTTTCCCATTACGTTGTGGACATATGTTCTTCGTATGGTCGTATATATTTTAAATAGGGTTCCCAGTAAAGCAGTTCCAAATACCCCTTTTGAGCTGTGGAAAGGCTGGAAACCTAGTTTAAAACACCTGCAAATTTAGAGACGTCCAGTTGCGAAGGTATATAATCCTCAAGAAAGCATTGAAAACCATAAGTGGTTATTTCATTGGTTTTCCTGAAAAATTCAAAGGGTATATAATTTATTGTCCTAGCCATAAGCTGCGAATTGTGGAAACTGGTAATGTCAAATTCATTGATATTGATGGCATGATTAGTGGGAGTTATTTGTGGAAGATAAGTCTGTTCACGAAGTTAGGGTAGCAATCCCATTACCCAAGAATCAAATAGACAATGTGAATCCTTCCATCCTTGAACCATTAAACGTCAAAGGATCACCTGTTGCTCCACTCATCGTTGAACCGAAGAGCCACAACCACATCAGCCACAACCCTTTAATGAAATCATTGCCAATAAAGAAATTATAGAACAAGCACAAGAACCAGCGTTGAGAAGATCTCAACGAAAATAACTAAGTGTTGTTTATGATGATTATGTTGTTTATCTACAAGAATCTAATTTGGACATAGGGATAATGAAAGACCCATTATCCTATTCACAAGCCATTACAAGTAAAAATTCTGATAAATGGATTGACGCCATGAAAGATGAGTTAAAATCAATGGCGCATAATCAAGTCTGGGAACTAACTCATTTGCCAGAAGGACACCAAACAGATGGGTGTAAATGGGTCTTCAAGACCAAACGTGACTATCATGGCAATATTGAGCGATATAAAGCTAGACTTGTAGCCAAAAGTTTTACTCAAAAAGATGGCATCGATTACAAAGAGACTTTTTCTCTTGCGTCGAAGAAAGATTCTCTCATAATTATTATGGCCCTAGTAGCTCATTATGACTTAGAGTTACATCAAATCGATGTGAAAACAATATTTCTTAATAGTGAGCTACAAGAAGAAGTTTACATGCGTCAACCTAAAGGTTTTACCTTGGAAGGACAGAAAGACATGGTCTGCAAACTTAAGAAATCCATTTATGGACTTAAACAAGCCTCCCGTCAATAGTAATTAAAATTCAACGAAACCATTAATGTTTTTGGTTTTGAAGAAAATATTGTAGATCCCTGCATAGACCTCAAGATCAGTGGGAGTAAGTTCATATTTTTGGTTTTGTATGTTGATGACATATTATTGGCAAGTAGTGATCTTGGCTTAATGCATGAAACTAAAGCTTATCTTTCTAAAAATTTTGAGATGAAGGATATGGGTGAAGCTTCATATGTGATTGGGATAGAAATATTCTGTGATAGATTGCGTGGATTACATAAACTCTCCCAGAAAACATACATCGAAAGAGTTTTAGAAAGATTTGGAATGGCAACATGTACTGCGGGCGTTGTTCCAATTCAGAAGGGAGACAAATTTGGTCTATCAATGTCCTAAAAATGAATTGGAACGTAAGAAAATAGAAAACATACCCTATGCTTCTTTAGTAGGAAGTTTGATGTTTGCACAAGGCCTGACATCAGCTTTGTTGTTGGTATGTTGGGAAGATACCAATTAAATCCAGGAATGGATCATTGGAGAGCTGGAAAGAAAGTTTAGAGATATTTACAGGGTACGAAGGATTATTGTCTTACATTCAAGAAGTCAGATCAATTAGAGTTGGTTGGCTATTCAGATTTCGATTATGCTGGATGCAAAGACACTCTAAAAAACACTTTTGGTTATGTTTTTCTACTAGCTGGAGGAGCAATCTCATGGAAAAGTGCAAAAAAGTCTATTATTGCTAATTCCACAATGGAAGCTAAATTTGTAGCTTGCTTTGAAGCTACAAATCATTGCTTATGGCTGCGAATTTTAATCTTAAGATTTAGAGACTTGAATTTTGTCTCTGCACCGTTGAAACTCTATTGTGATAATGTCGCAGCAGTATTTTTCTCTAAGCATGATAGATACTCTAAGGGGACAAAACACATGGACCTTAAGTATCTATCGTTGAAGCAAGCAATTCAGAAGAAACAGTTGTTCATTGAGCATATAAGCACAACACTTATGGTTGCAGATGCATTTACGAAAGGGTTACCTCCTAAAACCTTTCACGAACATACTTTAAGTATGTGTTTAGAGAGATGGACTGATTATTAATTTATTGTTTGTTATGCTTATACATTGAACTTCTATTGAGCTCTTATTTATGACATTCTGAATTTCATTTATGTTTCCATATTTTGTATACTTTATGTGAATGGATAATTGATAACATAAATAGTACTTGAAGAAAGAACATTATTGGACCCTTGTTTATACCATTGTTTAAAAGGCTTAGTAAACTAAGTTATTTATGTTGTAGTACATGGAAGAAACTACGTTGAAAACCTGATAATATGGAACCGCTATGACTCTCATGGATAGCTTGTTTTGTGAAGCTATTATGTTAACCATCAAGTTATTAATTTAGTAATTATGCGCGCCTTATGTTTCCAAGATTAACTATTAAAGGATTATCACTTTGACCAAGTGGGAGACTGTAAGATATATTTCTTGCAGGTTAAGAAATTTTTTATATGGTCAATAAGTGAGAATCACGGTTGATTTGAAATTATTAAATTACAATAAATTTGGTTTGTAAAAAGAGTAAGTTTCCTAAATAAATTCTACTTTGATGGACGGTTGAAATTAAAATCCTAATAGGAATTTGGTCCTCCCTTTGTCTATAAAAGAGGTGGTATTACTTATTAGGGTTTTAGACCAAAAAGGAAAATCCATAATCCGCTTCCGGTTCTCTATACTGCAGATTTCAGATCAAGAGCAAATTACTAGAAACAACATGTTTTCATCAGGTTTTGCATGTTATTGTGATTATCATGGAGTTCAAGATCTAAGGTTTAAGATAAATAAGTTACATGTGGCAGAACAGAAACCTAAAAGGGACTAATTTCGATATTGATTCTTCAGCAACTACCACAATCTTTGGTAATGTTCAATTCCTTTATGTTTTCTTTATTGAGTACAGGTTATGTGTTTATGTTTTATTCTGTGTGGAATTTACACATCAAGTTGTTAGCATGATGATTTTACATCTTGAAGCTATACATGTTTTACCAGCCCATCTATTTACCTGATTCGGTGATTCCCCACAGCAGACAACCTTGATTCCTAATTTGTGAGATCGTATGATGAAATTGATGCCACCTTCAAAATTTGGTCCTCGATCAATAGGATATTTAACATATATAATTAAAATATAAAAAATAAGGGTATAAAATCAAGGAGAGGCCATTTCATTGGGGTTCCCGTTACCACATTGGTATACTTGTGGAAGGAGGAAGAATGCAAGCCTCTAAAACAGACGTAATTTTGTACTGGTTGAGCCATACTTACGAGTTTCACATTGAATCCTTAAGTTTCATTACATCTTTCCAGCATCGAGTAATCTAAAATCCTTATTTCGATGAACTTATAATGTCCGCTTAATTGCTTTGGCATATTTACAGGGAAAACTCACCAGTTTAATATGAGCTGGGGGAACGAGCAACTATCCAGAACAAAACAGATGCAGCGAACAAGCAATACTTTTGTCACAGGTTGCTCTAGATCAAAGTGATGATCTGTACGTATCCTAGTACATCTATATTTGGCATGTCCCTAATGTCCCCTTGTTTAAGGTTTTTTAATTGTGATTATATATGAAATAATTAGTACAGATTTTAATACTCACTAATCTTCGGTTCCATTTGACTACTTGTGGCCCAAGTTGTGCCTTCATTTCCAGTCAACTGTCCAGCTACTCCTTTGTAAATAAACATAATATGTGTTTAATTTATATTATATTGCAATAATTGAAGTATCAAAAACTTGGAGGATACGGTAACAGGAGATTATTAATTTGAACTTTGAGGTACGTCCACTTCAATCTCAATTCTCAAATCTCAGATATGGCACTGTCAAAGATAGGAACTCAAAATTTGCCCAGGAAAGGAGCTGAAAATGCTAGGCCATGGCCTGATTTTCCACAACTACTTATCCACTCTATTGGGAGGCAACCAACTCTAATGCATGAGATTAGTACATTTGGCGGTGTCACCAAGTCGTGGAGGACGGCATCAAGGAAATGCAATCCAACCAGCAAAGCACTGTGGCCTCAACTCTCCGATGATGGTGAACAACGCCACGATAAACATCAACTGCCACGCGAATTTAACATCTTATTTTATGAAGGCTACTATTGGCGGACGAGACGAATGCCTCCCGTGCACTGGGCCTACCCTTGGGAATATTTTGTGGGATTCTCCCATGGTGTTATGGTGGCTAAAGGGCTTAAACCATTAGAATACTTTCTCTGGGAACCTTCTCAACACTGTACGTCCTTCCTACCACCTTGGGATGAAAAGGTTCCTTTTAGGTTTGCTGCTCTATCATCTCATTGGGCTTGCGACAATTGTGTTGTGCTGGTGTTAACAGGTATCAGTTCTCCAGCTTTTGTGTTCTATAGGTACAGGAGACGAGGAGAATGTGATTATAAATGGGTAAAACAAGATAGCACTTTCGTGGACCCGTATGGCTCAAACCATAGTTTTATGAATTTCAGTAATGCCATTGGTTTTGAAGGAAAGTTTTATGCATTGAGTTTGCAGGGAAGCCTTGCAGTTATTGAAGATACAAATGATTCTCAATTTACCATCAACGCTTTGAGTAAAAGCAGAGCTGTTCCTTCTGTGCCCTGCAGGCATTTCAGGGAGTATTTGGTTGAATCTTGTGGGAAAATTTTGTTGGTGTTTTTGATCTCTAGAAAATCATTTAACATTGTGGATTATGTTGAGGTTTTTCGTCTACACCTTCCTAAACTTTCATGGGTTAAGATGGAGGAGTTAGGGGATGATAGAACATTGTTTGCAGGGGCTAACTGTTGTATGTCTGTCAGTGCAAGCAAAGTGGGATGCATGAGGAATTGCGTCTATTTTAGTCAACTTGCAGGCGAGAATTGGTGGGTATATGACATGGAAAGTGGCTGCATCTCACCCGGTTTGAGCAATGGCAATCGGATGACAAATTTCCGACATGCGATGAACAAGCGTCAAAGAGCAAATATGCTATGAATGAATTGAGTTTGATTGGTTTTCATTGAATGTAACCCTTGTGCCCTCAAGGGCACACCAATATCTCAAAACAGGTTCTTCAACTGCTCAACAAAACAAGTCTAGAGACTTGACTGCTTTTATCTCTATACCATTTCTTCAGAAGTTGGTCAAAGTTTGTTAAGATTTGCTCATGTAACAAACTGCTTGGTTTGATTGAAGGGTCGGTAAGGTTGAATCTTTGTTGCTTAGGTGTATTGACCTTTGGTGTGTATCGGGATTGGTAAGATTCTGGTGGTTCGGATGTTGTGATTTATTTGGGGGTGTTTCCCACTTTGTTTCTACGGCTATGATAGGCTTTTGTTGTATCTGTGGTGTGTTGGCTTGGGAGTTTTGAGCAGGGTGTATATGATTTCTTGTCGCTAGTTAATATAAATGATTTGGCAGTTCAAAAAAAAAAATTAATAAATAAATTGGCTTGATTATGTTGGTTAGTGTATATACATTGATAACAGAATATCTCTCTTTTTTTCAATCTGATTGTTCTTTATGCAAAAATAAATTCTTTTTGTCTCAGAAATCATGTTTATAGCAGTAATTCTGCATAACTCTGTTCTGGAATCTCAAAATTGTTTGATTAGAAACCTTATTGTTGTTAATGCATAATCTGTTCATGATCCATATTACAAGATTGAGGAGGGCTTAATGGGATGAACACTCGGTCTACAGTCAATCGAGATATGTTGTATCAACGTTACAAATTCAAAGAGAGTAAATGCATGGAAAAAACATACAATAAACCCAGACAAACTCAATGCATTCAGAACATAGATTATTCTTCAACTGCTTCATCCCATGTCAGGAATTTTGTCGTCAAGTCAGCATTGCTTGAACTGGGTGAAATGCAGTCACTTTGCATGTTATATACCGACTGCCCTTCAACCGCAAGTTGACTAAAATAAAAGCAATCCCTTCAGCACCCAACTTTGCTTGCATGGACAGACATGCAACAATTAGCCCCTAGAAACAATGTTACATCAATCCCCAGCCTCCCCATCTTAACCCGCAAAAGTTTTTTTAGAGATCAATAACACCAGTAAGATTTCTCCAAATGATTCAAGTCATTCAACCAAATACTCCCTGAAATGCTTACAGGACACAAAAGGTATGGCCCTGTGTTACTCAAAGCTGTAATTGTACAGTACGGTGAGAATCATTCAAGTTCTCAGAAACAGCAAGACTCCCCTGCAAACTTAATGCATAAAACTTGCCTTCAAACAAATGGCATTACTAAATTGCATAATACTTTGGTTTGAGCCATACAGGTCAACAAGAGTTTTGTCTTGTGTCTTACCTATTCGTACTCGCCTTGTCTTGGCCTCCCTAACATACAAAACGGAAAAGCTGGAGAACTGATACTAGTTAATACCATCACAACAGGATTGCTGGAATTCCAATGAGATGATAGTGTGACAAACGTAAAAGAAACCTTTTCATCCCAAGGCAGCAGAACCCGTTGATGGTATCTATTACGAGCCCAAAGAAAGTATTCTAATGGTTTAACTTTAACCCCTTTAGCCACAAGTAAACCATGAGAACATCCCACAAAATATTCGTCCCAAGGGAAGGCCCTGAGCGGGGGGTATTCATCTAAACCACCAACTATTCATGAAATGAGATTCTAAAATCATGTGGTAGGTGAGGGCTTCTCGTGGCCCACTTCACCATTATCAGAGAGCTGAGACCATTGTGATTTTCCGGTTGGATTACATTTGCTCGATGCTGCCTTCCACGACTTAGTGAGACCGTCAAATGCAGTAATGTTTTGCATTAGAGTTGATTGTCTGGCGATCAAGTGGACAAATTGCTGTGGAAGATCAGGCCATGGCCTTTCCCTGCCGACTCCTTTCTTGTGAAACTGAAGTTTCTTTCTTTGACTTGAATGGATGATCAACTTGAGACACAAGGTTTCTTATTAAAATGAAGTCCAAAAATCATTATGGATGGACTTAATCCATTGGCCGTAAGCATCATCAAGATATAATTAAGTTTTATAGTAAAAACACATAAGAGAAGTCTTCATTAAATTGATGTTATTATTCATTTCCTATTGAGTACTGCAGATTATCATTAAGGTATGATCGTTAATATTTGGAATCAGATTTTGCAGTTTGCTTGCAAATTCTCATAAAAAATTATGCCATACAACTATAGGGTTATAGTTTTTCTGGAGTAAATGCTGCAGGAGGTTCCACATTGCCAAGAGAAAAGTACAAGTTTCTCATCACAATGTACGATATATATTTATGGGTAATGCTAGGGCCACGCTAATAGCACTCAATTTTGGGTACCAAATGATGTGGTATCTTATGTGTCATACTGTTAACATAACTTTTTAATTTATAGTGGGGCCCATAAAATGTCAAATAAGATGACACATTGAAAACCACATCATTTGGTGCACAAATTTGAGTGCTCATTGAGTGTCTCTAGCATTACTCTATATTTATCCTGCATATACAATAGTAGTATGTTTGCCAGCTCTTACTGCGATGATTTTGGAAAGTTTGCACATGATAAATTGTGGGAACTTCCATACAACCATGTTGGATTTCCTTGGGAATGTTTGCACATGATAAATTGTGGGAACTTTCATTATCTGCGATTGGCCCCGTGCATGTGACTTACATTACCATGACGCCGTGGTCAGGCTATGTGAGTGCTTGAGCGGCGACATCAATGTGCAACGCCGCAACCAACCGTGCAGGTGAATTGGCAGGGATTGATGAAGGGTCTGGGGCTCTCGGGTTTACAAAAAATCATGGATGATTCAATAACTTCAGTTGAGTCTCCCACTTGGTAATGCTTTTGTTGAGTAATGGGTAATATGGTGGATGTGATTGCGTGGCATGTGCCGGGGAATTGCCATCATATATCAAAGTCTCTAGCTGTTGGCGATGGGGATTTGGATCGACCGAACGTCGGTTGGGTGGGGTGTATTCAATGTGAATGATTGTTGAAAAAAACAAGAGAAATTTGCGGGCTGGTATATGTTGGCGAATCTTGAAGTCTTCAACCCCTTTAGTTCCTGTGATATTTTTTTTTCAAATCGGTAAAATACACTTCATGCATCATGCATCATTTGTTGACTGCAATGCGCGCAACATTTGTGCATGGCGAGGTATGATTTGTATATCGCATGCATGAAAGTGTCTTTCATCCGTTTGTAAAAAAGTATTGCAGATTAAAGTGATTGAAAATCCGTCAAAGTGTAACGGCAAAAAAGACAAGAGTAAAATTCTGGTCAGTTTCTTTTTCAAAGTTTTTTAACTTCAAAAGTACACCGTTCTTTTTTTCTGAAAATGTCATCGTTTCCTTCAACGGCTCCGGCAACACACTTTGAATTTGAAAATCATCATTGTTGCGCAACGAAATAGAGATCGACCTGTCTGGTCAGGTCGCGGGGGTTGAGGGGACAACACCCTCGAAAGGTAAACGAGTTTTCTTAATCATTAACTACGAAACTTTAATGAAAATGTGTTGGATTTGAGGATTTTCACAGTATGGACGAAGGCGAAGGATGAGGAATAAGAAGACTTACGACAGAGGAGAAGGAAGAAGAAGATTGAGGACATGGTCTGTTTCATTACGATTTTGAACTGCGGTGCAATTAGACTAGGCAGTTAAACTATTTTGAATCGCGGTGCAAAAATATCGAGTTAAATTGATGAATCGTGGTACAAATAGACTAAACAATTAAACTATTGAACCGTTGTACAAAAAATAATGCAATAAAATTGATGAATCGCGGTGCTATTAGACTACACAATTACACTATTGAACCACATTGCAAAAATTAATACAATAAAATTGATTAATCGCGGTACAAACATTGATGAATTGCGGTACAATTTGACTACACAATTAAACTATTAAACCGCGGTGCAAAAATTAATGCAATAAAATGTATGAAACGAAGTGCAATTAGACTAGACAGTTAAACTATTGAATCACGATACAAAATTAATGTAATAAAATTGGTGAATCGCGGTGCAATTAAACTATTGAACTGCGGTGTAAAAAATAATGCAATAAAATTGATTAATCACGGTACAATTAGACTACACAATTACACTATTGAATCGTGGTGCAAAAATTAATACAATAAAATTGATTAGTCGTGGTACAAATATTGATGAATCGCGGTACAATTTGACTACACAATTAAACTATTGAACCGTTGTGCAAAAATTAATGCAATAAAATTAATGAACTGCAGTGCAATTAGACTAGGCAGTTAAACTATTAAACCGCTGTGTAAAATTAATGCAATAAAATTGGTGAATCACGGTGCAATTAAACTAGACAATTAAACTATTGAACCGTAGTGCAAAAAATAATGCAATAAAACTGATTTACTGCGGTGCAAAAATAATGACCTCCGTTGCGCACTTACGATTCATTAAGGGTATTGTAGTCATTTTGTTACCAAAAATAACTTTTTTTTATTGAAAAAAAAGAAAGTACTTTAACGATTAAAAACTTCAAAAAGTGAATCGCCCACAATTTTTCCAAAAAACAAAAGACAAACACCATTTGACTTCAAACTTGGGCTGCCCAGCAAAAAATAAATTAGAAAAACACGGGCGATCCATTTTGGTGGATTTTCTATTGCTCAGTTAAGTGCATGATAATATTATCAAACTGTTAAAGTTTATATTTTATGTATCGCAATAACAACTATGTACATTGTCTGATAATAAACGATTACAAAGTAAACTTTAGCAGTTAGATAATATTATCGTACACTAAAATGGCTAAAAAAATGTATCCATCCACGATTTTCTCAAATTAAAATGCCCAATTAAAATTGTGGGCTTAGTTTAAGGATACGGTGAAAGTCGTAGGATCTAACCTCAAAAGAATTGTTTTCCCTCGTACTATAAGTGGCACAAAATTTCTTGGTATTATTAAATCCAAGTTGTCTACTGTTATTAAATCCAAGATGGATTTTAAGATAAGAAAGTGATGCATGCCTATTCCATTTGCAATAACATTTGGCGAGAAATTATAATATGCTTTACTTGGAAATATAATGGGAAACAAAATTGTAAGATTTGTTTTTTTTAGACCTTTTCCCTGAAATGGATCGAACCTGAAATCTTATATTTTGTAAAGCTTCAATTCTAGCCACCCCTTAGTGTCAAAAAAACAAAATTGTAAGATGAGAAAACTTTTGGACATTAAAATATTGTGAAAGTTCTAAATGTATATGTGAAAGGGTTGGTTTGTATAAATTGAATTGAGATTTAACGAGAATGTAATTCTTATTAAAAAAAATTAAATTCATAGAATTTTGTAACATTAAAATTGAAATTCTTACGTTTGGCTCTCGTGTAGAATTTCAATTCGAATTTTAGACGTATATTGTTGAGAGAGTGAAAGGGAACTCCAAAGTGTTTTTGGTTTTTATTATTTTTTTTTTTTACATTTAGAGTGGAATTCAATTTATGGAATTGAAACATATAGATTTCCAATTCATTTCCAAATATTCTCTCTATTTTGGGTAAAGAGTTCTGGTTTGAAAGTCATTTTTTAATAAAATGATACTTTTAGTAGTTCATTAGTAATAAAATAACACTTTTATACATTAATTTTTAAAAGTGAATTTTATAAATAAAACGTCTCAAAATAAAATAATAGGTTCTTTGTCCGAACGGATTGAGTATTCTATTATTATTTTTTCGTATCCAAATGACGATATTGGCATTGGAGACCTTAATTCAAGTTATTTTTGGAATTGGGATTCCCAAACACACCCTAAGATTAATTATATATTATCTACAAGTTAGGCAGCTTAAACTACACTATTTAAGTAGGTTGGAAGGAAAGGAACTTCAGGTGTTCATTTATGAACTACACGAAAAGAATAATATTATTACTCTCTCCATCCTCAAAGAAAGAGAGAGAGAGAGAGTCACATTCGAAAACTTAATTTTTTAAAAAATTGTATTTTTAATTCGCTTGGTTAATACTCTATTGGTTTTAGACAAAGAGTTTATTATTCTATTTTAGGATATTTTACTTAATGAGTCTATTTTAAAAAATTAATGTATAAAAGTATCATTTTATTACTAATTAACTACTAAAAATGTCATTTTTTTCTTAAAAAATTTGACTTTTAAACGAAAACTCTTTATCCAGAACAGATGAAGTAACAATTATCCAATAAGTATAATTTGTTTCATTTTGGAGTTTCAAAACAATTTTCCCCCTTATTTTTGGAAAATATTTTCAAACCAACTGTTTGCAATGCCCTTTCTAATTATGTGATAGAATAGGATATGGACCTTCGAGCATGAACAACAGTCCACTCAAATCAAATACAACTCATTAAAAATCAATAAAGTACTACTCCATCCGTTCCTAAATAATCGTTCTGATTGACCCGATGCACAGTTTAAGAAAAAGCAATTGACTTGATTATTTATATTGGTTTAATGTGTAGTTTCCTTTAAAGCTCATGTATATGTGACTCATAATTAAAGTAAAGTGAAAAAGTAAGGGTAAAGTGGTAAAAATGATGTTCTAAAAAGGTCAGTTTCAAAGTTGACAATTATTTTGGAACGGACGAAAAAGGAAAGGAGGACGATAATTTAGGGACGGAGGGAGTAATTCTTTTGATACTTATTTAATTCAAAATTAAAAAACCTTTGAATAGTGGCATAAACTTTAACACTTTTACATACATGGACATCTTTATCTTCAAAATTAGTTTGGTGTCCAATTTATGTAAACCAAGTCTCTATTTATAGATAAAAATATGTATTTTTTTATAAAAAATGAATTACAAAAATGTCAAAAACCGAATAAAAATTAAAAGTGGTGGATGATTTGGTTTGATTTGAGTATCAAATTAACCAAATCAAATTAACAAATCAAATTGATTTCACTTTGATTTACTTTGATTCACCATTGGAAGTTATGATTTGGGTAGATTTGTTGTTGTCCTCGCCCTTAGCATATCCAATACTAATGTAGATGCCACCTAGGATTTACACATTTTTCGAAAGAAAAAACTTCTCCAATGCAAATATAGATGAGTGTGGATATTCTCAAAACTCAAACATATAGTCCCTCGGTTCCTCTACCCCTCAGTGAGTGCCCATGGCCATTCTTAAATTTTTCTTAAATAATTTTTTTATTGAATTGGTTTTTTACGAATATTAAATTGTAAGACAGAGACCTCGTTCTCATAACTCATCACATTAACACACGACAAATGGGGTTAAGAGAATTCATCTTACATTATATACTTATACAATTGTATTTCCTAAGTTTTTGTTTTTAATTTATTTATTAAAACTTACTAATTACAAATTTGACACTAATTATGTTCTAGTGTGGATTTTGAATGTTGTACGTAAAGATAAAGAGCATTAACGTATATGCTTTACTAAAATGTCCACATAAGTCACTTTCTTAATTTTAGCAAAAAACTAAATATAAACGCTCATTTAAGGAGGGAAGAAAGGAGTAGTTATTTTGAGAGGTAAGGGCAAGTCCAAGGTCAAAACTATATTTTGAAACCTATGTAAAAATATTATGTCTTTTAATGGTTAAAATAAAAGCTATTAAAATTAGGTGTGATATTAGGAATCAGAAAAGGTACCAAATTTGATACTTTTCTTAATATCACGCCTAATTTTAATATTTTTTATTTTGATATATATGATTAAAATTAATTATTTGATACCTATAAATAATAATTAATAGATATCAAAATTTAATTTTAATACCTATAGGTAAGTAAATTATGATACCTATAGGTAATTACACCATTGGACTTGACGGTAAACCTTTTGTCGCTAACCTCTTGTACCATATTTGCATCATTTTGTCAATCTAGGTGATGTGGTCCTAATGAGAGAGAGAGAGAGAGAGAATATGGTCATATCCACCTAATCATGATTGAGATTCCAAAGAAATGAAATATGATAATATACCCTTTGATTTAGAGTTATTATTTTGTTTGTGGTCCCAAATTTGTGTTAATCATAACAAGTTACACAATAGTATGAGTTAAGTATGCTACATAGCTATAGCCTAAACAGAAAGAGGACAGATCAATATAAGATAATGCTAACATGTGATTATTAATTAATTAAGGGCAGTTAGTAAAGGTTTAATGTATTAATAATATTAAAAATATTATGTTGTGCGCAGCGGAAGACTTTACAAATAAATTAACAAAGTCTAACAAGATCAATCACAAAGAAAGAGAGATTGTGGCCAACATACTATCAAAATTTTATTAGAGTCAACTTTGAAAACGTTTTAAGGATACAACTATATATATAGATACAATAAAAATTCTAAAACCCTTAAATAAGGAAACCAGACAAAGCAGTAAAACGGGACTAGACGGTTGCCTAGTGTCGAGGACTAGGCAACCGTGCATTTTCCAGAAACTTGGTCTGTAACAATAAGAGAAGGCGGTCGCCTAGAACCAACATTAAGCGACCACCTTGTCCAAAACCCCGACAATCCGTACCGCACGGGGCCGCACCCCCCCTTCGAGGTCCAATCAAGTCTTACCACCTAGCATGTTGCCTGAGTAATCGAGTCGTCTTATTCTCAACAATCTTCAACTTGGCGAATATTCACTCAACTCATTAGAAGACATAGAACACAAACTCGAAATCATCTTGAGCACCTTGTAGAACTTGACCTACCACATCTCTAACAGCTAGTGATGTGCAACAAATCCAAACAATGCTCAAACTTGTCAGTTATAACTGGCTTTGTCAAAATGTCTGCATCTATGGAACCGAACCCGGGTCTCCTAGTTGAAAGCCAGATATCCTAACCGCTGGACGACAATGGAACCAAACTAATGATGCAAAAATATCATCATACCGGGGGTGCCGAAAGTCGTTCTCTTACTTGAATCGTTTGTTGATCGGATCAGTGATAGAATCATCGTCTGAGTCAGATATCTAGTTGTATGTAGGTTTGCAAAATGAATTCATAGTGAGTCGGCGGGGAGGGTCCCCGCCAAAAACCCTTCAGCATGTTTATCAGTATAGTGTATAAAACAAGAGGGCGTGTAGCCCCTGTGTTTGAAGTGAAAACTGTAGAAGAGAGAGCACACGTATTATGAGCTAGTAGGGTTTATTTACACCCGAGGGGTTAGGGTTAGCCTGTCACGCATGGGCCCGGCCCGAAGGGTTATCGCATTGTGGGCAAGTGTAGTAAATAGCCCCCTTGTTTAGGCGAGGCCCAAATGTCTTTTGAGGCAGATTAAATATATGCACTTCAGTAGCCCCTACTCCTTACTCCTTGGGATTTGTCTTAAGGGTAAGGAGTATAATTTTTTGACTAGCAGAACATCTACCCAACCGCGAGATACTCGAGCGGGAGGATAAAATAAAGCTCGACCACGAGATGCTCGAGTGGGAGGATAATATAAAGCTCGACCGCAAGATGCTTGAGCGGGAGGATAATATAAATCTTGATCGCAAGATGCTCGAGTGTGGGCGTGTAATCCACTCAACCGCGAGATACTCAAGCGAGAGGATAATATAAAGCTCGACCGTGAGATGCTCGAGCGGGAGGGTAATCTACTCAATCGCGAGATACTCGAGCATAAGAATAATCTACCCAACCGCGAGAAGCTTGAGCGAGAGGATAATGTATCTCAACGTAGTGAGGGTCTTCAAGAAAGCAAGCAACCTCAACATGATGAGGGTCTTCAAGAAATGCAGCAACCTCATGGTGAGGGTCTTCGAGAAATCCAGAAACCTCAACATGGTAAGGGTCTTCGAGAAAACCAGCAACCTCAATATGGTGAGGGTCTTCAAGAAATCTAGCAGCCTCACCGTGTTGAGGTTGCTGGATTTCTTGAAGACCCTCATCACGGTGAGGCTGTTGGATTTCTTGAAGACCCTTACACATTGAGGTTACTGGTTTTCTCGAAGACTCTTATTAAGGTGAGGCTGCTGGATTTATTGAAGATCTTCACCAGGGTGAGGCTATTGGATTTCTTGAAGACCCACACCAAGTTGAGGTTGTTGGTTTTCTCGAAGACCCTCACCATGTTGAGGTTGCTTGCCTTTTTGAAGACCCTCACCATGTTGAGGTATATTATCCTCCCGCTCGAGCGTCTCGCGGTTGAGTAGAGTATCCTCCCGCTCGAGCATCTCGTGGTTAAGCTTTATATTATCCTCTCACTCGAGTATCTCGCGGTTGAGTAGATTACATTCCCTCTCGAGCATCTCGTGGTCAATTTTTATATTATCATCCCGCTCGAGTATCTTGCGGTTGAGTGGATTACCCTCCCGCTCGAGCATTTCGCGGTCGAGCTTTATATTATCCTCCCGCTCGAGTGTCTCATGGTTGAGTAGATTATCCTCCCGCTTGAGTATCTCACGGTCGAGATTTATATTATCCTCCCACTGAGCATCTCGTGGTCGAGATTTATATTATCCTCCCGCTCGAGTGTCTCACAGTTGAGTAGATTATCCTCCCGCTCGAGTATCCCGCGGTCGAGCTTTATATTATTCTCCCGCTCGAGCATATCTCGCAGTCGAGTTGATTGCCCTCCTGCTCAAACATCTTGCGGTCAAGCTTTATTTTATCCTCTCGCTCTAGTATCTCACGGTTGAGTAGATGTTCTGCTTGTTAGAAAATTATACTCCTTACCCTTGAGATAAATCCCAAGGAATAAGGAGTATGGGGCTACTGAAGTACATATATTTAATCTGCCTCGAAAGGCATTTGGGCCTCCCTTAAGCAAGGGGACTCTCTACTACACTGACTCATTATGTTATAACATTTCGGGCCGGGTCCATGCGTGATAAGTCAACCCTAACCCCTCAGGTATAAATAAACCCTATTAGCTCATAGTACGTGAGCTCTCTCTTTTATAATTTTCACTCCATACATGGGGGCTACGCGCCCTCATGATTTATACACTGGACTGATAAACACGCCGGAGGGTTTTTAGCTAGGACCCTCCCTATCGACTTACGGTGAATTCATTTTGCAGACCTACATGCATCCAGGTATCCGACTCAGACGTTGATTCTATCACCGATTCGATCAACAGAAGATTCAAGTAAGAGAACTACTTTTGGCACCCCCGGGATGATGATATTTTTGCGTCATCATTACACTTAATGATTTAATCAACACATCTTCTTTTCCAGTTGTGTGCATTTTGACAACCTTTTCAGTTTCCTAAAAAGAGTTTATCTTTTTTTTTTTAGATTGTATCAAAAAAATGTTCACTTTCTAAAAAAATGCCATATTTCCCGACTTTGAGTTTGCCTTTTGGGTTGATTTCACTATTTGTTCTCCGTTATCATTGTGTGTTGAAATTAACTAGGTAAACATATATGGTATAATGGTAAATGTATTTTTTATGTACACGCATTTTGCAAAACTCATGCATTTTATGATTTTTACTAATTGTTTATCATTGTGACGTAGAACATTATCAATATCTTGGAAAAGGCTATAACACGGATAAATATTTTTGCATATGAGACAAAAATCTTTCCCTAACCATAGTTATTACCTTGTAGGTTTGGTGAATCATGAAGGGTTGGAGGTTGCTGAGCAAAATGAATGGTTTCCCAATGGGGTTGGCCATGTGGGTTAGTGAAGAGGACGTCTCCCATTAGTGACAGATTCCAAGATAAATTTTAGTGGTATCACAAATCTTAACTATTACATAATTTAAAAAAAAACGATTGTAGTGTAAAAATAAAAAAAAATTACTTCAGCGGGACAATTTCCCCTTAGGGCACATCCAAATTCCAATGGTAAGGGTTAAAACCAAAATTTGATACATATATAAGAGTATTGGGCCCTTCAATGGTTCAAGTAAAAGGTATCATGTGTGTGTTACTAGGGAGTGTACCAAATTTGATACCTCTCTTAGTTTCACACCTAATTTTAATACCCTTCCTTTTGATACCAATGGTTGAAGATTATCATTTGATACCCATGAATAATAACTAATATGTATCAAAATTTGGTTTTGATATATATAGGCAAGTACCACCATTGAACTTGCCTCAAGTCTAAAGGATGCATCCGCCCCAGTGTTCTATTGTGCGACATCATTTACCTTTTTCCTCCATTCCTTGTGGTTTCCCTCTATCGGGGGCGGACCTATACTACACCAACCACTTACGGGAAAATGGACCCACTAAACTAAAATTTTATTATCTTACAAAATGTTGTTGATTCGTGATGGGACCTCGGTCAACGTATAATAGTATGTAAAATGATAATTGTGATTAGACTTATCAATGGATCAGATTTATATCAGGTATAGATAAATTTAAATCCGATCCGAAAACCCTATATCACCGATTCGATCGGATAATCCGATGAATCAAGTGCATTTCAATCCATATTTGAATCCGTTACCAGTTAACATATCTGATCCGATCCGAAATATAAATATATGAATACAAAACAATTAAAATATAAAAAAGAAGAAGATCAAAATATAACATTCATATATAATTATGTATATTATGTATATGTATAATATTAAATATGTTATTTTCAGATTAAATCGAATATAGCTAAATTCATATCCGATCCGTTAATAAATAAATTATCGGATTCAGATTTAAATTATTAAACCATTATACAAATTAATATCTAAAATCTCGAATCGGATTCGGACCAAAATCCGATTCATTTTCTGATCAACTAATATTATAACGCAAAAAGAAAAGGAATCCTTAAAAAGCTGGGGTGGGGCCCGGGTGCTAGGCGACAACATAATTGATGAAGTCGGCGCAGTATATATAGGCAGCTAAACTTGGAGGGAGACTCAATCCCAAGACCAAGATAGTATTGCTCACTTTCCTCCCTGCACATGTAGGATAGGATAGGATACGAGGCAACTGGAGAATCAGAGAACGGAAACGACGTCCCCGTCTCCAACGGTCTTAATATATTTCTCATCCAATACATATTCTTGACTCTCATACCCACTCGATTTTCACGCCTCTTCTTCTCCCTACCCAATATATCTATCCTTCTCTTTCCATACCCCACACCACACTATCACTCCACTCTGCTCTGCTCTGCTCTAGTCAGTTTTCCCCATCTAGCCCAGCCCAGCAAATAATAAGGTCAGTTTCCCCATACTCTTCGTCCACTTCCAGTTATAGCCTCACCTCACCACAAAATAACAGTCGTAATAACTTTTACCTACATTCTTGCTTACGTGGGAAGGCATTTCAGTTTTTTTTTTTTTAAAAAAAATTTATTGTCCAATTTTAATGTGGTTTGACCTCAGTTTCAACAGATATTCACATACCCACGTGCTGATTTCGCGTCAATTTTGTTTACAAATTAATTCTGTTCCTTTACAGGATTTCAAGATTTTGTTTTGGGGTTGTTTTTTCATGGATTTCGATCATTTTCTTGATCTCTCGAGTATGAAGGGTGATTTTGGATGTGGGTTTTTGGCTTTTGGGTGTTTTCAACGGATATGTCAGGTTTTGGGTTTGTTCATGCTGTTTGGTTTTGGCTTGAAGGTTTTGCAATTTAGCTGTCATTTTAAGGGTTTGACTCAATTTCTATGTGGTTTTTGTGGGGTTTCGGGTGAATTCAAAAGTGGGTTTTGTTGGAAATATGGTTTTTTTTGGAAATACATTTTAAAGATTTTAGCTTGCAAGGGTGGATTATTGCGATTCTTTAAGAATTCAAACCCACCCATGATCAAAAAATTGGAGGGAACCAAACAAAATACACTATATAGTATTGGTGAGGTTAAGGCAAATGCAAATTATGATGACGATGATGGAAGGGTAGAGCAAGAAGAGTGTTATAATGAAGATGAAGTGTTTGATGTTATGACATTGAGAAAACTACTAAAAATGGAGTGGTGTCGAGCTGATGATGCTTGCTTGGAGCTTGAGAAGGAAAGAATGGCTGCTAGATCTGCAGCTGAGGAGGCAATGGCAATGATTTTACGCCTGCAAAACGAAAAAAGTTTGGTTGAATTGGAATATCATCAATACCGTAGATTAGCAGAGGAAAAGCAACTCCATGATCAAGAAGTAATTCAATCATTGCGGTGGATTGTAATGAAGCATGAATTGGAAAGAAATCTTTTGGAGGATAGGTTGAGATATTGTAGGCAAAAATTGAAGCATTATAAGAATTGCGACGATGAGGATCAATGTGAAGGAATCGATGAATCTTTGAGTTTCCTTGATGCTCTTGGTGATGGCCTACTTAGCTCTCTTGACATGGATTTGTCCCCACAGTAAGTTTCCAAGCAATCCTTGTGCATCCTATTCACCATTCTGCTTCATATCAATTCAGCTTTTAATAACAAGTGCACTCGTAGCTATTTGAAGATACAGTGGAACAACATAAGAAGCTATATAGTTGTCGTTATTGCCCTGCATATTCTGTCCATCATGACAAAATTTGTAACTTTGAATGACGTAATTAAAAATGATGGATGACTATCATCATGAAGAGCCTCTTTCCCGTTATGTTCTTGTGTTCTTTTTGTATTGGCTCAATTACATTGAGAATTTCAATCCAGAGTTCTAATATGTTTGCTGTTTAGGCATTTGAATGACTGTAAAGTTTTAGATATCTGAACATCTAGAGCCAACAATTTTCATCCCATTCTTTTCGAATCATTAGTATAGAAAGTTTAGGATTTGTTCTTTAAAGTTGACTCTTCGTATTCCAGTTGAGCATAGAAATTTAACTTTTACCCAAGCTAAATTATGTTTCTGACCTCTTAAGCACAATATATTATTTATCTGTTTAAGTTCGCGACAAACCCATTTTGCTTCACCATATTAGATCTATTTCTGAATGGGCTTTGTTTGCGGATCATGTCAGAATATCCAAAGTAACATCTTATGGTTTGAGGTAGGGATTTTTATTAATCTCTTCTTCGATCTATGACCTAGGAGACACGTTTGGCTTGACTTATTCTAGTCGACTAAGTCGAGTATCACTTTTGAATCTTAATTGATCTCACAAATATACATAATCCTCCCCCTGTCCCATAAAAGAGTCTTACTTCCCATTTTAATGTCTCAAATGAAAAGTCTTTTTTCTAAGATTTACGACATAAATATCCTTTGTCTTTCCAACCATTTTCTTTCGTTTCAAAAACATGATGTCGATCTTCATGTCATATGAAGAAAGCTGTAGACGAAGATGTACTTTTGCTGCAATTTAAAAGCTATGTCAGAGGGTGGGGAAAAAAAATGAAGTTTACTTTCAAAGTTTATATTATTTTTGTCAACATCTGTATCATTTTTTAGTGAATTGATAATCATTGCCATCTCATTACTTCAATTTTTAGAGGACATATGAGAGTACCTAATTGCTTTGTGATAATGATTTGGAAAGTACCACAAAATAGTTTTTACAGGGCAGTATATTGGTTCCTCATTTTCTGAAGTTCAATTTTGTTGAGTTGTGGAGACGCTGATGATTACTCGTATGGTTGCCAAAGTGATTTGTCTTATGTCTGCTAGTAACGCCTAGGATTTTTCCGGAATCTTTGAAGAAGAAATATATACTGGAAGCTCTTTTTTTTTTACTCGTAAAAGTTAAATACAGAGGTCTCTGCTTATAGTTATAGTAGAACTAAGAGTAAAGCTGAACAATGAGCACCATATTTCAACTTAACTTAGTGTTGATGACCAGGGAACGAGCCTGTATGCTTTTCTCCATTCATTACTTAGAACTAGTGATGGATTCTGTTTTGTGCTGTTTCTAACATGGTGCAAGCTGATGCAGGAAAATGGTTCTGTTACGCGAGGAGGCAAGTGTAAAAATGGTGAAAGGAATGGATCAGAGACAAGGGATTTAACTTGAATTTGTCTAAATTGGTCTTGGTTTTGACGTGTGAGATCAGAAGGGAAAAGGATCCAGCTATAAATATTGATAATACTCAAAAGCTGTCTCACTGTATCAGATGGTGGTGGCTTGATAAACTGAGCTGTGTGGTTTGATCAAATTCGATCGGACGATGGTAATTCAATCAGAACTGTTCGATTCGACCAGACGATGGTGATTGATTCTACAGAAACAAGATATAGTGTACATGTTAATATTACTCAATGGACAATCTTCAGATTCTAAGGATCAAATGATATTTGATTATCATGAATTTTCACTATGCTTTGTTTTGTTCATAAATATTTTTAAGAAATGTGAAATTAAAAAAAATAATTCTCATCATATTTTCCGGGACCCCTACTTCTAAGTTTAATATACAAAAATGTCATCCATGTTACATTTTTGTCTTGAAGAAAGGCGGAGTTGATTTAGCACCGGCAAACTTCGTCACTAGTTTCACATACATTTATTGACTCCTTCTGTAATCTAATGACCCAACTATATCCGACTCCAAATCTACTACAACCGTTGGTTCATGGTTCAACTTTTCACTCAAGGAATAAAATGGTTTTATCATAGCCAAGATATGTTAGTCGTCGAGATTGATAGTACAAGTTACAACATCACAATATAGTTCTTGTTTTGTTTGAGACTTTCTGAAAATTCGTAAGAGAACCAAGCTTCATACTCAAGGTTTCAAATGGACATAATTATGTAAATTAAAGAAGGTTCATGGAGAATTGTACTATGTCTCTAAGGGAGTGACATAGTGGTAGAGATGGAGCTTCACAAAGTGTGAGGTCTCAGCTTCGATCCCTTCACATACCCCCTTAAGGAAGAAAAACAATTAAAAAGGGAGAATTGTACTCTGACGTTGTGCACACAATTATGTCAACTTGGATCTGAAACTTCTAGAGTTGAGGTTAATTCTGTAGAACTAGTGTTCGTTATCACATTACATAATTTAACGTCGTTTCAAGGAAAAAAATGTCTAGACCATCCAATCGTCTTATTAAATAAGGTTGTGTGATTAACGGCCACAAACTTCATAAAACTTGAACTATAGGGGCCAACCCTAAAAGGTAAATACAAGTCAAGTAAACCAAGCCCCGATGATGTCCTTATTACTTGCAGTTGTCGATTCAAATACTTTAATATTGTTTCAAGTAAAAAATATCTAAACCATCCAATCATTTTACTAAATGACGTGGTGTGATCACGATCGCAAACTTCAGAAAACTTAAAACTCTAGAGGTTTCATATTCTAATATATAATTGCTCAAATCCTAAAAGGTAAATACATGTCAAGTAAACCAATACCTCATAATGTCTTTATTATTTGCAGCTGGTGATATAAATATTTTAATATTGTTTCAAACAAAAAAAATGCACAGACCATCTAATCACCTTTTGGAGTGATCACGACCACAAACTAGACTTCAGAAGCTTCAATTGTATTTCTAGAGGTTGGAGTAGCTAAATTGTAGGAAAGAACACTTCAATCTTTGGACCTTGGTGATCTGGACTCGCAAAAAGTTTTTGTTGGGATAGTTAATTAAGGTATTGGTGTTCACTAGACACTAGGAAGTAGGAACAGGGTGGGAATGGGAGGGTGGACATGTTGGTGGAGAAAGTAGTTTGTGTGAGAGCATTCCATTCCTGATACTTCTCTTCTTATCTCATCTTCTTAGTCGGGTCTCATCATATTTTTCTTTTCTTAGTTTATTTAATAGTGTATCTTCTCATTCATAATCTTCTTTAGTCTTCTTCTTAACTGGATTTCACTGTCATCTCATTAACTTTACTTTTCAATCTTATTTTTATATTTCTCAAACAAATAAATTTATTTAACTTTATTTAATATATTTCATATTTAAATATTCCATATAAATAAATTAATTTATAAATAAATACATTAATTAATTTATAAATAATAAATTACTCATAAATTAAATAATTTATAATTTAATTAATAAATTAAATAATTTATAATTTAATTAATAAATTAAATAATTTATAATTTAATTAATAAATTATTTATAAAACACATATTATACATAACTCGTAAAATAATTTATAACTGAATTAATAAATTATCTATAAAACACATATTTATAGGGAAGAAGGAAAAAAAATACATTTTTTCAAAAATAAAATAGCAACGGTCAAGTTTGAAAAAATGATTTTTTTTTTTTGGCAATTAAACACATGAGACTCAAAAAGCAACGATTGGATTTTGATTAAAAAAAAGAAAAAAGAAAAAGAAAAAAGAAAATTGAGTTTTATCCAAAAGGCAAATGCATGAGACCCACGCCTTTTGCCCTTCCACGCTCTTGTATCACGCGTGTGGTGTACGCGCCGCACCAACTTTAAGCAAGCGGTGCACCAACCGCTGCTTCCCCAGCCCATTCTTCCTCCCACCATTCTCTCTTCCTATTTTGGAAGTTTACATCTCCTCCCTCCTAGTTGGCCATTTTGAAAGAATTTTTGGAAAAAATCACCATTGCTATTTACTCTTTTCTTAATTGGAAGAGGCTTTAAGAAGTGAGCAATGCTGATGCTCTAATGATTCTTGAAAATTGACGTTGTGCCATTTCCATAAGGGGAAAATTCCATAAGAAAAGAACCACAAAACGAAAACAAATGGTGATCCAACGTGGGGGGTCATTGTCATTCTTACATAATTACATTGTTTACTAATGGGGTACAAGACTAGGAAGGGCACATTCGTCATTTAAGTCATATATAAGTGCCGAGAATTGGGTGAATGAGTAGTTTGGGTGTGGAAGTAGCTTTTTCTTAATTAAAATTTGCGCAATAATTCAGCTCGCAAAATCGGAGTTCCGTCTAGCTCCGTTTGCAACATCTCTCTCGGCGTTAGCAATTGACTAGGTGCAGAAGTCGAAAATGGAGTTTCGAGACAATTAAGCCCTGATAACCCTAATTTTCCAACTGCTCCGGTCGATTTGCCTGCCGATCACTGTTTCCGGTAACTTCAATTTCTCATTTTCCTTCGTATTTCGCCGTTTGGTTACTCAGAAAGCGTTAGAATCGAAAAATAGAGAGTGAATCGTTTATGTAGTTATATGCAAATTATGAAAAATATATTTTTCATATATTCTCTGTTTGCTTATAACTGTCGTAACTGCCTTATTTTCTGAGCGTTCGTTTTTCTGTTATTTCATTTTCCTTTGTTTGATCAGTCATTGAACAAAATGTTAAGATTATTAATAAAATACAGGTAATGATGATTTGAAAAGTAAAATTTACTTTTATTTCTAAAAACAACTTGGAAATGGACAATGTGGGTTGGAGGGATACAGTGAGTCAATTTTATGCCTCTTTCTGTACCAAAGTACTTCCTCTGTTCCACCCAAGTTCCTATTTGGAAAGTCAATTATTTGTAACTACCATTGCAAGTAATGGTTAACAAACTATATTATGTTGTTATAGCTTGTTTATTTCATATATAATAGATCAAGTTAGAACATCATGGAATTGTTTGCTTAAATTTTGAAAGGCCTAATGTCATCATGGATGTGTTGCTAACTCTGTCATGTGACACAATGCATCAGAATTTCGGGTTAAAATAGAAAGATAAAAGCGATTACGATGGCTAAAGTATTGGAAACAAAATTTAATGATGAAAGTGAAACACGAATCAAACTACAGTAGGTGTAAATGACATTAGGCCATTTCGAAATGAGGTCCTTTGAATGGAAGAATGGAAAGTAGAGCTCCTTGAGTGGGACAAGGGCAGTTCTATTCTATTTGTATTTTCTTTTTGACGTGTGTGTATGGGTGGGACATGGGAGGGGATTAGTCACTTGGAATTAACATTTTGGTTGATTCTAGCACGTCTAGTTGCTTTTGCTCTTTTGTTAGTTCCCATCTTCTCTATGCTCTTTATGCTCGCCCAATTTGTTGCAAATGAACTAGTTTCTGAATTTCTAGTGTCAGTGTACTCCAAGAAATCATTATATGGCTATTTGGTTTCACATGGACAAGCACGACGGCAAGATTGTGTACCACTTTTTAGAAGAAATCTGGGTTTAAATGGATGCCCCAAAAGGTCTGGCAGATTCTATTTTTAAGTGTTTAAGCATGGATACAACTAGTGCTCCATATGGAGGGTACTCTGTTTCCTTGCATATCTATATGGTCTGATAGAGAAGAGAGGGTACAAGGGAGGGAAAGGAAGCGAAGGGGACTAATGTCCCAGTTTAGTGGTGTATAAAAGATAAAAGGGAGGCATCATGTGCTAATTTCAGCATTTACCCATGGGCTATTGTTCATACCAATATTCATGTCCTATATCATATGTTATGTTAAGAAATTGTACTCCAATGCTTCACAAAAATAAATAATTCTCCCTCCGTCCCAAAAAAATTGTCATGTTTATTCCTTTTTAATAGGTAAGTGTGATCCCTTGTTGGTATGAGGATTGGAACCAAGGACCTCAAGGTCATTGCTTGAGTGCCCTTGCCAACTCCCACCCTTTGGGGTCATGTTTACTCCTTTTTAAGACATCACTTTTACCATTTTACCCTTACTTTTTCTTCCTATTTTAATTATGGGCCATATGCACATCGGCTTTAAAGGAAACTACATACTATATTAATATTAATAATCAAGTCGATTGTTTTTCCTTGATCCATGCGACGGATCAAACAAGACAATAATTTTGGGGCGGAGGGAGTAGAAGGTTATTTTCTTGTACAGTAGCTTTTCCTCTGGATGGATGTTTTTCAGATTATAGTGCTCTTTTTTTTTTTTTGATAAGTAAAAATAATAAAGATTATAGTGCTCATACACCTTCCTCTTTAATGCCAATATTTGGGAGGAAAGAATCTTATCTGCGCACTCTCTTTTTCCTGCCACTTTTACTCCTAATCAAACTAGGGAAAGAAATCCCATTAAGCTACTCTTTTACATCCAACATTATCCTGCACTTTTGCCAATCCTGTCAGAGTCAGGAATTAAGCCTAAGGGACGAGGGAAATATATGAGAGTGAAACTATATGATATTTAGTAGGTCACGTCACGGAAGTAGTTATAGATTTTACTTTAAATTGTAATTATTTTATATTAATTTTATCATCTCAAACTAAAATTATAATTTTGGACCTCTAATTTTGGTATTAGAGCATTGCCATATAGTGTTTTTTAATAATATCTAACCTTTTGTTCAAAGAGATGGTTGAATGTATCGATTATTGTGAATATAAAGTCAGTAAGAGCATCCAAAAGTTTGATTAAGATTTCAAAGAAAATCCATTGAAACAACCAAGCTAAGGTCAATATGGTTAATTACATATTTTCTTAGAGTGTGGCATAGGCGTAGAGGACTTTAAGGAAACCTAAAAATCTTTATCAAGAAAAAAAACCAAGAGATATCAAAAAGATCGCCCCCTTGGCCTTACATTTGTCTCATTCCTGGCATGAATAGTCATGGTTGTCTTGGGGGATGCTTCTCTTGTTATGGATGTACCTCTTCAGAGAGGCATGTTCAGCTCGAATGTACATATTTGATGACATGTTGAGAGAAATATGGGTTGTCAAGTGAAAGTTGGACTTACTAGACTACAACGTTTGCGAGCACATCGTGTAGGTGTGAATTGTTGGAGACATGTACCTATCTAAGAGCATGGGCAATGCTAAAATCAAACACCAAATCAACCACAACCCAATTAAAAACCAATAAAACAATCTATTTGATATAAGCTTGATTCAAAACCAAAAAAGCCATACAACAGTGGCACATAATTAAATACTTTTTCATACCCTACTATCTTTATCTCAATTAATTTTAAATATTTTCAAAAAATGGCTAAAAACTTGAAAAAATCATAGAAAATATTTCTGATATCCAAATGAAACAAACCAAGTCTCTATTTATATGTAAAAATGTGTACTTTTATTCAGGAAAAAAATTAAGAAAAAATAATTTTTTTGGCCGAAAATTGGCCAAGAAAAATGAGGTGGAAAAGAAATTGGGCCCAATAGGAAAGTGCTATGTGGAAAGGGGGTTTGGAAAGGAGAGGGCTACCGCTCACAGTGGCTGTCGGCCACTTTGCCTTTTTTTAAAATTTTGATGGTATAAACGATGCCGTTTTGTGCCTTTAAAGGCCAAAACGGTGTAGTTTCATGGTATAGTTGGTTGGATTGATTTAATTTGATTTGGTTTTGATTTGTAGCCTATATTGATCTGAATCAAACCAAATCAAATCTAAATTAGATTAGATACACTTTAGATTCACCATTGTAAGCTATGATTTGCTTTGATTCGTTTTTTATTTTAGCATTGTCCATGCTCTAATTGGTGCTATGAGTAATAATAAAGCTGTATGCAAGTTAGGGTTGTGTACTTGGCTTTGCTATGGTCATTGACAACTGGGGGCATTGTCATCTCTATTCTAATTAATGTTGTTTCTATGAAAACAAAGATAAAAGAACAAGGAATAAAAGAAAAACACCCTACAGAAAGAAATCAATATATTCTGGAAAAAGGTGCAAGTGGTTTTAAATTTTAATACTGGATAAATGGAGGTGGAAACTGAGTTGTACATATTCATTGTAGACGGTGGTGCACCGATGAAGAGGATTGAACCATTGATTTGTTCCCATATAACTCTTCTTACAAACTGCCACCTTAGAACATCTACTAGACTCCACATTTGGCTCATTTTTCGTACTTCTGAAAAGCAAGACTTCGAACACTCACCCATTTTCTTTCTCCTTTGCGTTGGTACACTGTTAAATGCTCCCTCCGTTCTGGGCAAAGAGTCCACTATTCTATTTTGGGATGTTTCACTTAAAGAGTCCACTTTCAAAAATTAAGCCATAAAAATAACATTTTATTACTAATGGACTACTAAAAGTGTCATTTTCTTAAAAAGTTTGATTTTCAAACGGGACTCTTTACCCGGAGCAGAAGGAGTATACAAAATAATTAGAGTCATCTGGTCTATCAATCTTTGATGCAGGTATTTCTTGCTGTTATAGGCAATGGAAAGCTATGCAGAGCTTAGTGATACTCCTCAGATGCTTCCACCTCCACCTGGAAGTTTCATTGATCGCGAAGAGCTTATTCAACACGTTGGGGAGTTTGGCGTATCCCAGGGATATGTTGTAACTATCAAGCAGTCTAAGAAGGACAAAGTAGTGGTCCTTGGCTGTGACAGAGGAGGTGTTTATCGAAATAGGCGCAAACCTGTCGACGAGTCCTCTGGAGAACATGCTCGGAAACGAAAAGCTGGTTCTCGGCTTACAAATTGTCCTTTTGAACTTCTGGGTAAAAAGGATGATGGATTGTGGGTACTTACTGTGAAGAATGGTTCACACAACCACGAAGCTTTAAGGGACATTACGCAGCATCCTTCTGCTCGTCGCTTTACAGAGGATGAAGTATTGTTAATCAAGGATATGACAGAAGCTGGTTTAAAACCACGCCAAATTCTAAAGAGATTGAGACAACACAACCCAGAGCTTTTATCTACACCAAAGCATGTTTACAATGTTAAAGCTAAGCTCCGACAAGGAAATCTTACAGGTTCATCCTTCGCAAGACTAATGAAACATAGTTTCGTTTGTGTGTGTGTGTGTGTGTGTGTTTCATCATTGTCTTCAGCTTTTACTTCTTTTAGTTCTCCATGTCCATTGTTCAATGCTTAAGATATGTCAGCCACGTCTTGCTCTTCTAGTTTTGTCCATGCAATCTATTTTGGTGTTTTCTTAGAATGTAAATTTTATACTCCCTCCGTCCTGGATAAATGTTCCTAGTGGACAAAACACAAGGATTAAGAAATGTAATTAATGATGGGTTGTAAAATATGTTGTGACAATAATACGCATTACACACGCTCTCTCTCTAGGATGTGCAATAATGATAGTATTAAATGAAGGGATTTATTAGGAAGAATGGTAAAAAATCTGTACATCAAAAGTCTTTAGGAACATTAGTTGGGATATCCCAAAATAGAAATTAGGAACATTAATCCGGGATGGAGGGAGTATCAACTTTTGGGTTTCTCTACTTCCAGTCTTCCACATTGTTTCCCTCGTCAATTTCTTTCTAATATCTTTCACAGGCTTTTCTGTTGCAAACATTGTGAACATAACATAATTGAACCTGCCTAAAATGAGGTAGAAAAAGGAAGTTCTCATAGAGTTAATTTTTTTTTTTTCAATTTATATGGTCTTATGCTGCAGTGAGGAGATTGAAAACATTGAGACCGCAGACATCCGCTGAGCAGAACACTCACTCAGCAACTGCTGAACCATCTTGGAGAAAGCGTTATCCTCCGGTAACATTACATGTGCTCTACTTAAATTCTATTCTTGACCCAGCTTTTCTTAAATCTATTCTTGACTCATTGTTGCCAACTGCTCTCACACTTGCGGTCAGGGCTTAGGATGGATGGATGGGGAAGGTAAGAGGGAGTTGTCCCAAAAAAATTGTCCTACTTTGACTTTTTATTGTCCACTTGATTTTTTTTTTGATAAAGGTAAAATATATTAATAATCAAGCGTAAAAAAGGATGACGCGTCCATGTACACTAGAAGTATTCACTACTCAAAAATATACAAACTCTAGCCAATGTGAAAACTATTCACATATTCTTCAAAAGAGCTACCAATATAAGCCTGAGGATGATCTGCCCTGTACACCACAGGAACAAATACTTGAGCAAAGATTTTTTCAATTCAACCATACAACCTTCTTTGTTATCAAACGTCCTTTGATTCCTTTCTTTCCAAATCGTCCAACAAACACCCAAAGGGGCAGCCTTCCATATCCTGTTTCTGTTCTTACCCCTACCAATATCTAGATTTTTTCAGTTCTACTTGATTTTAATCTTTGACCAAGATTTCTAAGACTTGTATTTTCAAAATTCTAAAAGTTGCTATTGATGGTATTCATGTTGGTCTACCTCTCAATATGTGAGAGGTGGGCTGGGGAGGGGAGGGGGGGGAGTAAGAAAGCATGATAAACATTGTTAGGCCCTCTTCCCCACTCTCAAAAAGCTTAAGCTTTTAGATGAGTTGATTACTTTACTTCTTTTGAAGCAATTTTAATAAAAATGATTTCTCTCTTATAAATTTCTACTTCGAATTGTAAATCCTAACAACTCCTGATTTGAAATGAAACTGTTCCTCTTCTTCAACCTTATGACAAAGGTTTGCCTAGCCAGAAAAATATCATTTATAAAAGGAGATAAAGGTAGTGATGGGCCCGAATGCCTGATGGCTCTGGTTGTACTAGGAATGACTTAGATGAAGGTGGGTATGATGAAAGAGGTTCCGGGGGGTTGAAGGGGTTGGGTGTTTGGTGACTATTTCCATTTTGAAGTTTTACTGACTAGAAGTTAATTATTATATTTTCAGAGGGTACCAAATCTCATAGGAGGCAGATTTGTTGACTCACAATCATCAACATCTATTGACGTCATAAACCCTGTAAGTACATAATATGTCAAAACATACCCTGTTAAATTTTATTATCCATATCGTGAATAATTGCACTCGTTCTTTTCATTGAATAATAGGCAACCCAGCAAGTTGTTTCTCAAGTTCCTTTAACCACCAGTGAAGAATTTAGGGCTGCAGTGTTTGCAGCAAAACGAGCTCTTCCATCATGGCGAAACACACCTGTCATGACCCGCCAGCGTATCATGTTCAAGCTCCAAGAACTTATTCGTAGAGATGTTGTAAGTGTTTGTAATTAAATTTGTATGATCATTTACTGGACCTCAAATTCTAACTAATATGACTCGTTATTTCTCTTAGGATAAGATTGCTCAAAGCATTACTACCGAGCAGGGCAAGCCACTAAAGGATGCACAAACTGAGGTGCTGCGTGGGCTTGGCGAGTACCTTTATTCTCCATCATGTAATTGATGTAGAGTTTTTAGGGTTAATTTGTGAATTGCTTCGAGCTTATTGAAAATTGGTGTTATCCTGTAGAGGTGGTTGAACATGCATGTGGATTGGCTACTATGCAAATGGGGGAGTTCGTTTCAAATATAAGGAATGGAATTGATACCTATAGCCTTAGGGAGCCACTTGGTGTTTGTGCTGGGATTTGTCCTTTCAATTTTCCAGCAATGGTTCCATTATGGGTAAGCTGTCACATTTCATCATATTATTTTTCATTATTTTTTAGAGGCCATCGTCTCTTTCCGGAAAGTTCTCATCTTCCTATGCTAGATGCGATGGGTGCTGCTTTATGTTTATCTCTCATGAACTAGCTGGAGTATGTTTTACTTTTATGGTGTTCAATCAATAAACTTTACATAACATGCTCACCTGATTTATAAAATATCTTCCAGATGTTTCCTATTGCTGTGACATGTGGTAATACCTTCATTCTTAAACCATCAGAGAAAGATCCAGGTAGTTACAATTCTAACTTCGCAGAGTATTTCATTGTTATCTCTCCTCATATTCTTACTAATGAAATCAAAGAGCTAGAACTTCTTGAAATGGTGCTCTGTAAAAGGATTGATGATAGGCATGGGCAGTCATTTTGTTAACCATGTTTTTGATGGAGTCTAATCCACGGGATTGAACCTTTAAGTTGAGTTCTGTTTTCTAATTGAAAGTTTCTCTCTTCCTAGTTTGATATTCTACAGAAGAGATTAGGTTTTTTCTGGAGGAGTTCTTACTGTGTACTTCATCTAATTTTGATCTTGTTTTTTTTTTTTTTTTACTTTTGAACTTGTTGATTCTTCCTTCAAGGTTGAATATTCTATACTACATTAGGCATGCCTCATAGCCCCACTTGGTTCCAACTTGGCTTTTTCCGTGCAGTTTAGGCCTCAATAATACTTGCCTACAGTTGCTATATCACTACAATGGCAACTTATGAAGACTTTATGCTACTCTATAAAAAAGGATATCATGGCTTAATTCCTGGTGTGGGTAGGACACTACAGTTTTAAGCTGTTGCAGTTTTTCCTTTCAATGTCCTTGAGATTTCCTTCTTCTGTCCTGCTGCAGTTTGTTGTAGGTAATTTATAAATGAAAAATAGGGTAACACTGTAGCAGTGATATTCGATCTTCGCAGATAAAGTTAATGAATAAATTAAAATGGAAATTCCTTCTTCCACTGCCCATCAGTTTGCATTGTATGCATATCTGTTATTCAGTTATATGTCTTTGCCATTTTTAATTATTCCAACTTATATCCTTTCTCTTCTTCCTTCCCCCTTCCCCCCTGCCCCCTCCCCCTGTTTTGCCAGTGTAACAAACAAATCTTTTCTTTTGTTGCTGTTCAGGGGCTTGCATGACAATTGCAGAAATAGCAATGGAGGCTGGGTTGCCTAATGGTGTCCTCAATATTGTTCATGGCACCAATGTAAGCGTGGACCTTCATTTGGAAATCATTTGTTCTTTTTGAGTTTCAGTTATCATTATGATCCATCATTGATGATTGAACTTTAGTTGATACTCTTGAAGAAAATTGGATCTTCAAGGTCAATGGGACTGGCTTTCTGCACAACCTGATTTTGACTTCAGTGATTGCTTTATCACATGGCATCACATATATCCTAGTGAGCATTGATGTCTTTGATTATAATTATTTCCCTATGGGCAGGATATTGTGACCTCCATCTGTGATGATGATGATATAAAAGCAATTTCATTTGTTGGGCCAGATTCAGTAAGTTCTTATTTCCCTCAGGAATTGTTTCTGTACTTGTATTCTAAAACGATGTATGTGTCAGTGTTTGGACTACTCCCTCTGTTCCACTTATTTTCTACTCTGGGATGTTCCACACAAACACTCCTAATAGAAGAATTAAGCTAATAATTTTCTGGTCAATTATCACCCTTATTAAATCATACTTAACATTAAGATAACAATTTTAAATTTCCATTTTTTTTCTTTTGGACATGTTGCTTCATGGATTTTTAAACACATGTGACAAAGTACCAGCCTTTTCCTTCCCAGGCTTTTTCAGAGTTTGTGGCAACCCAATTCCATTAACTTTGTTGGTTTTTCTGAGTGCAAGATTGGCCTTCTATCATTTCTCGCTGTCTGAAACCATATAGTGTTAAAGCATGATAGATATTGCCAAGCCCTCTTTCTAACAACTTAAACTTTTAGATGAATGTAACATTGTATCACAAGATTCACAACTCAGGTTAGGCAAGGTCTTGGTTTCAAGTATCCCCGCTAGCATAAGCGCTATCCAGCATGTTAGTGCACAAATTTGCACTCTTTGCTTTATTATGCATCTCAGGCATCCTCCTTTGTGGATGAGAGACTATGTTTCCGCAGAAGATCTCTCATCAGAAGAAGAAGTGAATACGGCATTTCTTGTATCATCCGATCCCTTGAGTTTTGAGGAAGTGGTGAAGAGTTCAAAGTGGAAAGTAGCCATGGATGAAGAAATTAAATCCATTGAGAAAAATCAAACGTGGAAGTTAGTTGAGTTACCAGCTGGAGCAAAGAAATTTGGGGTAAAATGGGTTTACTAGACTAAACTGAATGAAATCGGAGAAGTTGATAAATACAAGGCTAAGCCCTGCTCTTGTAATTTCCCCAGACTCAAGAGATTATTCTTGAGTTCAGGTATATAGAATACTTAAGTAACCACATGAGTTTTTCCATTCATCCTCAGCTTCACACTTCCCTTTCCAAGTACATTCATTTTGGAATTATTTCCAAGTTTCACCACATGCCTAAAGGTGTCATCCATCTCACCAAATACTGATATGTCACCACTCATATGGTTCGAGCATCCTGAGTCCAAGAACCAGATGTCTTCTCTTTTTGCATTGCACATATCCACATATGACATCAACAAGAGCTCCTCTTTCTCATCAAATTCTGCAAAAATTGCCTCCTTGGCCCAGGATGGACACTCGTGATATGCAATGTTGGGCCCTCTCTGTTATAGCTTAAGATTTTAGAATAGTTGGTTACATAACAGTTTGATTGGAGGTATACCAATCAGAATCTTATTCTCGAACTGATTCTTTCATACTGTTGCAAGTATTTTGAAGGCTTCAGTTATAGACAAGGATTCATGGATCCAGCTGACGCTAGTCCTATTAGTCTAGCTATCAGGATGGAAAGCTAATTGGTCCTGTTATTTAATATGAAAAGCTCTGTGCTACGTAGGCTTCTCCAATTATCAAGGCATATATGCTAGGTTCAGGAAGCAGATATTTGCATTATGGCATTTCAGAAGGTATGCAAGTTTTGTTTATTAAAAAGGATATTGTAGTCCTTCCTTCATGGATGTTTATCGGAATGCCGAAACATATCACTACTCATTCCAATGCCTGTTAGCAGTACCTCTTTGTAGTACCTTACTCAAAAGGGTTGCCAGTGTCAGAGCAGCCCTTAAATGTTTCACCAAAGAGAATACTGAATTACGACAGTCTCTTCTGTCCCATATTCATGTTTTGATCCTTGTGTCCAAGGTCTCTTTAAACTTTAGATGATTGGAATCAGTGTTCTGTCAGTGTTGGTATATGCACCATAAGGACTGGGTATCCAATGTCTGTTTATACACATTCATTGAATCTTATGATTTTAATATGACATTTGTTCATCACGGGACAGCTTTACTCGGATCATCTACAGTGACCTCCTTTTGACGGTACAGCTCTATAGTTAGGATTTGGCCATGGCGTTATAAACTGGAATGATAACATGTCTATGGTCTTCTCTTTATTTTATTTTTATTTTGGGGACAACGTGTAACTATCTTATTTGATAAATATACAACTTTTCTGTTTTGAGTCTTCTGAATTATGATTTCATCCCCCTTTTCTTTTCCTATTTAAGTTTGTTTTAGAATATTAATATTCTACCTTTTACTAGGGCATGTCCTTTTGCTTTGTTTCATTATCTAGCTTCTTTCTGATGATTTTTATTATTATAGGCTGCCTCACACATACATGCTAGAGCATCTTCCAGTGGAAAGCGTGTTCAGGTAAGGTGCTTTTTATCTTGCTCCAAGAACACGCCATAGAGCTACTTTTCCACTGTTGCGCTAATAGTGATGCACATATATTAGTGCCAAAGTTATTGAGCTAATCCATGCATTTAGTGGAGTTGATTTACTGATGTAGACCATCTGACCATGTGGTTGCGTAGATACCTTAAAAGCATTGTTTATTATAGGGTGAATTACCCATTTAGTCCCTGTACTTTTTACCCTTTTCCGGATTCGTCTTTCTTCAAAAAAACTAACCTTATTGATCCTTGTACAAAAGCTTTTGATGCAATTGGTACTTCTGTTATTTTTTTTCCGTTAGTCTAACACACGTGCGTCTCACGTGATATTGATTAGGGGTAAAATAGTCATTTTACTTAAGAAACTACATGGACCAATTCTATGACAACATCATCTTCATCCTCCCTCTCCCACACCTATTTACAGCCAAAACACCACCACCACTCACCTGCCCAAACCTTCACCACCAAAGAATTTCTCAATTTGGCAAAACCCCTCTTTGGGTAACTTTTCAAAAACTTGCAATGCGGCCATCGAAAGTTTAATATTTCCATTCTTGCCACTGTACATTAGTTAGGCTGCAAATTAACTCATTTTTGGATGGACGTTAGAATTAACCATTAAGTTATGTCAAATATCTATTTTACCCTTCTAAATACAGTTGACTGTTGAAGGGGTCAAAGTGCAATAAAAAAGAAAACCAAACAGCAGACCTAGACGCCACCCCCACCCCTACCCATCTTCGCCTTCCTTCCCCAGTTCACACCCTCAGTGTGAGAAATCTGGAAATGGGTCCATTGTTAAAAAGAGTTAGGCTAAGGGTCCATTCTCGAGCTCGTCATCATCATCAGCAACATCAACATCAACATCCAGCTTGAACATCAAAATCTAGATCTGAATCTTTCTTTCAAAACCCAGATCCATTGAACTTAAATAAACTTAAATCTTAATGAACCAAGAAAAAAACTCAAATGCATTTAGATCTACCCAGTAGGAAGATGGATTTGGGAAATACAAACTTGTTTCTGTATAAAAGCTCCTTCAAAAACACCCATCGTTTCGAGTTCCGTCCAACTGATGAGGATTTGGAAGACGAACCGGGCGGCGGCGAGCGAAAGACGGCGGCGTTTCGCTCACGGGTTTTGACTCTCGGACTCGCACATCCTTGGCTATTACCGTGGTGGTTATGGCCAAATATGGTGGCATTGATGGCATATGTTGGGGGGCTGAAGACAAATCTGTGGCCTTGGTTGCAGATCTGGGTTCTCACGGCACTATGGAGCGGCATCGCTTCTCGATTACAGTCAAAAGAGGGAAAGATTGTGGGTTGAAGGTCAAGGAGGGAAATTTCTTCGATGTGACAGAGTTCTTCAAAGTTGCATTTGAGTCGGGCCAATTCACCGAAGATCTACCTTGCAAATCATCTCCTCATTCTATAAATCAGTAATGGAACACATCGAAATTTAAAAATCGAGAAAATTCAAAAACCAGATGAAAACCCCCTTGGTGTGCATGAGATAGGAGTGAGAGATGGGGGGGGGGGGAGGTCGGTTACAATATTCACTGATTTACAAGGTCCTTAGCTTTGTATTGCTTCGAGCGACAAATACAATGAAGGTAGTTGACGAAAAAGAAAGATGAAGATGGGCTTGTATGTGGGGGGGAGGGGGGGCGGCGGCTGGTAAGCATCTAAATTGCTATTTCTTTTTTTATTATACTTTGACCACTTTCTTTTCTGCAAATGACAAGTGTAATTTTATATTTTTCAGTTGGACCTCTTTGGATTTCTAATATCTCACAAAAAAATGTATTTAGAAGGGTAAAATAGAGATTTCATTCAAACTTAACGCCATGATCTAATGTCCATTAGAAAATAGGCTCACTTGCATCATAACATTTGTACAATGACAAAAATGGAAATTTTAAACTTTCGGAGGCCGTATTGCAAATTTTTGAAAAGTTGGGTGGCCCAAAGAGGGGTTTTGCCTTCTCAATTTTAATCATTTGAAAAAAAGATTGAAGATGTTGGGTTCCTCCATTGTAGATGGAGATGGTAAAATGGGGAAGAGAGAGGAGAGAAATTACCCATTTGGGTAATTGATTTGGGAGGCCAAAATGATTTTTAGAACTCAATTTTAATATGGTATGTTCAAGAAAGGTCTCCAAAATCTTCATCTGGATATTTTTAGTTTTCTTTCCCCCGACTCCAAAATTCCAATTCTCAACACCAATCCCCACCCCATCCATCCATCACGACAACCATCACAAATACAATCAAACCCACCTTATTGATTTCTTCCCTATCCCCAACCCTTTCAAATCAATTCATAGCTCAACCTAGCAGCATCCACGCCTAGCAACAACAACAATATTAAAAAAAAAAACGCAAAAAACCCAAGAGATATACAAAATCCAGATCTGATGGGTTTCGTCGGGGATATATAGAGAGAGAGATGGCAATAAGAATTCCGGCTGGAACAAGCAAGGGAGCTCCATTTGAACTAGGATTTGTAATTCCTTATTTCTTCATTCTCTCACCCTCTCTTTCTTGTACTCTCTCTCTTTCTCTTTCCTTACGCCTCGGGAATCAATCGGCCATTGTTTGAGTTAAATCTTTGTTGTTTGAGTTTATTTAAATTTTGAATTTTGGGTTAAGTGGTTTTTGTTATTCAGAGCTATCTACAAAGATGGATTGTTAATTTAAATTGGGATTGTTGATCTGTGGGTAAGTTATGTGTGCATTAGAGAGTGATTGTGTTTGTGGGCAATGGGAGCGGTGGTGGCAGTCATGGTCGAACGGAAGGGAATGGGATTGAAAATGGGGAAGAAGGGGCGTAAAAATTATAATTTACTAAATTACATTGATACCCTCATATCTAGTTTTAAAAAACCAAAAACATTATGGGTATTTTTGTCTATTCAAAAGAAAAGAATGCATAGAAAACTTTACCCTTGGCCAATACCACATGAGACTACGTGCCCTAACGGAAAAAAATTACGAAATTGGACGGAAGGACCAATTGCGTCAAAAGCTTTAGTTAAGGGACGATTTTTAGGAATTTTAGACGAATCCGGAAAAAGGTGAAAAGTACATGGATGAAATGGGTAATTCGCCCTTCATTATAAATTATTTCACTGTCTACTTTGTCCAGGCCAATACTGGAACGAAAAATCATGCAATTGTCATGCCTGATGCAAGCGTGGATGCTACCTTGGACGCTATTGTAGCTTCTGGTTTTGGTGCTGCAGGACAAAGATGTACTGCAATCAGTACGGTTGTCTTTGTTGGAGGCTCAAAAACCTGGTATTCAGTTTTTCTCTTTATAGACCTATTTGTAGTAGTTCAGTCTCTGTATCTGGCAAAATATCAAATTCCATTATTATTTGTTGTTTTTCTTCTACGAGGTACACTTTGAGTTCCTGGTTCATTTTCCTTTCTTTAATTTACTATGAAGTGGAAATATATCACAGGATTCCCCACTGGATCACTTGTTTCTTCTGTTCCCTGAGCCATTCAGAATTTATAGTTGATTAGCACTTAAGGCTCATAGTGTTTAGTGTATACATGCAGTTTGTGAGTTATTAGAAATAAATATTATGACCTCTTACAGGGAAGAGAAATTGGTAGAGCGTGCCAAGGCACTCAGCGTAAATGCTGGAACTGAACCAGATGCAAACCTTGGACCAGTTATTAGCAAACAGGTGCATACATAATTCAGTTTCCAAGTATAATTGTGTGCCCATCTTTTAAAGATGGTCAAACCGAAGGTTTTCAATTTTAGTTTAACCATCATTGTGATTTCAGGCTCTATGAATCATGATGAATACAATTTTTGATGCTATTTTCTTGGTTTAATATGGGTTTCATTGATTGTGGAGCATCTATAGGCAAAGGAAAGAATTAGCAGATTGATTCAAGCGACTGTTAATAGTGGTGCTAGACTAGTTCTGGATGGGAGGCACATTGTGGTATGTTCTTGTATCCTTCAATTCTACCATATTTGTTCTGATGATTATAGATTATTCATAATATATGATGTCACGTGTATAGCACGTTACAGTGTGTTTTTTTCTTTATGTCTCTTCTTTTGTTGGTTTCCATCTTCATTCTACTTGCAAAACGGCCATAAAAGAATGGTCCATGAAGGCCCTTCTTAATGTTTTACCTCAAGGGCACTTGTTAATATTTGAAACGGATGTTAGGTTCCAAAATATGAGCTGGGCAATTTTATTGGTCCCACCATCTTGTCCAACGTCACAGAAGAAATGGAGTGTCAAAAGGTATACATTTTTCTTGCTCTGGGTACGGTTCTTATGTTCTTGTATCTGCAGTGGAAGAGAAATTTGTATCTTGACAACACTTGATCTTCATGTGCGCAGGAGGAGATTAGTGGCCCTGTACTTCTTTGCATGCAGGTTGGCCGTACATTCCCACCTCAAAACTGATTAAAGTTGCTTGTTACTAATATGGAAGTCCATTGACTTTTACTGTCTCCCTTGCCTTATGTTCTCAGGCTGACAGCTTAGATGAAGCAATAAGCATTGTTAACAGAAATAAGTATGCTCTTGTAAACTTCTCCTAAGCCTCTATATTCCAGATTTTTTGAGGTTTTCCATTTGTTTACTTTAGGCTTCTGTTAAATCAGATACGGCTATGGAGCTTCTATATTCACTACATCTGGTGCGGCTGCAAGGAAATTTCAGAATGAGATAGAAGTAGGGCAGGTCTGATAGTGCTTCTTAACTCACACTACCAAGTATTTGAGAGATAAAATAGCAGGTCCTTCAAGGATTGTCATGAGTCTCAAATGGCCTCATTATTGCTTGAATGTTTATGCAACTGTTGTTTGCTAAACGGAAGATAGTTCTTCCAAGATTCATAGGCCCTTTTGTTGTTGAAAGAAAGCTGCTCAGTGGTATTATTCATCTTGATTAGTATACTGTGGGTCAAAAGCATAAAAAGGTCACAGCTGACTGTCTGATACGTGTGTTTTTGCTTGGACCACTGTCCAAAAGATATTCGCAATCCTCTAGCTGCTTTGTTTGGATGCTTTGGCATGTTAATTGTGGTTTTCGTTTTAGCTGTTGTTAGTTTGTCCAAAAGATATTCATGAAAAGGTCACAGCTTGATTATTATTATTTTTAATCCGTTAACTAACTAGCTAACATAAGTAAATTATGTTGTTTCATGTAATCAATTTATCTATAATTTAGCATATTCCCTCCGAAATTCTAACTGCAACTCGACCTGATTGCAGAATTTTCTAAAATTGGTTGTTGATTTATTAGAAGAATATAATTGGGCAGTAAGCCAATTAAACAACTTGTATGAATGTGATTGTTCTATGCTTTTTACATTCTCTGTGGATATACAAGTACATCTATGTTCTTGATTGGCGAAACATAACTTTCGCCGCAAACCCAAGTAGTTGAGATGTAAGTGAGTTTAGTCGAGCTTGCATCTATTTCTTGGTTGAAACTTTGTTATAATGCTTCAATATGAACTGGATTTATTTCAGGTTGGCATAAATGTTCCTGTTCCAGTCCCGCTTCCATTCTTTTCTTTTAGTGGCTCCAAGGCATCGTTTGCTGGCAATCTTGATTTCCATGGTTTATCATTCTCAACTTAGAGCATTTCTTTTTTTTAGCTTTAATTTATCCACAACAGTTGCAAGAGAGGATTGAGTTTGCCAAAAGTATTGTTGAGGCTGACCAGAGTCATTTCTATATATGCAGGAAAGGCTGGACTTCACTTTTACACACGGATTAAGACTGTTACCCAGCAATGGAAGGACCTTCGGAACAGCGACGAATTATCTCTGGAATTACCTTCTGCCAATTCGCCAATCAATGATGCAATATGTCCAGCATTACCGTCACACAATTTCCCTAGTAGCGATGGAGATGGAGCATCCCTAGCATCACCGTCACACAATTTTCCTAGTAGCAATGGAGAAACCCTGGCATCACCAACTCATAGTTTCCAATTCGATGCTGGAATATCATTATCATTGCAATCCAAGGATTTCCAAGGTGGCGATGGTGTATCCCTTGCATTGCAGTTGAGAGATTTTCAGAACAATGATGATGTATCTGCGGCTATGCACATGTCTGATGGGTCGCAATGGACCCATAGTTCCTAATTCCCACCCTTACTGGTAACTTGAATAGATTGACTAGGTTGGTCTAGTTCTCTTTCAAACTCTTCAATTGTTATTCCTGTTTTTCCAGATTTAACTTCACCTCCATCTCCAAAGCAATAAGCTTTTGTGGGAGCAATATAGTACCATGACATTTCTTCTTTATTGTTCAGGTGGAGGGCACGTTAACTTAGTCTCCAAATACTTCGGAAGTCGAAGACTTTGTTTCCCCTATTTGGTTAGGAGCATATTTGTTCTAACGGACTTTCCGATGCTTTCGTCATGTCTAGAGTAGTGCTTATTTTTACTTGGGATTGATGCTGAGTAGAGTGGTGCTCTGCTTGAATCTTGTTAGCAAGCCCTTGAGCAGCCTTGGTCAGTTTAGACTTTAGAGTAGAGTAAAGCAAGCTTGAGTTGAGTTTATCAACTTGTAGAATTCATACTTGTTTATAATGATTTGCGTACAATCTGGAAAAGTTTTGTAGTAAAAACTGGTGCTACTAAATGTAATTAAGCTGATTTTACATGGCAAATAGATTGAGTTACCTCTTTCTTGCTTGTTTTGCTGCTTCTGCTGGAAAGAAGGGATGGAAGCCATAGAACTTCGTTTAGTATAGAACTTCCGTTTACCATACGAGTACTTGACCTTTTAATGTATATATATATAAACAAAAAAATTAATTGAACGTCCAGATCGCTACGAAGAGATTTTGGCTAATGTCATGGAGTCGATGGCTTTCTTAAACTTAAAAGTCAAATACATACCATATACTTGTAAGGTATGTGTAAATAATTGTCACTTTAGAGTAAATCACGCATATTAAGAAATTTTGTACGTTCACAAATATTGTTGGCAAAGACTTGTGTAGGACTGTACGGAGCCCTATTTAGAAATTCGAGGTTTAATAAGTAAACCTGTTATCAATAGTCAGAAAAATCAGCCAGCCGAGTTGGTCCTTAGTGAATTTCAAAGACTTGGTCGAAGTTGGTCACGAGTTCGAAACTTCCTAGTTATATTTTTATGCTCATTTCCTCTATTTGCTGTAGTGCCTCTCCACTTTCAATGTTTGTCGCCGAATTCTCATGTTTTGCAGTTTAATCATTTGTCAGCTCCGTTAGCCATCAATTGGCTTGAGATACTTGACATATTCTAACGGACTTATAAATGAAAATTTATTATAATGACACATTTTAATGTTAAAAGTGACACTATAAATGAAAATTTATTATAATTTTTATTAAAATACAAAGTAACACTTTTAATACTAAAAAATGACACATTTAATACTAAAAAGTGACACTCTTATAATACTAAAAAATGACACTCTTAAAGCTAAAAAGTGACACTCTTAATTCTAAAAAGTGACACATTTAATATTAAATGTGACACTATAAATAAAAATTTATTATAATTCTTATTAAAATACAAAATAACACTATTAATACTAGAAGGTGACACATTTAATACTAAAAAGTGACACACTTAAAGCTAAAAAGTGACACTCTTATAATACTAAAAAGTGATCCTCTTAATAGTAAAAAGTGACATTCTTAATACTAAAAAGTGACACTCTTATTACTAAAAAGTGACACTTTTATTAATAAATAGTGACACTCTTATTACTAAAAAGTGACACTCTTAATACTAAAAAGTGACACTTTTAATACTAATAAAAAGTGACACATTTAATACTAAAAAGTGACACTCTTAATACTAAAAAGTGACACTCTTATAATACTAAAAAGTGATCCTCTTAATATTAAAAAGTGACACTCTTAATACTAAAAAGTGATACTCTTAATACTAAAAAGTGATACTCTTAATATTAAAAAGTAACACTCTTAATACTAAAAAGTGACAAATTTAATACTAAAAAGTGACACTCTTAATATTAAAAAGTGACACTCTTAATACTAAAAAGTGACAAATTTAATAATAAAAAGTGACACTTTAATATTAAAAAGTGACACTCGTAATACTAAAAAGTGACACATTTAATACTAAAAAGTGACACTCTTAATTCTTTGATTCCTCTTCACCATGACTCTCATTTTTTTATTTTAGTATTAAAAGTGTCACTTTTTAGTATTAAATTTATCAATTTTTAGTATAAAAAATGTCACTTTTTAGTATTAAGAGTATTATGTTGTATTTTAATAAGAATTATAATAAATTACCCTTAATAGTGTCACTTTCAACCTTAAAATATATCATTTTTGTCTTTTCAATGTGTCACGTTTGGCTTTAAATGTGTCATTTAACATTTTGTTAAAGTTCATTAAGATCCGTTAAGTATCTCAAGGCAATTGATGCTAACGGGGCTGACAAAGGTTTAAACTGTAAGGCGGGAAAACATAAGAATTACGGTGACAAACCTTGAAAATGCAGAGGCACCGAAGCAAAACAACATATTTCTGGCAATAAAACTTAATTATAGCATGAAGGAGTTTCGAACCACAGACATAGACGCGCTATGAACTAAACTTTAAGTATTTACTGTGAACCATCTCAGCCAGTTGCATTTTGTGAATTATTATAACATATTATTTATTTATTATGACCCACGTGAATTTTTAAATGGGGCTCCGTCTTATGGATAAGGATCCGTAAGACCGTCTTACAGGAGACCACCTCAATATTGTATTATTAAGCTCGTTTGTTTTACGGAAAATGACTTCTCGAAAATGTTTTCCGTATTTTTTCGGTATTTAGTAACCTTAGGAAAATGTAGTCAGCGTAAAAGCTTTTTTATCCTAAAATTAGTCTCTTATTATTTAAGGACGTCCCAAACATTGTCTATTTTATTTATTAAAACGATTTTTTTTCATATCAATTATCAAAAAAATTATTTGTATTTGTGAGATTGAAAAAGATAGACATTATTGATTTGACATTATTAATGATAAATTGAGGATTACTAAAGAAAAATTACTTAAAGTTCAACATCATCTTATATTCAATATGTGCATTTATATTAGAATATATTTTTTGTATTTATTCATATATTGTTTTCTATAACATTTTCTGTGTGTTTGCCAAACACCCGAAAATATTTTCTGGCATATTTTCAAAAGATTTACCAAAAACCTGCAAATGAAATCTTTTCATTTCCCAGAAATCATTTTTCGTGAAACAAATGGAACCTTATTTGTTGTGTTAGACTTCGTTTTCCTTATTTTCTGGTGTTTGGTAACCTTAGGAAAATCCAGTCAACGTAAAAGATTTTTCGAGTCAACGGAAAATGAAGGCTTCTTTTCTGGAAAATGACTTACGGATTCATTTTCCGTAAGTCATTTTCCAAATGTTCGGGCACCCTCCGCCCCCTTTCACAATTGCACATATTTACTTACACACACAATATTTTACTCAACAAATAAATTGTTTAGAAACATAAATAAAGTTTGTGCATACTATTTAAAAATTATAATTTTAATAAATGTTTACTACGTTCTAAAATTAGTGTCACCTATATTATTTAGGGACATCATAACCATTGTCAATTTTCTATTTTAAAACGTTTTTTTTTTCATATCAATTATCAAAAAATTTATTTGTAATTGTGAGATTGAAAAAAGATAGACATTGATTTGACACCACTAATAATAAATTAAGGGTTACTAAAGAAAAATTACTTAAAGTTCAACACTATTTTATATTCAATATGTGCATTAATATTAGAATATATTTTTTGTATTTATTCATATATAGTTTTTCGTAGCATTTTCTAGGGACATCCTAAACATTATCTATTTTATATTTTAAAATGTTTTTTTTTCATATCAATTATCAAAAAAATTTATTTGTAATCATGAGATTAAAAAAAGATGGTCCTTATTGATTTTCTAGGGATATCCTAAACATTGTTTATTTTATATTTTTATTTTTGTATTTATTCATATATTGTTTTCCGTAACATTTTCCGTGTGTTTTCCAAACACCTGTAAATGTTTTCTGACATATTTTCAAAAGATTTACCAAACACCTGAAAATGAAATCTTTTGATTTTCTGGAAATGATTTTCCGTGAAACAAACGAAGCCTTACTAGTAGTTGGAATGAGAAATTAGAAGGAGATAAATATTGGGAGAAAATAAAGTATGTAATAAAGACATGATTAATTGTTGAGATTAGAAAAAAGAGAAGGGTAAATTAGGTAAAACTTGCATTTAAACACAAGACGACAATGGTTTTGGATTATTATTTTTAGGTATGATATTATGTACTAGAGATTGTGGTATTATTACAAGCTTTAATATTAGATCTTTACACCATTAGATCAAATGTGTTTTTTTTTAAAGTAATGACATAGGTATTCTACATCATCACCAACTTAATCATCAAACGGTTCTAGCTTGTAATATCATTTGTCTATTTTTTTTAGTTGAAATGGCGCTTATTTTGAAGCGAATAGAATACAAGCTACTCTCTCCGTTCCAAATAAAGAGTACTCGTTTAAAAGTCAAACTTTTAAAGAAAATGACATTTTTAGTAACTTATTAGTAATAAAATAACACTTTTATCCCTTAATTTTTGAAAGTAAACTCTTTAAGTGAAACATCACAAAATGGAATAATAGACACTTTGCTCGGAACTGAGAGAATATGGATTACTCCCTCCGTCCCAAAATTATTGTCCGATTTGATTTGATGCACGGTTTAAGAAAACACATTTGAATGAATTATTAATATTGAATAGCGTGTGGTTTCTTTTAAAGTCCATGAATATGTGACTCAAAATTAAAGTAAAAAGAAAAAAAATGGTAAAATGGTAAAAATGATGTCCTAAAAAAGAAACTTTCAAAGATAGACAATTATTTTGAGACGGATGAAAAAAGAAAGCAAGACAATGATTTTTGGATGAAGGGAGCATCTAATATTGCTTTCAATTTCATATTTACATAGTGACGGTAAATTTTCTTAATAAACACTTTTGAAAAAATATATTTTTATATACAAATATTTTTAAGTGACCATAAACGTAACACCATTTAATACATAAAATGACCTAAATACACATTTTAACATTTAATAGATACTCACTTGTAGTACACATTTGTTGATGTTTTATAAACCATCCGCTACACACTAGCGGATGTTTTATATAACATCCGCTACACACGTGCAGATGTGTTATAAAACATCCGTAAGTGTGTAACAGATGTTTTGTCTGAAATTGACAAAAAATGCAAATCAACAGTTTTTTATTCATAATTGAAAAGAAAAAATAAACCGAATCAAAACTAATCCAATTAACATGCGATGTCATGTCTTAACACTAGAAACCGAATCAACAATAACACGTAATCAAAATTACGTGAAGGAGGGAGAAGGTAGTATAATTTAAATGTGAAGAGGGATAGTAAAGTAATTTTACCTTTTAAATGATACTACGTTTAGAAATTTTAGTGTTACATTAAGATATTATGATATTTTTCTTAGTATAAAGCAAACAAACTGAGGTTGTTCAGGTTGTTCACTCGAAAAACTCTTTCCCCAACAATCTCAGTTATTTGTTTCTCTATTATATTTTATTCAAACATAAATCAATACCAATGGAGTAGGAATATTTTAGATGTTTTCTTGTAGAAAATTATGTTTTTGTCAACCTCACACAGGCAGTCACACGACTCACACACTGCCCTACTTACTTGGAGTAATAAAATTTAAAAGATCGCGGCCGGTCATTTTTTAAAATTTTCAACCGCTCCGTTTTCTTATTTTGTTTGTAATTAAAAAAAAACATTTCTTAGATTATAATGCATAAAATCTTACATCGCGATGTATGAAGGTATTTTACTTCATGCATTACGATGCCAAAAATCTTGTATCACAATGTATAAAGAAACCTTTTTTCAATTAAAAAAAAAAGTTAAATGAATTGGTTGAAAACTTTGTAAAGTGGATCGGCTCGAATTTGTGCCAATAAAATAAGGAAAGCCCAATAGTTAGTTAACTTAACGTTGTGCACTTGGAGCTGAGCTGGCTAATGCATATCCGCATCCGGAATTCATATTTCATACACTAGGAAACAATACTCTAATGCGTCTGCGTCACCACAAAACAAATTCTTTAACATAAATTATAAATAAAAGTAGACAGACAGAGACTGCCATTCTCTACTGAAGTTGATCCTCCCCAAACCATCATACTAACAAAAATGTTGCAACTCTCAATCCGTAGAGGTATATTTGCTTATTCAATCTTTAATAAAACCCCTAATTATGATCTCTTTTGTTTGAAGATGATGCTGATGATTGTGTTGCAGTTAGAGCGTTACGATCCTTGAATCCTCAACTCTTCTCTCTCACTAGTTTCTCTCTCTCTACCTCCTCCTCCGCCGCCGCTGAGCCTTCCCGCCGCCTTCACGATCCTCCCGTACTACTTCTCTCTCTCATCATCATCATCGTTTTAATTTGATGGATTCTTTTGTTTTGTTTTCATTCATACACTTCTGCATGGTTTCCGAATAATCGAGTGAAATGGAGTTGATTAATCTATTAATGTTGTTTTGAGTTAACAGACTCAATTTCTCACAAATGTTTGCTCAATTATGTTTCATCAATATATTTGTATATTAGTGTGAATGTGTGATTAGGCCAGGATTTATGGAAATGTTGTCTATTTGACACCTAACTGTTAGGTCTCTGCATTTCAATTTTACTCTAATGTATCTTCTATTTTCCTATTGAGTTCCACCATCAATTTTTGTTCTTTTTCTTGCCTTAGTTATATTGCCAAATTTACATCATATTTAAATTTCCCATTGGTTTTACTGTGCCAGAGAGTGCCAAATCTTGTTGGAGGTAGCTTCCTAGACTCAAAATCATCTCACTTCATCGATATTGTAAACCCAGTAAGTATGCAAGCTGATAGTTGCCCTTTTTCTCATTTCTGACCATCTTTTCTGGGATTAGAGCTGGCTTTTAGGGGATGTGTGATTAGTCTAATTGAGTAAGTGTGTGGTACCAGGCAACACAACAAGTTGTTTCTCAGATACCATTAACTACAAATGAAGAGTTCAAAGCTGCAGTATCTGCTGCCAAACAGGCTTTCCCGTCATGGCGAAACACGCCCATTACCACCCGTCAGCGCATCATGTTCAAGCTTCAAGAACTTATCCGGAGAGACATGGTTTAGTTGATAATATTATCTTTCTAATTCAATCAGTTTTCTTCTTTCCATTTCGCTTATAATTCATTTGACCAGAATGATTATGACTGTCATTCTCGTCATAGGATAAGCTAGCCCAGAATATTACAACAGAACAAGGAAAGACGTTGAAGGATGCTCAGGGTGATGTGTTCCGTGGACTAGGTTGGTGTTTCCATTGTCTTTAGTTTTAGAAGTAGGTGACTTGGTCATGCTCGTGACTTTGAAATTCTTCTATTTGTCTATAAAGAGGTGGTGGAACATGCTTGTGGAATGGCAACTTTGCAGATGGGGGAGTATGTTCCTAATGTTTCTACTGGAATTGATACCTACAGCATCAGAGAGCCACTTGGTGTGTGTGCTGGGATATGTCCCTTTAATTTCCCGGCCATGATTCCTTTATGGGTATGTCTGCTATTCCATCCTTTTTTCCCTTGTTGAGATTCATATTTTCAGCTTCATTCTGTCATATTTTCAGCAGTACTTTTTTTACTACTTAAGCCTATTATGTGCTTAATCTTGTACCCTGCAGATGTTCCCGGTTGCAGTTACATGCGGGAATACCTTTGTTCTAAAGCCGTCAGAGAAAGATCCAGGTGATTACTAATCAATTCAAGAACTGCCAAAAATGAATGTATTGTCTGGTGTTACATGATATTTATGCACAAAGGTTGGTTGTTTACTAATGCTGCTGCTTATTGCATCCAAAAGCATTAAGTTTAGCACAGAGCTCCAAGCCACTGAAACTAAAAACTGCAAAATTACCCCCAACAACTGCAGTTGCTTATATTCTTAATGTTAGCAGTAAACTGCTTCATAGAGTTTCCAATGTTGGCAATGCTTGGGAAATTTACATTCTTATTATATTTGACGGGTCCTTGAGCTTTTGAGATTATCTGTATGTTTGGCTCATATTTTTCATAATGAATTACTGGCCATGGCATTAGTAAGTGACCTTGGCTTCTTGTGTGCCTCTTTTGGCTCCTTCAATGAAAGATTCTTGGGATGGATATTACACTAGGACACTAGATATAGACCAACCATTTGGAATTAAGTCTTATGATCTTGGGGGATGGAGACCCTATAGCCTTGGAACATGTTGATTGGATTGGAATGGATTTGTACCAGGAGCTGGTTGAAGTCTTGCCTTTAATCATCGGCAAGAATTGTTCATTAGAACCATGTGTTTTTAGTAGTTTTCTTGCTTAGAAGTTGCTAAATTAGGTGACTCATTGTCAAGCCCCTTCCTGGCAAGCAATCGTTGCCCATTCTCTTGATCTCGTTTCTGGTTTACCTTACTCGAAATCGTACCAAGTAATGAAGGGATGAAGTAGACACTTTCTTGCTGTGTTTTATGTTGTAGTAATCGGTCTGTTTCTAATTTTTTTTATTTTCCATTTTACTTCTTCCAGGGGCATCTATGATACTTGCGGAGTTGGCAATGGAGGCTGGTTTACCCAGCGGTGTTCTAAATATTGTTCATGGAACCAATGTATGCTGTGGCTTTACTTAAATATTTCTGAGTTATTTACTTCAGTAGCTTTTAGAAGTCCGCTCATGTCTATGATTAGCTTTTCGACTTTAAGCTTGAAGACCTTATAATTGAAGCATAAGAGATTAAGAGGTTTAGTGAAAGCATTCCCTCCAAAGACTTTTGACACGGCCTATGATACTATTGGAGTAAAACAAAGGGTCTAAAGAAGAAGAGAGGGTGGGCTATATTAGAAATAAGTAAATCCTGTGTATGTGTATTTGTAATTGGCCGGCCTTTAAGCCTTGCCTCTTCGACTGAGGCAGGAAGGCTTTTGATAAATATTCTATTTTCTAATTTTTTTCAAGAATAAGAAGTTTGACCTCCTTCTGATTTGAAATTTTAAGGCTTGAGTATATTTTCTTGTACTTCAATCAAACATAATTTAAGTTTTATTTTGTTATCATTGTTTTTTACTTGTTTTTATCTGTGAAAACTTGGATATGTCATATGATTGTTAGTTAATCTTTTTATCTGCCTCTACTCCATTTTATTGAATGAATGAACTTGGTTCTTTTGATACTAATTCATTGTATTCATTTTATTCTTTATTGTGCTTTTGTTTGAGGTAGGACATTGTAAATGCTATTTGTGATGATGACGACATCAGAGCTATATCATTTGTTGGTTCTAACACTGTAAGTACTTTGTGTCTGTGGATGTTTGTATATATGGTTCTGGTTTTTGTTATCATACTGGCATCTGTTTTGAGAGGCTCTCGTTCATCAATTACTTAAAAAATGTATTTTGTTTCTTATTATCATCCTCATAATTTACACGTGTTATGTCTAACTTGTTTAACTTCTTATTGGTGTTTCTCTTCCATCTAATTCTTCCTTGATTTCTGCTTCTCTTTAAAGGCTGGCATGCATATATATGCAAGAGCATCAGCTAAAGGAAAGCGTGTTCAGGTTAGTGCTTTTTCCCCTCTTACCCAACCCCCAACTTCAAAAAACAAATCCCTGTAATTGCAGTTCATCTGGTTTTGTGGAGTGTGTAGCTTCTCTTATTGAAAGACACAACTTGATCGCTAGCAGTAGTTGAAGTTGTTGTGAACTAACTACCTCATTGGCTGCTGCCTGCAGTCCAACATGGGCGCCAAAAATCATGGGATTGTCATGCCTGATGCAAATTTTGATGCTACCCTAAATGCTCTAGTTGCCGCTGGTTTTGGTGCTGCAGGGCAAAGATGCATGGCCTTGAGCACGGTGGTCTTCGTTGGAGACTCAAGAGAATGGTATGTTGTGCTGGTCCCCAATTATATTTTTAATATTGAAATGTATTAAACTCCGTTGCTTGTACCTTTTGATGATTGAAAATTGCACGATCATCAAATTCGTATGATTTCAAGTATTGTACATCACAAACCATCATCTACATATCCCTCAAACATAAAATTTGCCTATGTCAAATATCTTAAGTGAGCCTCAAATTTCAGACGGCAGAAGATACAGAGATTGGACACAGTAATGCTATAACTGACCCCACCCATCTTCCTCCACTTTGAGCTCGCAGCTTCAATTTTGTCAGTTATGCCCCTTCTGTACCAAAAACAAAAGACGATAAATACATGTATTTGGTAATATTTGTATATTAGTGTGCATATATGAAGCACTGAAATGGGTGTAATACATGCTTCAATTTTGTCAGTTATGCCCCTTTTCTGTACCAGAAACAAAAGACGATATATACATGTATTTGGTAATATTTGTATATTTGTGTGCATATATGAAGCACTGAAACGGGTGTGATACAGTGTGGGTTCGGGGATACGTCGAAATCCGAAAAAATATATGGAATTTTGTAAATATTAATATTCACCTAAGAATCATGTAGATAAGTATGTCATAATGAAATATTACTCTTTAGTTCTTGCATGTCGACAAGACAACAAGTTAAAAACTAATGCGTTATGCTTTCCAAAACTATTGAAAATTCAATTAGCAATACATTAAAGAACACTGAATCTAAAATTGATAAAGGGAGACATGAAGAGAAATACTAAGAAAATATCTTTGAGAAAAAGGGTTTAAGCCGTTTGCGTAGCGTTTCTAAGAAACATGTTTGAAAAAAAAAGAGAGGAGCAATGAAGAAATACTAAATAGAAAGATTTAGTGTACCAAAAAAAGAAAAAGAAAAAGAAGAAGAAGAAAGATATAATTATGTTTGACTACCTACATAGATATCATTTTATCCACACAGGATTTTGGGCTCTTATCTTTTCGGAAATTATCTTGTGCATTTTAGTAGAATTATCACTTAACAATGATGTTATTTGCAAAATAGTCCCTGCTTTAACAAGTAAAAAAATTATAATTTGGACCCTGACATATCCGTGGGGTATCCTCGACATATCTGTGCTGCATCCTGTACGTATTTGAGCCGAATTCGCAATGTATCTGACCAAAATAATTAAATATAAATAATTGGATGCGTCCAATACGTATTCCCCCATGGGATCTGTATCCTAAATGTATATGATACTGCCCCAGAAGCCATTTTGGTGTATCAGGGCTGGTGTGTATAATATATATGTGTGTGTTGTCATTTACAAACAAATACTCCCTCCATTTCTAAATAATAGTCCTATTTGACTTGGCATACCGTTTAAGAAAAAACAATTGACTCAAATCTAATATATGTGTTTTTATAACTTCCACTTTTACCCTTATGATAATGATAATACTCCTACTTAACTTTTTGAAATTTGTAATAATGAAATATATTCCCTCCAATCATACTTTGAAAAATTCAAATTGTGATGATTGTACTTGACCTTGCAAAAGTGGATGTTTATAGGCTATAGCTCAGTTGTAATAGGTAAGGGGTGGGTTTCCATGGAGTGGGCAAAACTAATTGAAGAGTAAAATTTAAAAGGGTAAAAGGTGTTTTTCTTAAAAGGAAAGTTAGAAACAAGACAATTATTTTGGAATGGACGAAAAAGGAAAGCAAGACGATTATTTGTGAACGGAGGGAGTACATAAAAACTTGAACTCTATATGTGTGTGTGTGTATGAGAGAGAAGAGAGAGAGAGAGAGAGAATCCTAAGGGGTGGCCCAGTCGTACAGCTTGGGGCTTCATAAAGTGTAACGTCTCACGTTTGATACCTTCCAAGCCCCATTAGTGCCCCGAGCAATGACAGCAGAGAACATTAAGTTAAATGGTTATTAAGCCTGTATTTGTTCTAATGGGAGGACTGAGCTAGATTCCTGTGATTTGAAAGGAGTGTGTGCTTAGCTTTTATTTAATTAATTTAAACACCCCACCCCCAAAAGAAAAAATCCCCAGAAAAAGGGGGAGAAAAGGAAGATAGAATTTAGAGAGGATAATTACCTCAAAAAACATTAACTGGGATTAACTGACTAGCCTCTCCTGCCAATCAAGAAAAATTGTAAGTATGGGCTTTGAACTTCTTATATTTGCCAAGTGCTTCTACTATAGACACGAGTTATTCTTATGTACAATTTGGTCAAGTTATTTTTGGGTTCAAATGGTTACAAAAAATATTGTTGACTTTGATTATATATTTAAAATACTTAAGTCTAACAGGGATCTCTTAACTATTTTAGGGAAAATAAGCTAGTGGAGCGCGCCAAAACACTGAAAGTAAATGCTGGAATAGATCCTAGTGCAGACCTTGGTCCCGTAATTAGCAAACAGGTAAGTAAGATGTCGAAAGTTATGTTTCTATATCTGTACTGGACACACATTATGGTGGGGTAGGTGAAGTTCAAAATAACCATTGTTCAAAGTCTGTGCTAAGTTACTAGCACCTTTTTCTACATCCACGTCTAAATATCTGTTTACATCTAGTTTTATGTTTAGCAAATCTTTTTTGCATTTGTAGGCGAAAGAACGGATATACAGATTAATCCAGGATGGAGTAGAAAGTGGGGCCAGACTGTTGCTTGATGGAAGAAATATTGTGGTATTTGCCCTTTCTTTAATATTCCATCTCATATATGTATTTCTGATTTCATATTTTCAGATTCTGGTACGATATCTTGCTTATACTCTTTCTTGACTTTCTCCATGTGAGAGTGAGACACTAGCTGTTGCTAGCTTTATTGACATTGTGGGTGGACTGTACCAAAATTCGTGCTATAGATGAATTGTCCCTTCCCATCTTTCCAATCATCCAGATCAGATTTTTTATTATCAACAGAAGAAAATTCTGCTACTAAAATCGTCATCGCAGACTCCAAAAATTTAACCACAGACTCCATGTCCCAAAATACAGCCCAGCTCACCTCTATAGCATACAGACATCATCTCACCCAAGGAGCCTATATCTGATAAATGGGGAGTACGTAACTTACCAACTTACACAAAATAGCTATAAGAAAATAAACACCATGGATAACAAAGGGAAACAAACTTTCACCCTATGAAAGCATGGCGAATAGTGTAAATAATCTTGTTCCCCCAGAAAACTGTATCCAAGCATAGGACTTAAGCACCTCTTTTCTTGCCACCCCTAATTAATTTTGCTAATCTATCAGCGATACTATTGATTCCCTGCAAACTCTTACAAAGTAAACTTTCCTTACCTGATAAATGAAAGAGTAAATATCATTTTAATGAGTCTGCAAACTCCATGGTCGGTATTTTCCTTAAGAGTCTAGGATAAAGCCACTGTGGAATCCGGCTCTACTATTAAATCTATTACTTTCCCAACCTGATTTAAGGAATGTTTGCATTCTCTTGATTGGCAAGAGCTCAGCAACATTTGAGTCAAGAATTCCCACCAGTCTTGAAAATGTTACCTTCAAATGACCTGACTCATCCCTAAGCACCTATGGGTACCCCTTGGGAAAAGTGCTCTAGTTGATGATTCACAAAGGAGGAGAGATAATTAGTTAGAACCGCACTACGTTCCTCGATCAAATATGAAATCCATGGTCTTCTAGCCCTCTCTTCTTTGAAAGCAAGTGCTGATGGTATCATCTCTATCTCTCTCAGCTTAGGGATCTTTCTTGCCATTCAGAGAGTGATAGCGTAAGCAATCGGGACAGAGAATTCTGGCATTGACATAGCAATATACTGGCATCAGGCTTACCATTCACTGAACCTTGAACATTTAACTTGAGAAAACCATCGAGAGGGGGTAGTCCACACGTTCTGACGTCCAGATTAGATAAATTGATTATCAAAATAAAAAGTAGAACTAGCTTCTCCCCCTCTTCTCTCTTTTTACCTGCTCTATAAAATGGATTGCTGGGCACTTAATTTATTTAGGAGTGAGTCACATCATCTTCTTTTGAATTTTGCTTGCCCTTCTCTCTCAGTTCTTGAAGGCTTAATACTCCACTATGACTTTGTTGACTTCTGGCACAAAAGTATAATATTTTACAGTTTACAATGATTAAGTTTCTGAAATGAAATGGCCGTAAAAACTTCAGAACAGTGTCATTTCTACGCAATATTTTCATTTCCGTGTTTGTTTTATCCCCATGCTGCCAAACTTAGCAGAGTCGAACTGATAAACATGTAAAGCCTAACTTGTATAATACTCGCATTGATGATGAGCAGGTTCAAGGATATGAACAAGGCAACTTCGTTGGGCCCACAATCTTGTCTGATGTCACTGCTGATATGGAATGCTACAAGGTACCTATTTCATTTTCTCATATGCTTTATATCTCCAGAAACACCTTGGTGATCTATATCTAACAACCAGAAGAAGAAACTTAAACGTTGGTTTTAACTTGCATTTCACTTGGGTTTGTGCAGGAGGAGATCTTTGGGCCAGTTCTTCTTTGTATGCAGGTCTGTCAATAGTTTGTATCTTGCTTCTTAGATAATTGAGATGCTTACACTCATGTTAGAAGCTTGCTAAGATTTATCTATATGGTTCCACCCATTTTACAGGCTGACAGCCTGGAAGAAGCAATAAGTATAGTCAACAGAAATAAGTAGGTCATCCGGCCAAATTATTTGGTGCTATAAGCATTCTTCTTTAAGTCTCATTTTGTCTTTATACGGGAAACCTTCTCTACAGATATGGTAATGGAGCTGCTATTTTTACCACATCTGGAGTAGCTGCAAGGAAATTCCAAACAGAGATTGAGGCGGGGCAGGTAAAACAACTGATATCTTATCTCGCGCTCCACTTACTTGAAATGATTTGGATCATGAACATTTGAGGAAGATCATACTATGGTTCTCTTCGTTTGGAATCCCTTTCTCTTTACCTGCTTAGGATGTTTTGTATATAGTTTTGAGACGGAGCATAAGAAGTTTTGAAACTTGTGCTTTTGTGATTTTCCTTTCCCGAAGTCCTGACCTGAATCAGTTCTTAAGATCATAAATTTTGACTTAAATGATAGTAGTACATTATCTGAGTATACTTGGAGCATGACTATTGTTTGTGGATGGGGCTTAAGTTTTTGCTACCTAACTTTTAGTTCTTACATAATCATTTTAGTATTTTTTGTGCGGATTTACTTTCATGAAACATAAAAGAAGAAACATAAAGTAAGGAAGAAAGATTAAAGAAATTTTAATCTCACCTTACCTATCAATCTCTGACACCCGGTGACCTGACTCAGGTTGGCATCAATGTTCCCATTCCAGTTCCATTACCATTCTTCTCATTTACTGGCTCAAAGGCCTCTTTTGCGGGCGATCTCAATTTCTATGGTAAGGAGTACAATCTTTGACTTACTTTATATCAAACAGGCTCACACTTTTGTGCTGGTTAGATAGAGAATAGGGTATAGATGAAATATTTCTCAATTTGTAAAACTATAAGAGTTTCTCTTGTGAGTTGCAGGAAAGGCTGGTGTTAATTTTTACACCCAGATCAAGACCGTGACCCAACAGTGGAAAGATTTACCGAGCGGTTCTGGAGTTTCGCTGGCTATGCCAACTTCTCAAAAGTCATGATAACCATGAAATGTGAATCACAATGTCCCATTTTGATACTTAGATAGTGACATTCCCCTTCGGGGTTCCTGTACAATGGGTGAAGTTATCAACTCTTTATATGATGAAATAAAAGTACTCTGTTTTCTTCCTTGTCCATTATCTAGGATATGTTATTTTTTGGGGATGGTGGTTTACACAATGTTTTCCAATTTTTGCAATTAATCACTCAAGCCTCGTTTGGTGATGAGATTTCGTAAATTTATTACTCCTTCTGTGCCTAAATTATTTACCGATTAAGAAAAAAAAATTGACTTGATTATTAAAGCTCATGAGAACGTGGAACCATTATTAAAATATAAAGAAAAATTAAGAGTAAAATAGTATAAGTATTTTTCTAAAAAGACAAATTTACGAACAAAACAATGCAAGTCAATAATTTAGGGACGAATGGTATATAATCTTTACAATTGATTACTCACGCCATGATTGTACTTTGTAGTGTAATTGAGGTCAATCCTTCTTCATCAAATTGAATTACCATGGAATGAAATTAACACTAACATGATCACTCAAGCTACTATTTCAATTGCTTAATTTGTAATGCCACAGCATTTGAACTTTCTTAAAAACTACTACGAATGCTCATAAGTTTAAAAAAACAATTGATTTTTTATTATTATTGATTACTGATATAATAAAAAAGAAAAATAAAAGAGTAAACATACATGATTACAAAGTTTGACTTTTCAAACGCAACACATTTGTTATTGTTTTTAATTTTTTTGAGAGGGGACTCAGCCGGTCAGGGGAGGGGGAGGAATATTTCTATAGATAAAACTTAAAAGGTGTTATTAAAGAAGTCTAATGGTTCCTGTAAAGTGTAAACAAGCAGTACACATATTGAGCCAAAAACAACCAATCATCAGTAGTCATACCATTGAAATTGAATTGAACCACTTTGGCATTTTGAGGAACAACTCTTACATGTTTCAAAGATATTGTTTAGAACAGAAGAATATGGTTTTGTTGGGAGATGAGTATTATAGAAACTCTTCCCTCTAATATTTATTTGGAAAACATGATCTGCAATAGCTACATCTCCTTTCCTTTGATTATTATTTGGTCAACTTTACATACAATGTCAGTTTAGCCTTCTTTCTCCTAAACCGTATCCCGCTTTCAGTTCCACACTTGGGAATTGGAAGAGAACAATTTAAGCTTGAAAGTATGTAGTCTGGTGGCCAGACACAAAAAACAGTGAATTCTGAAATGATTGGTATGATATATTTTTGTTTTCAATCAATTTATTATTTATGAATGGAGAAACTATGGGCAGTTAAACTAGTTGCCTATTGATGGCATTGAATAAATGTGTAAATTCACCGCACTGTCTCCAATTAAGACACTGTCCTGTTCAGATTCCACCTTCCCAGTTCCATGTCAGCGTCCAATTTGCAGAGCAGGTTGGATGGTATATGCAAAGTAAAATCATTAACACTTATTGGGGCAGAGGCCGCGCGAACGCAGGCCTCCTCTACCACAAATTATGACGTAGGCTCGACCACTATGGGCCGACCTTAGGCGGGCACCCCTCCGTAGTGCAATGGAGGTCACCAACCTAGGCCATGGGCCTTTTTGATCACCCATTGACCCCGTCCAGGTAAGTATGTTGCTCTGTTCTCAGCCATCTTGTTACATACGCCTCTCTTTCTTCTCCCATCTTCTAATATTTCTATGTGGGAAAACAGAATTCATCTAAAATAGCTACATCTCCGTCGCTTTGATACAGAGATTACAATTATGCGGCTAACGTTACATATAGCCTTCTCCTAGACGCACCCTGAATCAATAACCGCCTCCTTGCGTGGGTTCTTGATTTCTTTTATTGTTCGGATGCTCGACTTTGAGTGACAAGGGGCTGGTGGTATTTTGATCCATTTTCTTAACCTCCACTACTGCTGCAGTACCTGACGTTTTTAGTCTACACATAAAAGTTCTCACAGTTTCAGGTCAATATTTAGAATAATCCAAGGGTTAATATAACTCCATACACATTCTACGTAGCATTTTAAGTACACAAATTCTGTTTTGCACAAACCAATGGTCATTGGTCAAAATTCTTTGCCATATAGTACTCCACCTGGCCCAATATGATGACATTCATGCTAACTTCTCCTTTGCCAATTACAATGTCCTAGTGTTAACTGGTAATGCTAGAACATGGACTAATGAAGACATTCATGCTATGATATTGAAATGCTTAGAATGTAGATCCCAAAAGGGAAATGGATGGCGGGGAAATAAAGATTCGGCAAGGTGTCAAATCATGTGTTTTTGAAAGTCATTCAGGTGGAAAGTCACTCACTTCTTTGAAAATCCATTTGATGTTTGCTCTTATTCCTTATTCTTAATAATTTTACTTCTTTTGCCCATCAAAAAAGATAATCAAAGAAACTAGTTTAAAACTAATATTGCTGAACAAAACTAACTACTAGTAACTAGTAGCAGTCATCCCTGAAACATCAAATTAATCATTGTGCTTCTTATGACCTTCAATTGCAGTACTTCTTTAGTTCAAAGGTGTTTTAAGATATATTTGATGAATGATGATGCTTGTAACATGTAGCCCACAGCCATCCAATAGAATCATCACTGCATATTGTCAGCTGCAGCTAGAATTACAAAAGAGAATTTCTTCTTGGGTATAGTTCGATTTAACATTGAGTTTCCTCCCACATATATTCATCATTAAGTCTCTGATTTGATTCTTTTTAATGGCAAATGAAACAATCATTTGAATTTTAGGCAAGGATATGCTAAACGCCTACCAATGTTTCCACTTTCCACTGGAAGTAGAGCATAAATTTTGGATTGATTTTACAAGGAGCAGAATTCAAACAGTATTCTTTAGTAAAAAGGCAAAAGAATAGTTTGCTTTGTGCTCAATGAGTTGGTGTCCTATTACGTCGTTGATGTGGGATAATTGTCCTGCCTTATGCTTATCTCTCAAGCCGGAGATAATAAAGAAAGGGTCCATTTCATGCTATACACCACAGAACAGAGCAAGACTGAACTCAAGAATCTTGGCAAGCTTTTCGGGAAAGAAAGAGCTAACTAATTGTCAAATTCATCCTGATATATTAACCCCTGCACCATTTTAAAGTATTTACTTGGGAGTTAAGAGAAGAACAGGCATGGAAATAAAGCCAAAATAGCAAGATGTAATAAAGAAAACCCAAATAGGGCTACCTCAAGTGAATGAGTGATCAACCCCCACCACCAATGTTAGGAGGAAAAGCTTAAAACTTCCTGGGATAGGGGCCGCGCGAACGCAGGCCCCCACTACCACAAATTATGATGCAGGCTCGACCACTTGGGCCGACCTTAGGCAGACACCCCTCCTATTGTGCAATGGAGGTCATCAACCTAGGCCATGGGCCTCCTTGATCACCCATTGACCCCATCCAGGTAAGTAAATTGCAATGCGCTCGAAAATCATCTCATGTACAGAGTGTCTGTATTCTCTCTTCTTCTAGACTATCCATGTGGGAAAACAAGGATATCAACGTTTTTTTCCCAATTATCGGCAATAGTTGTAACTCCCTTGCTTTGATAAATAGATCACTAGTGTAATCAACCATACCTGTAGTGGCATTTTAATCTTCTCCCATAAGAGCTAGCCTGCCTTTGACAGTGAGCCCTAGCCTGAATCAGAACGTGCCTCCTTCCAAAATGGTCCATCAATTAACCCCATAGTATCATATATATATAGCCGAAGTGATTGGATCCATTATTTAGAGTTACTATTTGCACCTTCATTTGTCAAAATTTGCAGTGTCCTTCTGATGACTTTTAGCTACAATGCTAAAAGTACACATTTATGACATTGACGAGTTTTGTTCACAAAAGTAGACATTTTTGTATCAAGTTATTTTACGATCAACTAGTAAGTAGTAACCATACCATAAATGATAAAACCAACCTATTTGATTTTGTGACGATGAGTGGGAAATAGGAAAGACACTTTAGAAATGCCCAAATGCATAGAATAGCATTGTTTGGTTCAAAAAGAGGCTTTTGAAATGTGGCACTACTCCATGCAACTGTAATGCCTACCCTTTTAAAAGCCGAATCCAGCTGAAGGATAAATATTTGACCAAACTCCGAAGGGATTAAACCCTCTAAAATAAGAGCATGCCGCTATTTGCAACGATCATATGGTATTCAAGGCAAAAGCCCTCGTCTGGTCCTAAGCTTTGCAAATGATCACTTGAGCCATGGTTGGTGAGGGTGAGGGTGGTCATTCTTTCTTCACTCAATGTTTAACACTAAAATGATTGGTCAGTAAGGCCAGAAGCTGCAACATTTGAACTTTATTAAATCACTTCCATTGAGAAGCAAAGTAAAGAAAACCAACCTGGGCCATGGATCTTGTAGATTTCCCATTGACCCCATCCTAGAAAGTATGCTGCAATGTCCGCAAGAAGGCTTCTAATTTATCTCCCATCAGCTAATCTTTCAATTAATACGGGAAATATCACACACAGGCACAGTCAACATTCTTCTTATCTCATTTACCATACCAGAAACAATGAAACCTCAAAAACTTCATGTCAGTTTAGGCCAAAAATTCAAAACAAACAACAAACATCATGTCAATCCACCCATTGACAGTTAGACATGTTCGACCAAGTATTAGCCAAAATCCTGGGAAAATCAAAAACTACTGATTATGTAACTGCTACAATAATGACCACTTTCAGCACGTTAACTCAAATCTGATGGAAACCCAGAGTAACCCAACTTACACCTGCTGAATAAGGTGACGAGTAATCCCAACACCGTATACTGGCTGATTAACCAGCGGTTTCTTGGACTTTGGCCAAGTGCTTCTTTCCATTAAGGTGAGACAGAAAATCAACTTTACTCGAGCACATTACAGCACAGTACGGACACCAGTTTCTAAGATACTCTGGCCTTGATGATGATGCCTTGTTCTTGGCTGTCTGCTTAATTGCCTTTGATTTTAGCCTGGCAATATGTTTCCAGCCAGTGAGATGAGAATTTAAGTTTGCCTGACAAGTGGTTGTCACCTGACATAAGGCACAAGTCCACTCTTTCTGCACTTTCTCTGGGAACAGTGGTACTGTCACTTCTTTAACCTCCATTGCTGCAAATGTTTTCTTCTCAGCCTGAACAAGAACGGTTTCTGCAGGCTTAACCTGAAAAACAAGGACAAGATAGGATGCTTTTGTGAATTGAATTTTTAATTAACATATACTCCCTCCGTCCCAAAAAATAGGCACATTTGACAAGTCAAACACTTTAAGATTGTAGCTTTACATGGTTATATCTTCTTCGAATCACACTATAAATATATCCTCTTATAGAAATAGATCTATTTTTTGGTGACAAAACAAAGAGAAAAGTGGACCAATTTTTTTGGGACTGAGGGAATATAACAAACAAATTCCAAAAAGACAAGTTAGCTCCTAAATTTTGGATCACAACTACGACTTTAACCACCTTGTGCAAACAAATAAATGGAATGTGATTCTGATTATTTGTAATACATAGACCTTACCCAGTTTGTTGCAACTAGTGCATTTTTATAGGACAGTTCCGTTCGGTTGATATCTTTCTGATCGACATTAAGCTCATTGCAATATGACTGCGCTATGCAGAAATATAATTGTTAGAATAATAAAGAAATAGACCATCATCTCCTTCACTACAAACAACACAACTTCCTGCCATTACTAAACATAAAAAAAAATGGTACGTAGTAGTATCTAATATATTCAACATCACCTCTTTGTGAAACCACGTGACATTAGAAAGTACCTTAACAGTCGGAGGCATTTCTTTTTTCTCTGCTTCTGCAACTGCTTCGATCTCCTCCACACCAAAATCAGTTCTTAAACCAATCAGAGGCCTTTCCTTTTCCTCTCCTTCTGCAATTGCTTTGAACCCCTCCATACCAAAATCAGTTCTTGAACCCTTCAGTTGAAGTCAATCCAAGTGAACAACACATACAATTTGTCATCATTATCCAGTAACATCCATTGGAAAAACCAGAGATAATCCATATCTCAGTAACATATATTAACATAAGAAGAAGAAAAAGAATATCCCATGTTTATTTGATTGAATTTAGTATGACCTGGAAACTCAATGAAATAAATGCGTACTTACTATATGATAACAAGTTTGATTGGCCAATAAATCGCAAAGACTGTAGACTAGGAGTCAATTTTATAGTTTTCAGTTGTTTCAAGTTTTGAAGCAGCACACTGCATACCTTTTTAGCAATATGTTTCTCGAGAGCTTCAGTCCCATTCTCAGAAACATATGTATCAACCACAGATAGAAATTTATGTTTCTCAAGTGAGGCCTCGTGTCGCTTATACAACCTGTTCAAAACTTCTTCTAAATTCACAGATAAGCATGGGTGAACAAAGCTTTTGTAGCAATAACATGATCCTTTAAACCGTGGTAGCACCAACCAGCAGATGGTTCCAAACTTTATGTATGGCCACAGAGGTATCCTGAAAGTTGTAGACAGTAGCAATCCAATGAGTGAAGAAAACGATGACAGAACACAAAATAAACTTCAAAACTTACAGAATTAATTATACTAGGTACTAAAGCAGACAAGAGAGAAGTACCATTCAATGAGCTTGACAAAAGCAAGTTCAAAGAGAGAAATCAAGGAAAAGAGAATCCAATATGTGATCAACTTGAGCATGTGATAGTTGGAGTTAGTCTCGATTGCACGAATTGAAGCACATCTGCCACAACATTTGGAAAAGCAAAAAAGGAAAACGATTAAAAACAACAATTTCAACACAAATGAAAGTATGAAACAAAAGCCTAATCCCTACAAAGTACAAACCATATGACTATCAAGTAGTGTTGTAAAATACAACCTCTGAAGGCATTGAGGATTGTAATGTACAACACTTCAAGTGGTTTCAATGAATGAATTATGTGCATAGCTACTATGTACCTCAACTATTTGAAATTACCAATTATATCAACTGTTTTATAAATTTACAATTGTTATAAAAAAAATCTTTCAAAATAATCTAAAGCAAATGTTTTAATTTTTTTGATTTTTTCAATTCTGTTTTAGAGAATTTCAAAAAAGAGCATTTTTAATACAATTGTCAAGTTTAAATGTTTTTATAAAAATTGTTTTAAAATATGGAAATTTTAAAATATATATGTAAGAAATTTTAAGGTTTTTTTAGAAAAATCTAAATTTTGTTCAAAATTAAAATTTAAAATAAAATTTCTTAAAAATACAAAAAAAAAGATTTAAATAGTGCGGCCTAAAAAAGGACACAATACACTGTTTTATTTTCTTTTAAACTATTCGATTTTATAGAATTTGATAAAAAAACGTTTTCAAAACAATTGTTAAATTTAAACAATTATAAGAAATATTTAAAAATGAAGAAAATTTGAAAAAAATTATCTTTAAAATTTTTTATAAACTTAAAAAATTTAAAATTTCTTAAAAATCAACGTATTTCAAACCAAAATTGTTTTTAAAAAGTTTTTTTTTTCTTCATATTGTTTAAAATACAAAAAAAATAGTTACGCCCAAAATGGGTTTGAGCGACAATAAAATTGTACTAGATCTTTGTGCCCGTGTCTATGGCACAATATCAGTGTATTTGATTTCGTCAATTGAAACGCCAACATCTAAATAGAAGGTGCGATTTTAAAAAATGTTACAGTTGAGGGGGTTATTTGTAAGGAGTTATATGTAACTGACCTATAAACATTTGATTTTGCGGCAAAATCAACCCTCATGGCCAGATAGTCTCTCAGTCAATCAATTGAGTTCTATTGTGAGATTATATTAATGTAAGGTTGATGTTTTGTAAGGGGTAATGGTTTAGAAGATTAATCTCAGGGTGTGACTGCTCATAATATTAATTATAGGGGTGACTTTGTAATAGGGTGAGAGAAAATAAAGAGTTAAAAGTGGATAACTACTTTCACGCATGTGAATGTAAGAGTGAATCCCAATCATTAAATTTTTTAAGATAATTTAATCTCAATATCTAAATAACTTTAGTCAATTATACATATGTGAGAATGAGCTCTATTGTAATATAGACTTTGTTATTTTTTTTAAAATGATCGTTCTTCAAAGAAAAAAAGTGTTTTTTTTTTAACAATTGCTATATTAGATCACCAAGTGTGTGTGAAGGATAGAAGGGTAGGTCTTATGTGAGTCACTCTCTCATAACTCAACTCACGTACACGATGAGTCGAATCAAAAGGATCCGTACCACGTAAATTATCATAAGTCGGTCTTATTACGTTATTGCCAAGATTAGAACGAGAGAGAGAGAGACTTACATAGGATAGACCAGAGCAAATAAAGGCCTGCAAGAAAAAAATAGGTTATAGTAAAACTGAATGAGAGATTCATATATACATGCATTTATACAATGGTCAAGAAATTACATACACACACAGTGAGGATCAAACAGGATACCATCTTTAAAAGTGAAAGAACAATTAAATAAATAAAGTAATAAAAAGCTAATCCCTAAAGAGAAATGTCGCTGCAAATTATCATTGTACGGATGGAAAGGAAAGAATAAAACTTAACCAGGCAAGAAGAACGAAGCATTTTAGGAAACCCATTTGGAATTCTGGGAGCTGTTTTCCACTCACCCGGCTAGCTTTGATCATTGTTTTGTAGACGTGGAATTTGTAGAGACACTTTCCGATTTCCCACACGGGTTAACTCTCAAAGTTATGGATATGGTAGGAAGCAACTTGGACATCTCGAAATAAAAATTAACTAGGTTTACACGACATTAATTAAACACGTAGGGATATATATATTTTTTTATAATTAAATTTATTCAAGCAAAACAAAGATTGAAAATTAAAATTAAAAGAATCAATTGTAAAGTTTGGTCAATGATGAATAATCATTTATTGGTTTTTCTTTCATTTGATTTCTTCAACCTACCCTTTCAGTTTTTTCTTTGCAAGCTCAAATTCAAAACAATTAATGTACCACAACTATAAACCATGGTTCGAAATTTGCATGGTTCAATTAAGTTCAGTTTGAGAGTATGGTTGATTCATCGGTTCACGTTATTTTCAAATCAATTTGGTCGATTCAGTTTACGATTTGATACCAAACTCAAATCAGATCGAACCGATTACATGGTATTTAAATTGATGTGTAAACTTTACTATCGAAGAGGTATATATAGATGGATAAATATATAAATGAGAGAGTTAAGATTTAATTTCAACTGTATTTTTAAATCATTATAACTTGTTCATATTACAAGACAATATTTGGTTTTTATATTCTAAGGCAATATTTGATTTTCATATTTAAATGAACATTTAATTTATTAAGACACGAGTAATCAATTAATGTACAAATAGATTTATATTTTCATATATGGTCCACCATTTTTATTACATAGAAATTACTTTCTATTTTTTAAAAAGTAAATTTTGGCGAGATTTTACTATATTTACACTACCTAGGCTTTAAATATATATATATATATATATATATATATATATATATATATATATATACACATATATATATTCTAGTATACGTGTCTTCGCCATAAGCACAGTGTCACTATGAGATCGGTTCAATAAATGGTCAAGATAAACAAAACTAATAACTGACGGGGTAATTCAAACAAAACTCACAACTAAATGTTTTATATGTAGTTGTAGAGCAATTCAAACATAACTTATAACTGAGGGGTTCATTTGTAACTCACATACTTACGAATCAATTATCTGGACCGTCAATTGTGTTTAGTACAATTTGATCATGGTCACCAATTAGATCATGAGCTCTTTTATACTAGTACTCTTACACGTGCCGATGGCACGACGCCAGTATATTTGAAATATTTCAAATTACAAAATTTATGATTTTTTTTAAAAAATTATTTGTATACAAAATTGCGTGCATAAATTTGATGTGTTTGGTGAAGGAAGGATTAGCGGCCACCAACCGTGAATAGTGAGGAGAGTTGGAGAGAGAGGGGTAGTTACTCAACCGCCGTTCACACATGTGAAGTCAGGGAGTGATAATGACCGTAGGATCTCAGTAAAGGAATCAATCTCAGCCACTCTTTATCTTTTGTCAATTGTAAGCATGCGACCTTGAGCTGTATTATATCATATATATATATATATATATATATATATATATATATATATATATATATATATATATATATATATATATATAACCGTAATTCATGTGGCCCGTGGGTATCACTAGTAAAAAATGAAACTGAAGAAACATTGTTCCGTGGACATATAGACAAATTTTAAAAAATCTAGTTTTAAAAAGTATAATTTATATAAGTCAATAGCACTCAATGCAACAAAGGAAAGTTGAGCATCACTCTCTCGTAATTCATTCAATCAAGATACGGTGAGTCAGATCAAGAGATCTGTCTTATATAAATTACTAATAAGATCGTATTTTTTAAGAATATGGTTAAATCCAATTTCAAATAGATGAGCTCAAAATCGACCATTAATTGCATTGGGGATGGAGAGTGGCAATTGGGCGAAGGAAGAAGACTAGGTAGAGTTAACGTCTACAGACAAGAAGGATACAACATAATTGGGTTTGGATTTACGCCAACAAGGGTTGTAATTGGGTGTGTGACGCTGAACTAGGGGAGAATGGTGTGTCATGATGGGCGGTGATGATGAAGCTACCTAGGTTGGGCAAGACGGTGGAAGTAGCAGTGTTGTGTGGTGATGAAGACGTGATAGACTACCGAGAGTGGAGAGTGGAGAGTGTCGCGATGGTGACTAGGGGGAGGGAATGAATGACCTGCAAAAAAGAGTTAGTATTTCCTTTTCATTTTTTTTCCGAAGAGGACAACAGTGAAGAAGACGTGAAAATATACATATTTACAACCAGCCCCCTCATTTGAAAGTTACATAACACACAACTCCTTCTTTCAATTTTACCGTTAAAAATTGATCACATGCTCAACATGTGCTAAGTTAACGACACTTGGATTAACAGAGTTAGGGTCAGGGAGTATCGATGTACAAAGTATACATTCTTTGGTTGGTGGCGTGCATTTGCTTTGTACAAGGACTAATGGTGTAATTTACCCAAAATATATTATATGACTATTTAAGGGTATTTTTGTCATAATATATAAGTTAAATTAAAATAGTTATTGATGGTTTAATGGATAAGTAATTAATGTAGTAAAAATAGTTTCTCCCTTTGATTAATTTGTGAATATCTATTTAACAAGAAGAGTAGGTCTTATGTAAAACCGTTTTACAGATCTTAATTCGTAAGACACAAATTCACTCTCTCACGGCACAACCCACCAACATATGGTAGGTCGGGTAAAGATGATACGTCTTACAAAAAATATACGTAAGACCGTCTTACCTAAGTTTTTGCCACATAAGATATATATATATATATATATATATATATATATATATATATATATATATATATATATATATATATATATATATATATATCTGCTATACAATAGAGCTCAGTGGGATAAAGAGCGGTTGAGATTGATTATTTTTATTTATATCAAACGGCTGTAATTTATTCCCCGCACAACCCTTATACCTCTGCGTTCCCCTCTCCCTCTACGATTCCAATTCCCCTACGGTTTCTCCAAAATCCCCCTGAATCGGAGAATCAATTATACATAACATCAAAATTCCTAAATGTAACATAATTTAAAAGGTAAAATTACTTCAATAATAAAACCACTCTAAAAGAATTTATTTTATTTTATTTTTTTATAAATAGAATAAGTAATAATATGTATGAACACTAATTCGAAAATTCTTTCGATTTTTTATTTTGTTAAAACCACTCTAAAAGAAAAAACTGTTTTTATTACTGTTTTAATACAACATTCTCAATTATAGGACGTGTCAGTATTCGAATAAATGTCGATATATCCAAAAATGTTGTTAAGACCATTTTTTTATTTAATACATTTTTAATTATTTAATGAAAAATGTCTAAAACACAATTTATTGGGTTTTTCTTACAAAATATGTTCGTTTTTTATTTTGTTAAAACCACTCTAAAAGAAAAAAAACTGTTTTTATTTTAATTTTTATTATATTTTTAATGCATCGTTCTCAATTATGGGACGTGTCAGTATTCGAATAAATATATAAAACACAATTTTAGACTCTTTTTAAAACATGATTAAAATATATATTGATTTATTCTTCCTACTCACGCCGTGCCATGGATACGGGCACAAAGACTAGTATATATATATGTATATATATATATGTGTGTGTGTGTGTGTATATATATATATATATATATATATATATATATATATATATATATATATATATATATATATATATATATATATATCAAATCATGAAGCAAGTGAACTATGGATAATGGATGAAGCAAGTGAACTATGGATAATGGATGTACTTTTCAAAGGTCATGTGTTTATTTGGAAAAAGTAACCCTAAACATAACACTATTTAATAATCAAAATGACAATAATACTCTTACTTCAATTAAAACAAAACAATCTCAAATTTCAATTAGAATAATATAATTTTTTGGTCCCTGAACTATACCAAAATTCTACGTTTCGTCCCTCAATTTTTTTTAATGCATTTGGTCCCTCAATTCGATTTTTTTGTTCAATTCCCCCTTCGTACCGTTACCGTTACTAAAAAATTTAACATTGACTAACTTTTCAAAATATCCAAACTATAAGGACTTAATGTACCAATTGATGACCAAAAGGGGAAATTCTTGAAAACAATAATTTTGAAAAGCAAAATTATTGGATAAAATAATTTGAACTTCTTCACCCAATTCCTCCACACCACACCCAGCCGCACGTATCAGTCCAATAGCCGTCATCATCGCCATCATCGGCAACAGCCGTCTTCAGCGCCAGAATTCCAATCGCTCTGCTCTCCACCGTCTTCTCCCAGTGATGTCCGGCCAAGCTTCATCTTCCTTTCTCTTCCCTTCATCCATCCCGTCTTCCTCCGGCTGGACACGTCTTCTCGATTTTGTCTTCTCTCCGCATCCAACTCGGCCCAGCAACAAGCTTTATCGATGTCTGGACCTCTGCAACTCGGCCCACGTATAACAGAGCTCGTCTTCTGCAGTCCCAATGTCACGACCATGAAAGTAGAGCGGCGAGAGGGGAATGAAGTTTAGCCTGTGCGAGTCAATCTGTGAAGTAAGCCCGGTGTATCCAGACCGAGAGAAAAAGCCACATATAGGCTAAAAACATGCACTCGTGTAAAAGAAGGACTAATTCTTTTCCCAGCGCCAGGCTCTCAACCGTATCGAGAATGCAAATCGAAACCTTCTCGCTATCTATGCTATTCTCGAATTCATCAAAAGCACCAGCAAGAGGAGCTTCTGTAGTCCCAACGCCGGTCATCTTCTTCTTTTATAGCAGGGTACAGCTCCCGATTCAACGAGGGCCACCAAGTGGGTTTGAAATCAGAGTTCCAAATTTGTAAAGAATTAGGGTTTTACAAAGGCTTTATCGATGTTTGGACCTCTGCAATTCAATTGGATTCAACTTTTTTCTCATCTAGGGCTCAAATACCTGATTTTACTAGCACTCTCATCATGAGTCGGGTAAACTCTACCACCTTCATCATGAACCCACCTGATCCCTCCACCAGATCTTGATGTAGGTAAATTCACTTAAGACCTCAGATATCTCCCCAACTCACTCTTACTCGAAATTATTGTCTGATTGCTAGTCAAATTGATTGTTAGATTCAAACTCTTAAAAAACATATCAATCATATGTTTTTCTTGTTTTATTTTCAATTACCTTGTGGAGCTCCATGAAGATGAATATGTTGTTGTTTTGACGAAGATGGACATGGTCGGAGCAGGAGGGTTTGTGGCCGAAGATGGACATGGACATGGACATGACCGGAGCAGAAGGGCTGTAGACGACGAGAGGATTTTAGGGACCAAATACTCCTTTTTCAATTGGCACATTAAGCCTCTATAGTTTGGACATTTTGAAAAGTTAACCAGTGTTAATTTTTCAGTAACGGTAACGGTACAAAGGGAGAATTGATCAAAAAAATCGAATCAAGGGACGAAACGCATAAAAACAAATTGAGGGACGAAACGCAGAGTTTTGGTATAGTTCAGGGACCAAAAAATTATATTATTCTTTCAATTACAACAATCCTCTACCCCAACTCAAACTCCAATTCCACCCCTAAACGCAACACCATTTTTACTAAACGTAACACCATTTAATAGTAAAAAATAACAATAATACCCTTACTCCAATTAAACAAAACAATCCCATGATTTCAATTACAACAACCCTCCACCCCAATTCAGACTCCAATTCCACCATCCTCCATTTTTTCTCTTTCCCCACAACCCTAACAACGTGAGAAATGGAAAAATAAACATCCGTTTGAAGCTAGCGATGTTTGTCTAAACATCCACCAGAGTCACAACGAATGTTTGGCTAAACATCCGCTTCATGTGCGCGTCTGTTTTTAAGAAGAGACGGACCTTTGTACCGGATGTGTTTCTGGAGAGTGTCGTTGCGCCTTAGCGGCTATTCTGAAGAAGACCCGCTATTCGCTAGCGGAAGTTGTGTAAACAGACTGTGTGATGGTGGATGGTGGGCGGGAGATGGTTGACTGAGTGGGTGGTGGGCGGGAAACCTAATTCGTGAAAGAAACTTTGAGTCGAAGATAGAGCTTGACAGAGATGAGATGCTGTTTCCATGGAAGAGCCCTAAAAACAGAGTGATGATGCCCTTCAAAATTAGAAACGGAGAAGACAATTATCAGTAGTAAAAAGGGGACAACCCTAACATCCTTCTCAACCATTTAATATGTTCTTCACATTGATCTTGAAACTTGTTCCAGTCTCACACATTTTTTATTTGTTTTCATTAATTTTTGCTGGGTTTTGGCTATGGGAGTTAATGGAGTAATGGGGTGGTTGGTCGGATGAATGAGGGGTTAATGGTTGGTAATGAGTTTAAATCTAATAGAGGGGTAGTGATGTAATTTAATACATTAAATGGTGATGTTTATTAAATTAGGTATTACGTTTATGTATAATGATTTGGAAATTAATATTAACACTTCAACTTTTTACTACAACACGTAATATTTCACATACGGAATCGAAATATAGGGAGATAATCATAATTATGATTATGTTACACTTTCTTCAATTATATAATATAAAAATATAAGAAATACACATTCTAAAGAAATTTCTTAGGGACGCGCAAAATACATGCATAAAAAAAACTTCACAAAAATGTCCTGAGCCTTGTGATTGATTTGTTTTTTTTTTTGGATTAAATAATTATTTGGTCCCTGAACTATCCCAATACTATGCGTTTGGTCTTTGTATTTTTTTTAAATGTGTTTAGTCCCTAAATTTGATTTTTTTTGGTTAATTCCCTCTTCCTACCGTTCCCGTTACTAAAAAAATTAACATTGGCTAACTTTTCAAAATGTCCAAACTATAGGAAGTTAATGTACTTGGTCATAGAATTGCTTCTCAAAAAAAGAAAATCAAGTAGGCTTTTGAAGATCTTTATCAAGAAAACCTTGTGAAGCACCTTGAATCTGAACTCTCAGGGGACTTTGAGGTAACGAAATTATCAATTACTAACGTAGTTAAAATATCAGTTCAATAAAGCCATCACTACTTCACTAGCTAGTACAAATTTCTGATTAAAGACACTGAAATAATTTCATTCCTCTACGCGATTGGGATTGTCGAAATCCTTGTATCGATGGATATTGGATCCAGAAGACAGAGATGCAGTGTTGGCATACGCATCAATACAGAATAAATACTACATTATGATCATCGAAATTTCGTTCAACCAAACACAAGAAAGCCTACCAAATTTGTTACAAGCTTTCTTAGGAAGAGGACGTTGCTGCCCACACCTCTGGTGATCTCTGTAAAGCATGTAAAATTCAATTTTTACTCTTCACTTACGTATTTTCCATTTTATTTCTTGTTGCAATTAAGATCCAAGATCAAAATTGGGTTTAGTGTTCGCTATTGCTGTGAGATGACGTGGTCGGCCGGATCTGTAGATAGTCGCGATTGAGATAAAGATGACATCTATGAAGATGGAGATGGTGAGAGAGCTCGGGGAAGATGAGATGGCTGAAAAAAGAAGCATGAACGGGCGGATCTGAACTGGAGTTCCGACGGCAAGAAGAGAAATCGGAGAAAGTGATTGGCGGTGAAGATGGCCGGCACGACAATGGAGGATTGCAGAGCAAACCTTTGTCAGTATTTTCTTCACAAACTCACCAAAGTAGAGGGCGGTGGCTGGATCGACAATGGAGGATGGCGTTCGACGGCTGGATGAAGGAGCTAGACGAGCTTGAGAGACATGGCTGGAAGAGAAAGAGAGAGAGACTGAAGTTGACTAGCCGGAGATAGTGTTGGGGGAAGTTGATTTTCTGGATTAGAGTTCGTCGGATCTGGGGAAGAGAGACCAATGGAGCTGGGTTTCAATTTGACAGTGCCATCCTTTATTTTTGAGTGTTTAATTTTTCAATTGACACGTTAACTCCCTATAGTTTGAGCATTTTCAAAAGTTAGTCAATGTTATTTTTTTAGTAACGAAAACAGTAAGAAGGGGGAATTGACAAAAAAATAATCGAATTGAGGGACCAAACACATTTCAAAAAAAGTACAGGGACCAAACGCATAGTATTGAGATAGTTCAGAGACCAAATAATTATTTAATCGTTTTTTTTTTTGAAAAATTGCGGGGTAATATCATTTTCAAAAATTTCAAAAGCTTTTACATCCCTATATATCATAATAAAGGACTTCGTGAATCGTAATGCACCAATTATACATTGTGATGCATGAAAGTATCTTATTTCGTGCATCGTGATACATGACGTATTTTTTTTCAATTACGAAAAATAAATGGGTATAAATCGGATAAAAATTATGGGTAAATTATGGCCGGTCCTTTTTCCAAAGTTTCTAACCCCTCTAGTACCCTTTTGTTTTTTTTTCAACCAAAAAAAATCATTTTTTGAAATATTGTTCCAAAAATATCATCACCTCCTTTAACAGCTCTGACAAACACATTTGATTAGAAAATCAACATTATTGCGCAAAAAGTTCTAGTAAACAATTTTTTGATTTATAAAATATGAAACTGTAATGGAATTTATGTTGAGTTTGATTTTTCAGTAGAGACGAAGATAGATGATTAGGAAGAAGAAGATGACTTATGACGGAGGAGATAGTTCTTTATGATTTTGTGTCGCGGTGTAAAAATATTAGATTCATTTATCGCGTTGCAAACATTGATATATTGCGGTGCAAAAATAGACTAGATAATTAAACTGATGAATCATAGTGCAAAAATTAATGCAATAAAATTGATGCATTGCGGTTTAATAGCCAATGCACCGCGATTCATTTTCATAGCGCGTCTCATGCTCATTAAGGGAATCGTAGTCCTTTTGCCCCCAAAAATATATTTTTTCGATTTGGAAAAAAAAAATGAGAATAAAGCGATTGAAAATTTTAGAAAGTGGACCATCCGCAATTATTCCTAAAAATTATCTACGTGAGACGGGCATGAATTTATTGCTTGTTTTTTTCGTTATTTGGTGAGACCAGGTGGTGGGCCGACCATCAAGAGGTGGAGGCCAAGTAGGTGGACATCCATCATGGGGTGGAGGCCGGTGTATGGACGGCCATCATCGCGTTGGGGCGGGTTTTTACACTTTTTTTTTAGATCAAACTAAGATATTTTTGGGTTTTTTAGATCTTCAAGCAATTCAAATTCAAACCGAAATAGAAGGGTCGAATGTTCAACGAAGCATGGGTGGGGCTAGATGGAGCGTGGGCTGGGACCCACATAAAAAATTTACAAAAAATATAAATTTTCTTAAATGTCATTATTAAATTTTTTAAAAGTCATTAATCTTAACATAGGTAAGATTAGTTAAGTCATTCTATAATTATGTAAGAGTAATTTTCCAATAAAACTGTCTTTCCCCTTTTTTTTTTGTCTTCTTATCATGTTAGAGTTGTGGTCCTTGTGGACATATATGACGCCTTCATTTGAAGGGGTCAATCCTATGGGCAATTCCAACCGGACCCCCAAATCCTCAATTTGGGTCCAACCTTCCCCCAAATCCATTCCAACCGGATCCCTAAACCTCTCCCCAATTTGGGTTGGTGAATAGTGTCACCCCAAATTGGGGTTGATGGGATTCACTCCTTTTTAAAACAACAAATTGATTTTTAAATACAAAAAATTATTAATAATTTATATTATGATTTTAAAAATATTTATATTGATTAATAACTAATAATAGCTATGTAATAAATATTAGCAATGAATTTATTTTAAAGCATTAAAAAAGGAAAAATAAATTATAATAAATTGATCTATTATGTAAATTGAAAATAAAAAAAGACATACAACTTGAAAATAAAAATGACATACAACTTGAAAATAAAAATGACATGCAACTTGAAACTAAAATATGACATACAACTTGAAGCTAAAATATGACATACAACTTGAAGCTAAAAATGACATACAATTTGAAAATAAAAAAGACATACAACATAAAAATTAAAATGACATACAACTTGAAAATAAAAATGACATACAACTTGAAAATAAAAATGATATACAACTTGAAACTAAAATATGACATACAACTTGAAGCTAAAAATGACATACAACTTGAAAATAAAAAAGACATACAACTTAAAAATTAAAATGACATACAACTTAAAAATAGTGAGAATTAAGTTAAAATAATATGTACTTTGAATTGAGTGTTGTTGAATTTTTTTTCTTGATAGTTTTTAACATTTAAATAGATGTATTGCTTGCTTTATCATAATGTGTATGTATGTGTATTTATCAAATGGTTTGTAATTTAAAATATATTAAATTACTAATTTTAATATTTAATTAATTATATAAATAATATTATATAAATAAACTTATTAAATATAATAATTATTAATTGTGTAATCTTAATAATTATAATTTTAAATGTTATAGTAGAAAATCAAAATAGAATATGCTAAGGAATATTCTTTTTGGTGTCAGATTTGATGTTTTGGGTTAGAGTTGGAATAGTGGATAGTGTTGAAACTGTCACAAATTAGGGTAAGTTTGAATCCAAATTGGGGTTTTTGGGTTGGAGATGGTCTAAGAGCACCTTCAAGGGAGACTTCAAACCTTCAAAAATAAGTAAAAATCCATTATTTCTCTCTCCAAGGGAGACTTCAAATAGGTCTTCAAAATGAATGAAGACCCTCTCCAAGTACTTCAAATTTGGTGCAACATGAGAGGGTCTCCACTCTCCTCCATTTTTCTTTTGTCTAAATAATGGTTTTGCCTTTTAATTTTCATTTATATTTTTTGTTTTGTGTTTTGGTTTATATATTGTACTAGTTTTGTGTTTTGGGTTAAGAGTACTAGTTTTGTGTTTTAGGTTAAATGCTAGTTTTGTGTTTTGTTTAAATACTACATAAAATTAACTCAATACTTTTTTTTGGGTTTTAGTTTAAATACTACATAAAATTAACTCAATACTTTTTTTTGGGTTTTAGTTTTTATTTATATTGTTAGTTTGGTATTTTGATTTCTACACTATTAAATTCTGGCATTTAATTATTAATTTTAATGCTTGGGATTTAAATATAAAATAATATTAATTCAATGAATAATATATTTGTTTTGTTAAAATACATTAATACAAATAAAATAAAATAAAACATATGTTTTAAATAGAATAATGAAGAATATACTTCAAATATTCTTTTTAGAGTAAAATTTGAAGTATAACTATTGGAGATGGTAGAATAAATCTATATACATATATATAAAGGCAGTAGTAATTAGCACATCCAAATATGACAAGATTCCACCAAAATGTACTTGCTAAAAATAGATCATATTCTGAAAATCGTGTCTCCTCACATAATATTTAATTTGGTATAAGTGTCAAAATTATCTTGAAATATGAACAAACTTGATATTGACTGCACATGTTACTAGATACATTAAATTTTGAGAATGGGAGCTGAATCATTTTGGGGGCTAAAATCACTTCTATTTATATATCTATATATGTCTTTAGTATTATAATGTATTTCTTTTTTGTGGGTTCCAAAAAAAATTGTGTTGTATGTAAGTTTTTATTAGGAAATTTCTTTTATTATTTTAACATTATTTTTTCTTTAATCACCACACCTAGCTTCTATAATATATACAAATCCAGGAGCTATATAAACTCACACGACGATAAATGAAAGCTTATGTACACCTCTATCCACCAAAACAATATTTACAAGTTTTTTTTTTTTTTAAAAAAAACAATACATTTTGTCACTCTACAAGGAAGAGACGAAAATCAGTAACCCAGAAAACCCACAAACCTTGCAAGTTGAATTGGACATCAAGATGCACATTAGTTTTTAAATAAACTATATATTATAATAATATTAATAATCAGATTTTTTTTTCTTTAATTTGTGTGTCGGGTCGAACATAACAATAATTTATAACAAATCGAGTAAGCACTTCTATTTATTTATTCTGTAATATGTATCCCCAGTATTCAATCATGGGCAACTGTATATTGTAGTGTCTAAAGTAACAAACCGTTCTGATAGTGAGAAGTCAACAAATAAAACATCAAATGTTATGTATAAGTAATTTTTTAATATCTACTTTAATTTTGCTTTCTTTATTTTGCTTCTGTATAATATAATTGTAAAAAATATATGCAGTGCGTTTAACGCACGGGTGTAAAAACTAATTTGATGAAAAAATTGCACATGTTTAAAGATTTGGTGCAATCTTTGAATCAAACTGTTGGAGATGATGTAAGTTAGGCTATGAAAGATTCAACCACTTTGGGATGACAAGATTGCCAGGCGGCCAACACAAGCCATGGAAAATTCTTTAGTAGGCTTCTAAATAATCCACCTTCTGCTAATGTTCCAATCCCATTTAGCTTTAGCTAACCACAAACAATGAATCTCTAAAACTTCAATGTAAATTTAAGCCAAAAACACTTAACAAAACCAACCATGCACATCATATTAATCCAAACATAGACATTTAGACATGTACCAAGTATCAGCTTAAATCCTCGAGAATTTTACAAACTATGATCATGTATCTGCTACAATAAAGACACCTGTTTCAGCATGTTAATTACTCCAATACGATGGTAAGCCAGAATAATCCCAACCCTGTACACCTGCAGTATAACCCGACGGTAAACCAGCGTAATCCCAACCCTGTACACCTGCTGCTGAATGACCAGCCCATTCTTGAACTCTTTCTTGAACTTTGGCCAAATGCTTCTTTCCTTTAAGGTGAGACATATAATCATTTTCACTCATGCACACATCACAGTATGGACACCAGCTTTTAAGATGCTTCGACCCTGAGTTGGTATTATTATTTCTGTTCTGCGTGCCCGGCTCACTATTGACTTTAACCGTAACCTTCTGTTCTTTTATTTTGATTTTACCCTGGTTTAATCGATCCCCAGATACATATTTCTTTGAATCTTGATTGGCTTCAGCTGCTTTGCTTGCTGGGGAAGATGATGATGCCTTGTTCTTGGCTGTCTGCTTAATTGCCTTTGACTTTAGCTCCTCACACTTGGCTATATGTTTCCTGCCAACGAGATGAGAATTTAAGTTTACCTCACAAGAGGTTGTCACCTGACATACAGCACAAGTCCACTCTTTCTGCACTTCCTCTGAAAGGACTTTCTCCGAAACCACTTTCTCTGCAGTAGCTGGTGGGAATGGTGGTACTCTCACTTCTTTAACCTCAACTGCTGCGACTGTTCTCTTCTCAGCTTGAACGAGAATGGTTTCCACCGGCTTAACCTGAAAAAACGAAAACAAGATAGGCTACCTTTGTGGATTGAATTTTAGATTAACATATACTCACTCCTTCCCAAAAAAAGGACTTTTGACAAGTCAAACATTTTAAGATTGTAGCTTTACATGTTTTTATCTTCTTTTAATTACACTATAAAAATATCCTCTTGGGAAATGGGGTTATTTTGGGGACAAACCAAAGAGAAAAGTGGGACTATTTTTTTGGGGACGGAGGGATTATGACAAACAAGCTCCAAATCCTAAATTTTGGATCACAATTACAACTTTACCCACATTGTGTCAGGCTGTCAGCAAATAAAGTGGAATGTGATTCTGATAATTTGCAAATTATCAAGTATAACATGTTACCGAGCCCTTGCCCAGTTTGCTGCAACTACTGCATATTTTTTAGGAAGTTCCACATTGTTGATATATTTCTGATCAGCATTAAACTCGTTGCAATATGACTGAGTGATGCAGATATATATTCGTTAGAATAATAAAGAAAATATCAGGTAAAACTTGTTACCAAGCCCTTACCCAGTTTGCTGCAACTAGTGCATTTCAATTGGGCAGTTCCATTCTGTTGATATCTTTCTGATCAACATTAAATTCATTGCAATATGACTCTGTTATTCAGGGACATTTCATAAGAATAATAAAGAAAGGGACTGTCATCCCCTTCACTACAAACAATGCAACTTCTTACCATTACTAAACATAAAAAAAAAGTCACGTAGTAGTATCTAAGATATCCAACATTATTTGTAACACCTACTCATGAAACCACATGACATTAGATAGTACCTTAACAGTCGGAGGCATTTCTTTTTTCTCAGCATCTGCAACAGCTTTGATCTCCTCCACACCAATATCACTTCGTGAACCCTTCAGTTGAAGTAAATCCAAGTGCAAACAACACATACACACACCCACACACAATTTGTCATCATTATCCAGTAACAGCCATCAAAAACAAGTGATAATCCATGTGTCATTAACATATATTAACATAACTACTAGAATAAAAAAGAAAGAAACAGCTCATGTTTATTTGATTAAATTTAGTATGATCCAAAAATTCAATGAAATACGTACCCGTGTTCATCTATGGATTGCGAAAATTAGTTGCAAAATGTTTGGTTTTTGCAAATCAATGCATAATGTAAAACAATTTAATAATACAATAACAAATTTACATTGGCCAATAAATGCAAAACTGTAGACTTTTAGTCAGTTTTATAGTTTTCAGTTGTTTCAAGTTTTAAAGGAGCACACTGCATACCTTGCTAGCAATAAGTTTCTCCAGAGCTTCAGTCCCATTCTCAGAAACATATCTCTCAGCCACAGAAAGAAAGTTATCTTGCTCAAGTGGGACCTCCTGTCGATTAGACAACCTGTTCATAACTTCTTCGAAATTAACAGATAAGCATGGGCTAACAAAGCTTTTGTAGCAATAATGTGCTCCTTTAAACCGTGGTAGCACCAACCAGCAGATGGTTCCTAACTTTATGTATGGCCACAGAGGAACCCTGAAAGTTATAGACGGTAGCAATCCATTGAGTGAAGAAAAAGATGACAGAAAACCTCATAAACTTCAAAACTTTTTTTTAGGATAGGCAAGTATGGCCCCTTAGTATGGGGATTGGAACCAAGAACATACAGAATTTATACTACGTACTAGAGTAGACAACAAACAGAATTACCATTCAATGAGTTTGACAAAAGCAAGCTCAAAGAGAGAAATCAAGGAGAAGAGAATCCAATATGTGACCAACTTGCGCGTGTGATAGTTGGAGTTAGTCTCGATTGCACGAATTGAAGCACATCTGCCACAACATTTGGAAAGTAAAATAAAAGAAAAGGAACAAACCGAAAAAATGAAAAAGTTAAAAAACAACAATGTCAACACCAATGAAACAAAGAGGAAAATATGAATAGTGTTGTAAAATACAACCCCCAAGGCATCAAGGATTGTACTGTACAACACTTCAATGCGTTCAATGGATGAATTATGTGTCCATAGCTAATTATTGTCTTTTGATTTCTCTCAAGACCAACAGAAGTTGCTATTTTAGAAGTTAGATCATCAACTGTGTGTGTGTGAAAGATAGAAACAGAGAGAGACTTACAAAGGATAACCCAGAGCAAATAAAGGCCTGCAAGAATAAAAAGTTAATTTTTTTTATAAAACTGAATGACCGATTCATATATACCTATCGCTGTACGTACATGATACATGCATTTATACGTTCGTACACACGGTCACCAACAAAAGAACACTTCTCTAAACAGTCATCAAGAAAAAAAAAACATACAGTATACTACTACTATCTTTAAAACTGAAATAGCAAACGAAATACTTCAAAAATAAATAAAGTAATGAAAAGCAAACCCAAAAGGAGTAATGTATTTTTAAATGTTCATTGTACGGATGGAAAGAAGGAAAGAAAAAACCTTTACCAGGCAAGAAGATCGAAGCATCTCAATACCAAATTGAGGAAACCCAGATAACCCATTTGGAATTCTGAGAGCTGTTTCTTGGCCTTATTTATTCACAGCAACCTCTCGTTTTCCCCTCTCCCTGCCGGATTTCTGAATGCTCGGGGACTCGCTTTGATCGTTGTTGACAGAATTTATAGAGATCCTCTCCGATTTACCCACGCGGTTTCATTACTCTCAAAGTATTCAAATCAGTGCAAAATTAAAATGGAGCCGGGAAATTTAGTCAAAGTCGTTAGAGGGAGAGAGAAAGAGGACGACTACTCTAGTCTCGTAGGAAGGAACTTGGACAAAAGCCCCTCCAAATCTTTTCTTTTCCGAGGCTAAACTACTTTGGGAGAATTATTAGGCCTACCGTAAATGCATGCTCGTCTTTAAATAATCATCTTGTTTTATTGGAAAAAAATAATTAATTTTATTATAAATATTAATAATGGGATTAATATACTGTTTGGTCCCTGGACATGTCGAAAATTAATGTTTTGGTCCCCGGACAAAAAAACAATAGAATTTGGTCCCTGGACATGTATTTTTGGTCCAATTTGACCCCTCCCACCGTTAGCGTTAGTTTTGCCGTTTGTTTTCTTTTTAATTAACGATAATGTCCTTGGTCTAAACAAGCGGGAAATAAAGACCATTTTCGACCCTAACGGTAGTTAAACCCTAAATTCGATTGCAAAAAATTAGTTTGACCCTAAATCAGTCAAACCCTAAATTGGCTATCTTTCTCCCTCTCCATCAACTATACGTCCGGGGCTTCGTTTTCCATTGCGTTAGGCAACATACGGACCACGACCCAAGGTTTACCTATAGTCGATGATGGCGATAGTCTCTCCGGCGAAGAGGTTCGTCATAGAGGTGTGTCGAGAGGGACTTCACGGATCCGGCAGCCTTGAGCCATTGTGTCACGCGCCACGAGCGGTTCGGACCGAGGCGGTGCAGGGGTACCATTTCGCCGCTGCAGCTCAGATCACCTAAATTTTAGGGTTGTCGGCCTTGTCTTGATGTGTGGTTTCATGCTATTTGGAGCAATTTTTATTTTAGGCATGGAAGCGGAGACGGACTTTTTTTCGAGCGGGGAAGGAAGTCATTTGAGGTCGTCCTTTTAAAGGGAATGGTAATCGAGTTTCCAAAATTTTGGAAGGTATATAGGTATATGTCATGACGCACTTATTCTCGCGAAGCTCTTTAGGGCTCAATGGTCGGAGAAAGCCTCCAGTCCAAGAGTACCATGTGTAGAATTTGCCGAAAGGGAAGTGGTGTGAGGTCCTTCTAGCTAAGGAGGAGAATCATAGTTAGGGCTTCTATCTAACCGATCGATATACATCTCGCAATTTAGTTATATACATCCATTAAACGACCAAGGGCATTATCGCAATTAAAAAAGAAAACAAACGGCAAAACTAACGCTAACGGTGGTCAGCAAATTGGTCCAAAAATACATGTCCAGGGACCAAATTCTATTGTTTTTGTCCGGGACCAAAACATTGATTTTCGACATGTCCGGACCAAATTAATATTAATTCTTAATAATGTGTATTAATTATTATTAAAACAGAAGTTATTGATGTTACGTGGCTACTAAAGGTGTAAATCAGAATCATCGAACCACGGAACTGAACCAAATCAAACCAGTCAGTTTGATTTGGTTTTGGTCGAAGAGGTTCGGGTTCGATTTCAAAAATTAGAAAACCACTACATTCGATTCACGATTTTTTGTATCGAACCAAACCAAACCAACCTATATATTTTTATTTATTTATTATATAATATATATTATATAACATTTGTTAATTATTCTAAACTTTTTGATCATATGATATGCATAATCTAGGTCATTGATTTAATCATATATATATATATATATATATATATATATATATATACTAAACTAAAAACTTGATTGTTGGAGTAGGGACGGTTCGGTTCGTGATTTTGTTCTAAACCTGTTAAGAGGATAAGAAAAGGGTTAATATCATTTTTCATACCCCAACTTTACTCATTTTTCAGTTTTCATACCTACTGTTTCTAGGCAATCAAAGTTAAGCCAAACCTTTCCAAAATTCATCACTTTTAATCCCAAACGTTAACTGACCGTCAATTAGTAACGACTGACCTGCTATCCTAGGTTGGAAACCGGCAAGAGAATTGGCAATGTATACCTTACATCCCTTCTTCATTTCCGTAATTTCTCCCAATTTCCCCAAATTTCTTACGTGCCCTAATTTCTTCGTCCCCAATTACTTACCCCTAATTTATCTTTCCCCAATTTGTACATTCCCAATTTGGAGAGAGAAAATCAAGATTCGGCTTGGCAACAGGTATACTCTTACATCCTTTGTTTATTTTCTGTAATTTCTCCCTTCTTCCATTTCCCCCAATTTGCTTATGTGCCCTAATTTATTTCGTCCCCAATTACAACCCTAATTTCTCTTTCCCCAATTTGTGCATTCCCGTAGTAAAATCAAGATTCGATGGTGAGAAGGAAGAAGGATGAATTGCAACCACAAGATGCGGTAAGTTTTAATTAGAATGTTTGTGCAAATGTTTTTCATGAATATTTTTCTTAGCTTACAATGTCTCTTGCATCAATATGATATCGTTTGTGATTTGTAAATTATAAGTTTTAATAAGAACTAATTTAGTGTCATGTTATAAGCTACAATGTCTTCCGTTTTAACTCATAATGATATCATTAATTGGGTAGTTACGAGTGTGCCATGTTCTTCATGAATATTAGTTATTAGCTTAGAATGTTTTACCTTATTGTTTAAACTCATAATAAGTTCATGAATTGTTTGCTTATGAGTATAATTTGTTTCCTGAAGGTCATGTTGTTGTATAATTGTTACCCTAATTGTTGTTGTATAATTCTAGGGCAAATTGTGATTTGATTTCTTTTATTTGTTGTAGACCTGAAGGTGATATTCTTTTCTTTTTCATTGAAAGTATTTCATGGTGGTATGATTAAGCATGATAGAGTATATATGGAGGAAAATATATTTTTTGATTGGATGGATGCAAATTATTTGGGTTGGTGACTTAAAGGATTTTGTGGAAGAATTAGGTTATAATTTTGAAACAGCTTAAGATATGGCATCAATCTGCACACTATATGGGTTATACACTCATTGCTAGTGAACATCATGCTTCCACTTTCTTGAGGTCTATACCTACTAAGAAAGAGCAAAACCTTTACTTAGAAAGCATCTTGTCAATCTTCAAAATCCCACCATTGATAACCCTGAAAATCCTACTTATTCAAACCTCCAAACAGATAATGACACATTTGACTTCTCTTTTCTTGATCGTGAACAAAACCCAAATCCTGAAAATCCCAACTCATCTTCTGACTCCTCTGATTCTGATGAATTTAGTGACTCTGAGTATGATATGGAAGAGGATGATATTGATTTTGATAAGCATGTTGATGCCAATGTTGAGTTTGATGGTATTTTGGGGAAGGGTAAGTCAGTTTAAAAATAAAAATTTAGTGAGAAAATGTTTGCTAGGATGGAAGAGGATGGTTGAGAAAGCTTCGATAGTGATGATTTTCGAGTGTGTTGGGCGTGATGAAGAACCGGATGAAAATTACTCCAAACATGACCCCTAAGACCTCTAGAAATCTGAATTGAAAGCTGGAACAATTTATAGTACAAAGAAAGAAGTGAAATATGTGATTGAAACATTTTGCTTGAGAAGGGGAATGGTGATAAAGTTTGATAGGAATGATACTAGAAGGTTAAGGGCAATTTGTAGAAAAGAGGGATGTGAGTGGTATGCATTTGCTACTCCAATGCAAAATGACAAAGCTTGGCAATTGAAAGGGTATAATCCAAAGCATACACAATGTGGATGGAACTACAACAACCCAAGTATCAAGTCTACTTGGATTGGGAAGACATTTGTGAACAAATTTAAAGATAATCCCAGTTTAGGAACCAAAGAATTCAGGAATGAGATCTGTACCAAACTTAAGGCCAATGTTTCAAAACAACAAGCATATAGGGCAAAAGGAAAGCTAAACAACTTATGGATGGGACATTGCAGGAGCAATTTCACCAAATAAGAGATTATTGTCTAGAATTGCTAAGATCCAATCCAAGTTCCACAGTGGTTTTGAAGTTGTGTGATGTTGAAACTGGTAAGCCTACTTTCCAAAGGCTTTACATTTGTTTTGATGCTTGCAAGAAGGGTTTTAGGCTTTGCAGAAAGATAATTGGGGTGGATGGATGTTTTCTAAAAGGCCCTCAAGGTGGTCGCTTGTTGAGCGTTAGCTTGGAATTGATCCAAACAACCGATGTTTCCCATAGCTTATGCGGTGGTAGAAAATGAAACCAAGGATTCTTGGACTTGGTTCTTGTCTTTGCTAGAGAATGATGTAGGTATTGAAGATAAATTTGAATGGACATTTATGAGTGACAAACAAAGGGGCTCATACTGCCTTTGATGATTTATTTCCTGATTCTCAAAATAGATTTTGTGTTAGACATTTGCACACCAACATGAAAAGGGATGGTTTTATGGGGCAATCAGTAAAAATTGCATTATGGGCAGCAGCTAGGGCAACCAGGGTTGAGGTGTTTAAGGCAAGAATGGAACAGATGAAAGAATTGGATAAGGGTGCTTATGAGTGGTTGATGGATAAGCCTCCAAGTCAATGGTCTAGGTCACATTTTGGTACTCAACCTAAGTGTGACATCTTGCTGAATAATATGTGTGAGTGCTTTAATGCATTTATTCTTGATGCAAGAGACAAGCCCATCATTACCATGCTTGAGACAATAAGACATTTGTTGATGACAAGATTTCAAGTTAATAGGGATAAAGGTAAGAAGTGGATTGGTAGACTATGCCCAAGAATAAAAGACCTACTAGAGAAGAATGCCAAGGAAGGTGGTGAGGCCATACCTATCAAAGCTGATGAATGGCATTTTCAAATCATTGGGCCTTTTGACCAACATAATGTAGCTGTTTCTGACCAGGTATGTAGTTGCAGAAGATGGGAATTGACAGACATTCCTTGTAAGCATGCTTGCTTAGCCATATGGTGTAGAGAAGAGGATCTAGAGTCTTATGTCAATGAAGCCTACACAGTTAGCAAATATATTCAGGTATATGAGCATGTCATAATGGGAATAAATGGATCTGAGTTATGGCCTAAGTGTAACTTACCAGCCCCTTTGCCCCCAAAGTATGAAAATAGGCCTGGAAGACCAAAGAAACTGAGAAGAAGACAGCTTGATGAGCCACTTGCATCTTCCAACAATCAGACCAAATTGAAGAGATCTCAAAAATCATTAAAATGTGGACAATGTGGTAAACTTGGACATAATGCTAGAACTTGTGGCAAAAAAAATTCCAATACAGATTCTACTTCACAGGTCACAGCTTCAGCTTCACAACCCACTGCAGAACATATTAATGAGATCCCTTTAACTGTACCTGAGCCAGAACCTATTTATGTCACAGCAGAAAATAGCCAACCTCAGTCCTCAACTCCTTCAGAGATATCTAAATTACTAGTAAGTTATCTAATATATATTGAGTTTGTCAAATTACATTTTTGCAGTGTGGTTTATATATTGACTTTTTCTCTCATTTGAAATTACAGGTTAAAAGAAAGAGGGTTTCAAGTACTGTGGGGGTGAATGTAGGTGGAAGCACAAACATGATATCTTCTTTAAATGTAAAAATTTACATTACAGTTATTCATTGTAGTTTGTGAACAAATTGTATTACAAATTCTTAGTAAAATTGTTTGTTTTAATGTAGGTGAATCAATCATCAACAGTCAATGCTCCATTTATTGTTAAGTGGGGGGGGAGTGAACTACATCACAATGGCAAATTTGAGACATGCAATTGGAACTACCTCAAGTACACCAAAAGGGGGATCAAGTGGCAATGAACCATTTAACAAAGAATCAAGTGGCAAGGGAAATGAAGACAAAATGTAATGGCTGCAATTGTTGTTGTTGTTAAATCAAAACAGAGTCTTATTGCTATTGTTTTAATTTTGGTTTACTTGTTTGAGACATGATGTGATTGTTATTTACTTGGAAAAGATTTAAAATGTAGTAGGCACTTGTTGTTGAAACATGGTAGTTCCAGTTGTTGGTTCAAGTGTAGTTGTTCTCAAAACATGGCAGTTGTAAACTTGGACAAGTTCCAAACTATGTAGTATGCAGTTGTTTTTTAATGCATTAATGGTACTTGGATTTTGTTTGTATGCGCAGTGTTGTAAATTTGAATTTTTAATGCGAATGGTACATGGCAGCTTGTATGCAGTGTTGTTGTTATCAAAACCAAACTTGGATGTTGTTGTTGAATTTTGTTGCGCTTGTAAACTTGGACAAGTTCGATTGTTGTGGACAGTTCCGTTGTTGTAGACAAGTTCCGCTTGTTGTGACAGTTCCGCTTTGTTGTAAACTTGGACAAGATTTGTGTTGTCCATGTATGCAGTTGTTCAAACATGGCAGTTGTAAACCTGGACAACCTACAGTTGATGTCTAAAGTTGTTGTTGAATATAACATTCATCATTGAATTTTGATTTTGATAAGCATGTTCAATGATGAATGCTAAATAATAGGCCTAGAAATGGTACTGTGATCACCAAGCTGAACAAAACTGTGTAGGAAACAAAACTGTAGAACCAAAACTATAGAATTGGGATGGCTTAAATACTGAACAAAATGCTATCTAAAGTGAAAATGGGAATACAAATGGAGAGGTTATACACTGGACATGCAGATACATTACAACAACCATTGTCAAGTTGTCAAGTGCATTACAAAAGTAAGAGTGCAACTCATGATGCAGTTATTGAAAGAGACTCGAAGGTGATTTTTAATTGTTTTGCTCATGGTCACTCTTTACCTTGGGCTCATTCCTACTTAGTTCGATTCTTTCACTCATTGCTTCCGAGAAGCCAACAAGGTCATTGATAGTTTAGAAAATTTTGCCTCGAACTCTCACACGGATTTGGATTTTCATTCTTTGAGAGATATTCCACGCCTACTCGAGGTCTTATTTTACTTGATGCATGTAACACCCCTATGTTAGGATTTCCTAATCTTTTCTTCCTGATGATGGTTTCGAGGTAAGGCTCATTTGCCCCCATTCGAAAGGGTAAGGCTCATTTAAGTCCCCAGTGGTAAAACCCCCCTTAAGTTTGTTCTCTTTTTCTAATTAATAAAATCCTCGCAGGTGCCGCCCTGCTTCTCTAAAAAAAAAAAAAAAAAAAAAAGAGTGCAACTCAAACTAATAGATAAACAATGACAAACAAATTTCTAACCAAATCATATTTTTAAGAAAGATGAATCACTATCGAAATTGTCATTCACAACAAAATCATATTTCAAGACATTACAATCAACTTATCAAGACATTAGAATTGGCATTGCAATCATTGTCAAATACATAACTACAACCATTGTCAAGTTGTCAAGTACATTACAAAAGTAAGAAAATTAACATAACAACCATTGAGTTTCTAAAATTACATACCAAATAACATCACCAAACAAAACAAAAATAAAATTGTCATTCCAATCAATGCCTTTCTAATTATTTTTTTCAACTTGTTCACTTCAGTCTTCATGCTCTCAACCATGCTATTTGCCATCATCAACAAAGTTTCCCTTTCATTCTCTTTGATCTTGAGTTTCTTTATTTCACCTTCGTACTTGTTTATCTTCACCAACAATCCCGTAATGATTTGTTTGGACCTTGGGCATAATTCATCGTCCAACCATCTAAAAAATCCACAAAATCCTTCATTCTGTAATCCATGGACATGCACAGTATATTATTTTGAAAAAAATAGTTATTATGTAATCCCTATAAGACAATTGTAATAGAAATAAAAAATATATGTAATCCCTAAAAGACAAGTGTAATAGAAATAAAAAAAACTTACCCCATATTTTGGGCATGCCCAGTATCTTCTTCCAGGGTCGTTTTTAGTCCAAGATGTCTTAAATGGAACTTTTATTCCACAACCACAATACATGTCTTCCAATGTCACACCATTATTCCTTGAGCTCCAACTACCATTGGAAATGGTAGGAGATGACCTACTCATTCTCAAAAACGACTAATTCAAAAAATGGATTAAAAAATGACTGATTCAAAAAATGGAGAGAAAGGAGAAGCAATTTGGGAGAAATTGAGGACATAAATTGGAGAGAAATGACGTGTGTGCCAAATTTGGAGAAGAAATATTGGGGAAAGAGATTACGGGTTGGATATGGGAGGAAAACTAGGGCAAGAATCAATAAATGAAATTGGGGAAGTGTAGACACCCCAATTTCGTACCCCTGGTATGTGACATGACATAAAATATCAAAACTTGTTAAATCATTAACAAATGTCAAGTTAGAGGGTCAAAAGTGCAAAAGAACAAAGCAGGATGCGCAAAAGGACGAACTGCAGGGACCAAAGTGTACAAAAAGTGCAAAGTTTGAAATTGGGCATGGCCACCATGGAAATTGGGTGTGGCGCCCAATTCCATGGGTTGCGCCCAATTTTCCATTACACTGCGCCCAGTTCTCACATTCATTCGCCGCAAAATGCAACTTCCTCTGCGTTGTGTACAAGCTGTTCAATGCATGAAGAAGGAATTTAAACTCCATCGGTGTCCTTAGTTCCTCCTATAAATACATGTCCCCGGCTCTTCATTAAGCACACCTTATCGTTGATAAAAATTCTCCGCGTTCTCGTTACGCTGGAGAAATAGAGAGAGAAGTGAGATAGCGAGCGATCACCTCAAAAAGCCTCGAAACTCTACCAAATCTCCTCCAAACACAAAACCAACCGGTAGAAGTGAGCCTTAGCCCCCCAGCTAGGTATCCACCCTATTTCCCTGGCCCAAAAACCATAAAGTAAGTCGTTACTCTGCCCGAGTAATAGGCTGAAAATTAACCCATATAAGTCGTTATTCCGCCCAACCAAATAAGCCAAAACCACAAAAACTAAGCCGTCATTTTGCCCGAGTGAGTGAGCCAAAAACACCATATATAAGCCATCACTCTGCCCAAATCACATCAGCAGCAGCAATAAAAGTCTCCCTCTCCCGAAAAGGACAGAGCGAGCACACCTCACTCTAAAAGGTAAAAACCTTTAAGGGCGTTATTTTATTTATCTATTTACTTTTCCGCTCATTTATTATTCAAAGTTGTATTTAAAATCCGGCCCAATGTAGTCAATATAAGCCGTTGTGCTGCCCGGATTAGATTAGGAAATATTATGTAATAGAGACGCGTTATTATGGCCAAATATTTTCAAGTATATCTCGTAATTATTTATAAAGAGACGCTTGCAAGTCTCAGAATAATGTAGACAAATGGATGTATTTGTAGGCAGTTAATGCTTTATTTATCTATTAAATAAATATAACAAAAAACATACTTTAGCCAAAAACTGTTTTGAGACCGAAAGGGCGAGTTGGGTGCCTAGCACTTTCCCAACTCGTAACTTAGCCTTCGGACCCGCTTTTATTATCTCTGGTTTTCTTTTTTGGTTTTGCTTTATTTATTCCTTAAAATAAAGATGGCGACTCTAAAACATTTTGGATCCAGTGGGGCCTCGCAACATCTTTCTTTGCACTTTTCCGTTCTCCCCTAAAAAAGGGAGAATGGGAATGGAAAGGTGATGTATTCCTATGTCCTGATATCCCCTAAAAAAGGGATAACTTGACGTAAAAAAAGCACCCATGTGATCCGAGATATGCCATAAGACTATTTTCATAAAATCGATAGTGGGGGCGCTGCAACATTCCTTCCTTGCACTTTCACGTTCTCCCCTAAAAAAGGGAGAATGGGAATAGAAGGGTGATGCATTCCTATATCTTGGTATCCCCTAAAAAAGGGATAACTTGACATAGAAAACCCAAAGCTCCCATATTGGATCAAAAATCCACTAAAGGCAACCGAGGCGCATTCCAACGCGCTATTCCGACAGCACTCCTCTCGCACTTTTGATTTCGTCCTCCCCTAGACAAGGGAGGGTGGAACGAGAGCAGTGGATGTCACCGCATCCGCACGTAAGCCCACCCCTATCCAAGGGCGCGCGGGGCACTGGAGCAATTTCCTGGGAACCCACAGTGGCGACTCTGCTGGGGAGATCGTTTTTATTTTAAATAAAAATGGAGGGCTAGACTCAGTAACCAAAACTTTTTTTTCTGGCTAAAGTATGCTTGTTATATTAATTTAAACACTTGAATATTGCGTTCCTTTAACATCCGTGTCCATATTTATGGATATGATCCTCCATCTTGCAACAGTTTCTTTCCAATCACTGTTACATATATACTTGAAAATATTCATATTTTTTTAAAGAAATTACAAAAAAAAATATATATGTATATATAGATGTATGCAATATTTTATGTGCAATAATTTCCGGGCAGCACAACAAAGGGGCCGGGGCTTTATTTTTAATATCGCTTCATTTTCGGCCTTATATATTAGTTTATTCTGCTTTATTTTCATTCTGCAAAATATACATATATGCATTCATTCTGTCTTTTTATTTCGGGGATTAGGAAAAATTTGTAATTAATAGGAATAGATAGATTCCCCACTTTTCTTTCTATTTTTTGATGGTATGCTTGCTTGCTCGCGCTCAAACTAAAAAAAGCCGAGAAAATCCATAAATAACAGCAAGACGGACTATATCTGTTTTATTTTCTGTTTCTATATCTGAAGAAAAAAAAACATTTTTTTTTGCTTTCTAGATACCACACACACGCACATGCATATAGGTATATCCCGAATTGCTACCCTACGCCATGGCCAGCCTATCCCCTGCATGAGCCAACGTTAGACTGCATATAGATTCTCAGGACACTTCAAAGACCGACCGGTTTTTGCATTTTAAATCGTGGGTCAGCCCCAGTCAAAAAAAATTATGTGCGCAAGTCAAAAAAAAAATGTGCAAGTCAAAAAAATACACTGGGGCTGATTTATTATTTTCTAATGTTCAACCTAGACCATTTCGAATGAAACTTACAAAACTCACCAAAAACATATATTAGTGGATCCCTGGAAGAGTATAGATCACACACCTGCCCTTATAGGTATATTCGCGCTACCCTACGGGATCGCAAGCCAACGTCCGATCTCGGAGAGTCGGGCGTCAAAAAAAATTATGGAATCGTTCAAAAAAAATACAATGGTGATTTATTATTTTCTAATGTTCTATACTGGCGAGAAAGAATCGAGGTGGAATACACTGCTCAAAAGTCCTAAGACTGTCAAAATTAAGCAAGTGCTTATCCGGTCAATTTATAGGGAAAATAATAAATAATAAAATATACTAATAAAGGCACACTGTACTCCAAGCCCAGAAAGCCTTCAGCTAGCCTTCTGATACCTCCATAACCCATTTCCCTCAGAAACCTGGCCCAAATTGGGAAAGGCAGAGATAGTACTGGTCGGTTGGTATGGGAAATAAGCACAATCGACTGAGAGGGTATTAGTATCGACGATAAAGGCGAGAATCGATACAAATAAAATACAGCCGAGCAAGTATGGCGCCAGAAAGTGAGGTAATCTCTTCCCTTATAGTCCCCCAGGAAGCATCCACATCTCATGTGCCTCCAAATCCAATTTCCCAGCCAAACACCAACCCACCAAATACCTATTATTACCAAAATTTTAACCCTTTTTTCATCACACCCTCCATATCTAACCCAATATCCCTATCCAGCCCAAAAATCCATATCCTACCTAATATCCCTATCCAGCACAAAATCCTTATCCAGCCCAATATCCTTATCCTGCCCAATATCCCCATCCAGCCCAAAATCCATATCCTGCCCAATATCCATATCCAGCCCAATATCCTTATCTTGCCCAAAATCCTTACCAGACACCACAGCCGGTAAACAACCCAACCTTCCCTAATCCTACCAGCATATACCAAAACTCAACTTTCTCGCCCGTCAAAATGGAGGCTGACATCGAAAATTTGAAAACCATGATGCTTAAAATTCTAAACCGAGAAGTTTCTAATGGAAATTTGGGGGACATCTTCCTTGGTATGATGGATGAAGGCACTCATTATTAAAAAAAAGAAAAAAGAAAAAAAGCTCCCTGCTGAGTTTGAGTCCATTTCTAATAAGCCTCTGCAGAACTAGTATACTACGACCGGCCCGCTTTTGGACGCCCGCATATCTGGTGGACCGCTTCGGATATATTATCCCTATTCCCTTCCCTAGCTTTACGGGTTGGTCATCTACCGATCCGCTCCATAAAATTGAGGATCTCAAACCTCAGGTCCTCAATAATGTAATAAACCCTATATGGTTTGCTTTTAATAATAATCTAAATGTCTTTGCTTATTTCTTAGTTGCACCTATATTAAAAGATGCATTAAATCATTATAATAATGAGTCATTTAATAGGACCCAAAAAAAAAGAGAATTATTTGCTTGAGCTTGTAAAGTCAGTCGAGCACCAGGGACAGCATCATTCATCAACAACAACTGAAAAAACTGATCCACTATCAATCTGGGGCTGGACAATGAAGTCAAAAGAGTCAAAATCGGCAACTACTGGCAAGGATAACACTCATGGATCTCCTTAAAGAGTTCGTGGACGTATTTGCCTGGTCCTACGAAGATATGCTGGGGCTAGACCCATCCATAGCCAAACACCGGATCCCCAAATATCCGGATGCTCAGCCAATCAGACAAAGCTCCATCGCATCAAGTCATAATGGTCATTACAAGTTTAAAAGGAAAGCATGAAACAACCGCACGTCAACTTCATTCGGGTAAAAAAAAAAAAAGAAAAAAATGAGTTTAAAAAAAAGAAAAAAAAAAGAAAAATACCCGATCGGGCTATCCAATGTAGTGACCATTCCCAAACCCAACAAGTTTTTTTATCAACAACATGTTGGGCCATAACCAAATCAAAGGCAGCAGGAGACCAAGAAAGGACCTCATTCACCACCCCTTGGGAGACTCCATCGCTATCATGTCATGCCGCCTCTGGCTAAAAAAATGTTGGGGCTACTTATCAAAAGGCTGCTACTACTCTCTTCCACGTTGTCAAAGAGATCCGATCAGGAGGTGCCATATTCCTCGCAAGCCAGGAAAAAGAAGACTTTGTTCAGCCCTCCATTCTCAACGAGCTTAAAAGGTATTGTGCCCGAGCCATTCTATCCAACAAGTGCTTCCCTCTCCAGCTCGCTAGGCTGAAAACCCGAAAGGGCGGCCTAGGCAAAAATTAAAGCAAATAAAAAAAAGATGAAATGAAATTTAAAAAAAAAGGAGAAATAAGAGCTCGCTAGGTTGAAAACCCGAAAGGGCAGCCTAGGCAAAAGTTAGAGCCAAATAAAAATATATATCAGGAGAATAAAGGAGAGGGAAGGCACTCTTTGAAACCTCGGCATCCTACCTCCGCCTTCAAAGGGCTTGACCGAGAAGAAAAAGAAAAACCACGACAGGAAGCTCGCAATAAAACACTAAAATATAAAATTTTCGGGTCCTAAGGTGCAACTTAGGAATAATTGCTAAAGAAAGTTAGGTTATACATTAATTTCCTGTACATATCTATTATTGCCTCTACCCCCCCCCCTTGTTTCCCCCAAAACTATCCTTCATTTGCAGCTTAAGCCCCGGAGCGCCCATCATTTGCGACGCCCGGCCTCGGCCGGGCTCATATACTTCTTCTGCAAGGCACAGAAAAGACTCAGTCTCATCAGAATGAGAAGCACCAGAAGTGTCCTCGTCCTATTCATCATCTACGTTGCCATTGTCCCGAAACAGCCAAACGACTTGGATTCCGATCATTCATGGCTGCCCTGTCTGATTGTGAAGAGAAATGCAGGGGCTATGAGAATAGCCTTATGCCAAGCATAGCCCTGCAACAATTATATGGCCAAGAACAGGAGGAGGTATCTGCCTTTCCCTTTCCCCGCATATTATCAACAAAAAAAAAAGAGAAGAAAAAGGGAAGCCTGTTCGAACCCGAAGGTATTTTCCTTTAAAATCCATTTTGGAGAAACAGCGTGCCATTACCTGTTAGGTCGGTATAACTTTGCTTTGTGCGAGCGTTTTGAGTCTACATGTGTTTTTTTAAAATTTATTTTGCATCATATAAAATTAGATTGCATAGTAAATGTTTGTACATGTTCTTTAAAAAAAAAAACAAAAAATTTTATGTTTTGTTTTGCATCTAGATAAACGTTTCTGCATTATAGGCATCATAAAAGTGCATTTTGCATCTTAAAAATATGTACTGCATTTTGCATTATTGCATGCACGATAGAATAAAAAAAATGCTCATGCATCATGTTAATAAACATCCCATAATTTTTAGACATCATATTTGCATTAAATAAAGTAGTACATGCATCCAGCATTTGCATTCAGTATCCAATAAGCTGCATTAAGGGTGCGCTAAAAAGAAAATAAAATGTCCACCAATTATGAAAATAAATATTCCCATGGCATTCACTATATCCCTGCAGCATAAGCATGCATCATGTAGCCCCATTTGCATTTATAGTATAAATCATGCACAATAAGGTCAAGTAGTGACCACTAGTTTAATCAGGCATCATAAAAATAAATCATATAAATTTCATGCATCATTACTTAATTGCATCATTTAGCCATAAATAAGACGTGCATAAGCATTAATAATAAAGTTAGGAATGCTTCAAAAGTGCCAAACAGTGCCAAAATCTAGCAAATCTGAAATATATCCAGGCAAAAAAAAAGAGGTAATAAGCATGCAAATAAAGAAAAATGGTGACCATGCAGAAAAAAAAAGAGGTAATAAGGATGCAAATAAAGAAGAATGGCGAGCATGCAGAAAAAAAAAAAAACAAAACAAAAAAAATTGGGAGAGGGGAAAATGCATGTACGAGAAAAAAAGAGGAAAATTTATGAATACATGCAACAAGAGAAAATGCGGCGGCAGAAGAAGAAATTTTCGGCTGAAGCTAGAAAATGGAGCGAAAAGAAGACAGCAGCAAAGAAAAGATGATTCCAGCTGATATCAAGAGATGCTACAGCAGGAACAAAAAAAAAGGAAGCTTCTGACCAAGGTTAGAACGAGCAGTAAAGAAAATGCAGCAACATCAAGAAAATTTTCCAGCTAAAGCCAAAAACATAAGCGGAATAGGGGAAAAGATTTTCCAGCAAGGGCTGGAACGGTGGCAAAAGAAGAATCCCCAACAAAGTGCAGCAAAAGTAGCAAAGAACAGCGTAAAGTAGCAAGCAGCAGCAGAGCAATAGCAGCAGCAATTTGCCGCATGGGCACGGCAAAGGTAAAGGAAAGGAAGGTATTTTCCTTTTTAGCAGTGCATTTGTTTAATGTTTGGAAACTTTCCTTTAAGGGGTACGCAGCCCCGGATTAAAAAGGAAATGTCTTGTTCTCCGTTGAAGGCTGAGTTCCTGAGGAGGCAATACATTCTATGCATTTTCGCTGTGTTGGAAAACTTTCCTTTAAGGGGTACACAGCCCCAGATTTATAGGGAAAGGTCTTGTTCTCCAAGAGGCGAGTTCCTAGGAAACACCATGCCAAGCAGCAGCCACAGGCGAGCTACGATTGGTCTGATTCCTTGGCTAATGATACGTAGGCAGTCTATCTCGGTAGATGCGACCAAACACAGCACGTTATTTACCTTTGCAACACTCATTTGATAAAGCTTTGCATGCACTTGCTCATTTAGCATTGCCGCACTTGCACCACCGCAACATTTGGTCCCCAGCTGAATGAACTACGTCTCGGTCTGATTCCTTGTATAAGGATACGTAGGCAGCCTATTTCGGTAGGCACGACCATTGCATGAATGATGGTTTAGGTTTTGGCCGAACTACGTTTGGTCTGATTTCCTTTATTAAGGAATACGTAGGCAGCCTACATTAGTAGGTCCGACCATCAGAACACTTAATTTGCATATCTGCTTAAAAACTGCGATAACCTGCTATAACCGACTAAAAATGTCTAGGATATGGAGGTTTGTTTCACATTATAAATTGTTGCATTATAACTGCTACATGTTGCATCTTTCTCCCTCGTTTTGTAAATTGAAAGAAATTGGAGAGTCTATTCTTATCAACGATGTTCGTCTACTCAGTAAGCTGCGGGTTACCCGTAGACTCCATCATTGAGGGGCTCTGTAGACACCCCAATTTCGTACCCCTGGTATGTGACATGACATAAAATATCAAAACATGTTAAAACATTAACAAATGTCAAGTTACAGGGTCAAAAGTGCAAAAGAACAAAGCAGGATGCACAAAAGGAACTGCAGGGACCAAAGTGTACAAAAAGTGCAAATTTTGAAATTGGGCATGGCCACCACGGAAATTGGGTGTGGCGCCTAATTCCATGTGTTGCGCCCAATTTTCCATTACACTGCGCCCAGTTCTCACAATCATTCGCCGCAAAATGCAACTTCCTCTATGCTGTGTACAAGTTGTTCAATGCATGAAGAAGGAATTTAAACTCCATCGGTGTCCTCAGTTCCTCCTATAAATACAGGTCCCCGGCTCCTCATTCAGCACACCTTATCGTCGATAAAAATTCTCCGCGTTCTCGTTACGCTGGAGAAATAGAGAGAGAAGTGAGATAGCGAGCGATCACCTCAAAAAGCCTCGAAACTCTGCCAAATCTCCTCCAAACACAAAACCAACCGGTAGAAGTGAGCCTTAGCCCCCCAGCTAGGTATCCACCCTATTTCCCCGGCCCAAAAACCATAAAGTAAGTCGTTACTCTGCCCGAGTAATAGGCTGAAAATCAACCCATATAAGCCGTTATTCCGCCCAACCAAATAAGCCAAAACCACAAAAACTAAGCCGTCATTTTGCCCGAGTGAGTGAGCCAAAAACACCATATATAAGCCATCACTCTGCCCAAATCACATCAGCAGCAGCAACAAAAGTCTCCCTCTCCCGAGAAGGACAGAGCGAGCACACCCCGCTCTAAAAGGTAAAAACCTTTAAGGGCGTTATTTTATTTATCTATTTACTTTTCCGCTAATTTATTATTCAAAGTTGTATTTAAAATCCAGCCCAATGTAGTCAATATAAGCCGTTGTGTTGCCCGGATTAGATTAGGAAATATTATGTAATAGAGCCGTTATTATGGCCAAATATTTTCAAGTATATCTGTAATTATTTATAAAGAGACAGTTGCAAGTCTGTAAATAATGTAGAAAAATGGATGTATTTGTAGGCAGTTAATGCTTTATTTATCTGTTAAATAAATATAAAACAAGCATACTTTAGCCAAAAACTGTTTTAAGACCGAAAGGGCGAGTTGGGTGCCTAGCACCTTCCCAACTCGTAACTTAGCCTTCGGACCCGCTTTTATTATCTCTGGTTTTCTTTTTTTGGTTTTGCTTTATTTATTCCTTAAAATAAAGATGGTGACTCTAAAACATTTTGGATCCAATGGGGCCTCGCAACATCTTTCTTTGCACTTTTTTGTTCTCCCCTAAAAAAGGGAGAATGGGAAGGGAAAGGTGATGTATTCCTACGTCCTGGTATCCCCTAAAAAATGGATAACTTGACGTAGAAAACCCAAAGCACCCATAGTGATCCGAGATAGGCCATAAGGCTATTTTCATAAAATCCATAGTGGGGGCGCTGCAACATTCTTTCCTTGCACTTTCACGTTCTCCCCTAAAAAAGGGAGAATGAAAATAGAAAGGTGATGCATTCCTATATCCTGGTATCCCCTAAAAAAGGGATAACTTGACATAGAAAACTGATCGATGTTTTAATTAATCTTTTTCCTTGCAAGTGGACAAGACTATTATAGAATAGTATTGGAAGCAAGGGTCGAACCCACAGAGACAAGTGATCACGAACAGTGCAATTTATCGATAGCAAATTATTAATCTAAAGGGGGTTTTTATGTTTAATTCTATCCTAAACTACTATTTATAAATGTTTAACTAATTAGACAGTAATAATAGATATGAAGATCTTATGGTGGGTGGCAATCTAGGATTCTGGGTTTCATTTATATCTCCTTTTTGTTCAATTCATAATAATGTCATTCAATGTCTTGGGTTCGTTCACTAAAAATAGATATAGTCTGTTGAACAATTGGTTCAGCCTCCATCCCCGCAAAATTCATCCATTCTATATCCTAAGCACGAGGCTGTTAATCTAGTGTCACCTAGATTTATGATCTATCTGTCACCTAGATCATGTAAGAACACAGTCCTAACTTATCACTCGTGCATCGATAGGTCCAATTTATTGTGTTGGTGAGCCAGTGTACGACATATGCACTTGGTCATGCAGTTATCCGCACCTCTAAGCCTTTATTATTTGCTATTACATTCATTTGTTCAAAGCAAATTAATATAGGGGTTGATAAACAACACAATCAACAAGCATTAAATGAACATAAATACGAATCAAAACATAAATTTGATACAAGTTACCTCCCACCTCCTAGATTATGGATGATTTAGTTCATCATAGACAATGAACAGTACATGGAGATGATTGGATACATGATTTGATCTTCAATACTTTAGATTACAGAATCTAACTATGTTATACGATCTAAAAACTACCTAAAATCTATTAGAGAAAGCTTCCAGCCGTCCTCCTCTTTTTTTTTTCGACATCTGGCTTCTATATATACTCGGGAGTTGTAATTTGATCGAATGACTGTGTGAAAATCCGACTTTGACGCATTATGACCACCTTGCGGTCGCAGCAGCTTTGATACCTACTAGTCCGCAAGGTCTTCAGTTTATCCGGCCTCTGGAATCCTTTGGTTTCTGCTTTATGGTCCACACTGCCTACCTTGCGGTCGCAAGGTCTGGGGCACCTTGCGTCCGCAAGGTGTCCATAACTGACAGCTTTCATCTTTTCTTCATTTTTTTCCTTTTTGGCCCTTCTTGAAATTTGCACTTAAAACCCTGGAGTTTCGCGTATTTTCACTAATAACCCTGAAACTTACAAAACTCACCGAAAACATATATTAATAGCCAAAAGACTCGTGAAATAGCATAATTTAAGTCATATAAGTATATAAAATCGACGTATAAAATACATCGATCAAATACCCAAAGCTCCCATATTGGATAAAAAATCCACTAAAGGCAACCGAGGGGCATTCCAACGCGCTATTCCGACAGCACTCCTCTCGCAGTTTTGATTTCGTCCTCCCCTAGACAAGTGAGGGTGGAATGATAGCAGTGGATGTCACTGCATCCGCACGTACGGGCACCCCTATCCAAGGGCGCGCGGGGCGCGTGAGCAATTTCCCGGGAACCCACAGGAAGGAATAAGGTGTAATTGGGAAAGCAAATAACCTGGAGAAACAAGTCACTCATTAGTAATTCACGGCCATTTAACGTTTTGGATTAAAAGTGATGAATTTTGGAAAAGTTTGGCTTAACTTTGATTGCCTTTGAAACGATGAGTATGGAAACCGAAAAATGAGTAAAGTTGGGGTATCAAAAATGAAATTAACCCAATAAAAAATTTGTTAATTGATATGAAAAAATATTTTTTTTTTTAAATAGACAATGTTTTGGACGTCTATAAATAATATAAATGACACTAATTTACGTTGACTACATTTTACTGCGATTACCAAATACCAAAAAATGATAAAAACATTTTCCGAAATCCTTTTACGTTTACTACAAAGGTTACCAAATACCAAAAAATAAGAAAAATGTTTTCCTAAATCATTTTATGTAATACAAACGTAGCATTGATAGGGATTTCATGAATTTGCTCAACTTGAATTGAAATTTTTGGCGTTGAAATAGTGTGGGATTTTTCAATTTGATCATGTTGAGATTTGATCGTTCTTGTTGTTTCAAAAATTGTAAGTTATAAGTTTAAAACTATGAGAATTTAATGAATTTAGTTGTTAGACTGTATTATAGATGATTGCTCAATCCAAGATTTAAGAGTGAGTTAACAAAGTAGGTTTAAGTGATGAGTCTAAAAGAATAAAAAGACTAAAGTATCCCACTCGTGAGATGCACATATATTATTTTTTTCGTTAATTTTCTAACGCTTGTCACGGAAAGGGGACAAACCGGGAAAAATGGCAACATCGTATATGGAAATGGCACAAAATATATGTTGGGTAATGATGACCTCGGCCCAAATCCTAGTCATAAATCAAACACGTGAGCCTTGATCGATGTTTTATTTTATCTATTTCCTTGCAAGTGTACAAGACTATTATAGAATAGACTCGGAAGCAAGGGTCGAACCCACAGAGACAAGTGATCACGAACAGTGCGAATATAGATAGCAAATTATTAACCTAAGGGGGGGGGGGTTTATGTTTAATTCTACTCTAAATTACTAGTTATAGATGTTTAACTAATTAGACAGTAATAACAGATATGAAGATCTTATGGTGAGTGGAAATCTAGGATTACGGGTTTCACTTATATCTCCTTTATGTTCAATTCATAATAATGTCATTCAATGTCTTGGGTTCGTTCACTAAAAATAGATATGGTTACGTTGAACAATTGGTTCAGCCTCCATCCATAAAATTCACCCATTCCATATCCTAAGCACAGGAACTATCAATCTAGTTGTCACCTAGATTTATGATCTATCTGTCCTAGATCATGTAAGAATCGGTCCTAACTTATCACTCTCGTGCTTCGATAGGTCCAATTTATTGTGTTGGTGAGCCGATACGACATATGCACTCGGTCATGCAGTTATCCGCACCTCTAAGCCTTTATTATTTGCGATTACATTCATTTGTTCAAAGCAAAATAATATAGGGATTGATAAACAACACAATCAACAAGCATTGAATAGACATATATATATGAATCAAAACATAAATTCGATACAAGTTACCTCCCACCTCCTAGATTAGGGATGATTTAGTTCATCATAGGCGATGAACAACACATGGAGATGATGGAAGACATGATTTGATCTTCAATACTTGAAATTACAAAACCTAATTATGTTATACAATCTAAAACTACCTAAAATCTATGTAAAGAGAGCTTCCAGCCTCCTCCTTATGCTTAGGCTTGGCTTTGACTTCTATATATACTCGGGAGTTGTGATTGAATCGAATACTGCGTGAAAATCGAAAATTGAGCATTACGCCTACCTTGCGGTCGCGAGGTCTTTGAATGCGATGCGTCGCAAGGTCTCAGATACACTGCGTCTCTGGTGCTTTGATTGGTGAGCACGATTTGATGGCTGCTTCGGAAAGGTGTCGGTTGTCTTGATATTTATTTTCTTCAATTTTTCTTTCTTTGTAATTTGCACTTAAAACCACGGAGTTTCGTATTTTCCGAATAATCACGAAACTTACAAAACTCACAGAAACATATATTAGTACTCAAAAGACTCATGAAATAGCATAATTTAAGTCACGAGAAGTATAAAAATCGGCGTATAAAATACATCGATCAAATACCCCCAAACTTGAACTTTGCTCGTCCACGAGTAACAAATAAACTTATAAATACAAAAGCATATAAATAACAAAAATTAAAATCTTTTGTGAGGGTGACACTATTTACACTCTATAAACCCACAAACTCAAGGAGACTCTTTCGAGTGACTCGACTATGCGATAAATACAAAAACAAATAAATACAAAAGCGAATAAAACTACAACTAAAACAAATAAAACATAAAATCTTTTGGTTTCATCCTCAAGTTATAAGTGTATGGCATGCATGTAATCTCGCTTGGTGCTCACCACATATATGCAAGCTTAGTCATATAAACCAACTAGTCTTTTCTTAATATCGCTACTACTTTTAATTTCTCCGTGTGTGTGTGATCACCAGCCTTAAAGAATATCTTAACTAAAAATTTTATTGAGCTAAACACCACATTCATATGAAAATACTTAATAGAAAATCATGCATTAAGAAGTATGAGATCTACCATCCAAACCCGTCGATTATAGACAGTAAAGGTCCCAAGGATTCAAAAGATTTTACATCCATCCCATGCACTTCTATGTATGACATACAATGCTCTCCTATCCCAATGACTTGTAATAGCTAAGATTATGCTAACACGTTGAGCTTTAAGGTGAATAATAATGATTATGAAGTGTGTGATCAATTTCATGTTACTCACTTGACAATAAAACAACATAAGCATTGGCAAGAAGATCATTAGGACTTTAAGCTTGTAATGTAAGGCCAAGGTGTTGGGGGATTGATGGAAAGGGATTGGAATTCAAAGTGAGAGAGTAAGACTACCCTTTATCCCTCATACTTCCAAGCAAAAGGAAGTTTTCCCTATTTAGGCT
>CM028381.1:86301312-86438526 GCA_013146195.2 Codonopsis lanceolata
TGTAGAGAGTGCTCACCAACTCGCCGCGGTGAAATAGATGCTGGGCTCACCTGCCTGCTTACTTTGAAGGTATATGACCTTAGACAAGGAGTATATATGCTTCCCTATCTTAGTGATTGGACTGAGCTCTTCCCCGATCATATTAACCACCCTCAACTGGTGGGCCCCACCACCTCTTTCTTTGGGGCCTCCCTCGTTTGGCCATTATTTGTATTGTTACCCACGCCTCCGATCCCTTTTAAGAAGCTGGGCCCAATTTGCTCACGTTAATCACCTCGATTTCCCGCTCAACACATTGCATTCCTCCGTTGTATGGCCGCTACCATGATGGTAATTGCAATATTTCGTGTCAGTTCCTTTCACGAAGCGAAGCTCAGGTCAAACGGTGTGGAACCGCGTGGCAGAAAGATCCCAACCCGGGAACATGATCTCCCCCCGGTAATGTTCACGGAGTGAATTGTGATTCCTCGAATCTCTATCCGGGGTGGATGTTCACCTCCCTGCTCTCGCGAATCCAAGATTGCTCTCCCCGACTCGTTAGTCGGGTACATGGGCGAAGCCGTCCAGTCTTGTCCTTGTTTTTGGCCTTATTGCTCTGTAAAGGCAAGCCCGCTGAGCGTAAAAGGCGGAGTTAGCCAACATTTCTGCCTTTGAGGCACCCGTGTTCATACTCATAATCATTTTCAGCGGGCTCACTCTCATGTTGTTGAGGTAGCAGAATGTGATCTCCGAGTCACTGGTGGCCATTACTTGATCAAGCATCTTCTCGAATCTTTTCAAATAATCGCTGTATGACTCTCGCTGTCGCCTCTATTTCGATCTTCCCGAGATCGACCGCTTTTGGCGCGGGACCCGCCGTGCCAAACTCCTCAAAGAACTTTTCCCTCGAAAGATCTCCCACCGCCAATGGAGAGCACCCCTCAAATGCTCGCATCTTCAAAGCTTCCACATCGATGATCATCCGAATTTGTGCCTCGAATGATCCGAGCTACCACTTGTCTCGCGGCTTTCCCAAAATATTTTTCAAACCGCTGGAAGGTTACCTCTGCATGGGCGGCGCGTTCTCGATTTCTGGGGTACATGGACTGCCTTCTAGTGGTTTTGAAGCTCCATGACCGGGCTTGACCACGGCTAAATTGACATTTGCTTGGCCATGCCCCGCCTACGGCCTCCATTCACTCTGACAACATTTTTTTAAGGCCCATATAAGTCTCGACGAAGAGGATCCGACCGCTGACGCGTGTACGTGGGCAAAAGGTCGGCCAGTAGCTTCCGCTTCCCGCTCACCTCAATTGCACTCGTGCCTTGGCCTGCATGCCTCGCCTACGTGTACGGGCTCTGCTCGCTGCGGCTATGGCTTTCTTCCCGAACGCGATGCTCCCTGCGGTGGTGATGCCCGCGGAAAGATTTTAAGGCCAGATGCTTCTCCGTCCTAATCATCCGCCTCTCGCACCTCATCGCCTGTTTGAGGGTACATAAATAACATAAGAAATTCGTTTGCTCTGAATCCGCAAATGTGGGAGGTTGGCCACCACCAACAAGCGCTGGGTTACTAAGAGCAGTAATACTGATCCAAGAATCGAACCCGGCATGGCCCAAGGCGAGCGCTTGTTGATCGAAATGGCGCATATCTTATCAGACTGAAGACTCGACTTGCAGCAGAGCGAGCCTCGTTAGTCGTGGGTTTTCCTGCGCTTACTTGACTCCTCGCCGTTTCTCCGACGATTCACCGAACCCTTAAGTCTTCGAGCACGAGCATCCTCGCTCGCTGATGACTTCATGCAGCATCTCGCTAGCTCGCTTGATTCCCGGGCCGGGCGTGTTAAGACAGCTTGTTCCTCAACATAAGGAACATTCTCCCACGGGCGCGGCTGCCGCCACTTTCCGGTTTCGTTTGCACCCCTGGGTGCCTCAAAGCAGACACAAAGTGGATTGTTGTTCTGCTTGTTGGCCCAAATTCTGCTGGTTGCTAACGGTGGCATGATGCTTGTTACCCTTGCCAGCCATTACAATAGAACGGATTTCTGAGAATCTTACTAGAAAACTTTGAGGAACGCCTTGAAACTTCGTTTCTCGGCAACGAAACCAAACTGATGTGACAAAAATGCAGCTTGGGCCGTCCATGTGATGGGTATGATATTTGGTCTTGATCTGCTTCCTCGAACCTGATTATGATTACGAAAACATCTTTGTGGAAGTGCAAGGCTTGGCTTCGCGAAACTACTCCGACGTGAGAGTAAGTATCGTGTGTAAGAGTCAAAAGAGAATTTGACAGAGGTTCTAGGCTCAAGGAGGTGTGCGTACTTGTTTGTGGTTTAGGGAGGGTATTTATAGGCCCCTAATAACTTATAATCCTGGTGGGATTCAATTTCCATAGATACTCAACCAATTAAGGATATAATCCCTAAATTGTAGGCATGATAGGCGATTAGTCGCGTGAATGTAAGAAGCGAGATGAGCACAAGCCGCCCCGCTTGAATAAAGAAACATTCGACTTGTCTGGGGAGCAAAGTTTCTGAGTTTCCTACTGACGCGCCTCGGCGAGCAAGGCTTTACCCGCCACCGACGAGATCGATTTGAGGTAAGTCAGATCCCTGCATGGCCCCTGTCTGGGCAAAGAGACCGCGCCCTGGCCGAGCTGCTTTATCCATTGCTTGATGTCTTGTAAGCTCTGTCCACTAAGCTGGTATGCCCCACACTAATTATGCTCGTGACTGGCCCATAACGATAGCTCGTATTTTGCTCGTGACCCGACTTGGATCGGGCACATCACATTTTTAATTTTTATTATTAAGTAGATTAACAGTTATTCATGTTTTATATTTTTTTTTCCTAATTTATGATATATTTATTTACTAAATAAATAATACCTCATATATTTTACTCTGCCTGACACATGTGTCCCCCTGAATCAGGACTGTCAAGAAGATTCCTAATCTAATTTAAATTGTTTTTATCTTATATATAAATTTCATCTAAACTGTTTTTATCTCATATATAAATCTCATATAAATTGTTTTTATCTCATATAACTGATTTTAAATAGGTCTCTATTTAATTTACGACTTATTAAATCGATTTATTGGATAGTCGAATTTCAATCGACGCAAGGCCTTGAGATCTTACTTAACGAATCCAAGATAGATGAATAAGTTAAGTCCTTCATTTTTTTTTTGAATAAAATTTTGATAAGAAAAATTACGTAACGAGAGAATTTGACAATAAATAAATAAAATAAAAGACAAAAAATTAAATAAGACATACAAATAAAAAAAAAATTCATATACAAATTAATTTTTTTAAAAAAACGTAAGTTTTGTAATTTGAATTTTTTAACTGTTATCATAATTAAATTAAGCAATTTAATTTTTGTCCGACCCCAATTTCGTATACAAACTTTTAATTAATCCCTCTATTCAGGACAAAGAGGACCCGTTTGAAAGTCAATTTTTTAAAGAAAATAATATTTTTAGTAGTTCATTTCCACAATATATTTTGTTTTGCTTTGTCTCCGCAATTTCGTATATAAATTTTTAATTAATCCATCCTGCTTCAGCAGCTTTGAAAGTCAATTTTTTTTAAAAAATAATATTTTTAGTAATTCATTTTCACAGTATCTGTTTTATTTATTGATAAATTTTCAAATTGGTACCGTACCATCGAACAAGAGTACTAGTTTCTTGTTAGCAAACATGGAGTCGAATAAACAAAAACCCAGACACATCTAGACATACAACCCCCACAAATAGTTGGTCTAAGGGTATGACACAAAGTTGCTAAAAGAGTTCGTATTCCCACTCCCTACGTGTTCCTTAGCAACGAAGTTAACGTTAATACAAGGAGTTATGTTTCAAAAAGGAAAAATAGAGAAAGTAATCGATAACGGATCACAAGCCCAAAACCTTTGGCAAAAATCGCAACAATCCTTTCCAGTCCTTGCTTCCCTCATTCTCTCTTGCTTGGGCGGTACGAGAAACGCCCCCACCTCTTTTTTCTCTCACTGATTTTAAAACACACCTGCTCTTCCCATCCACCTCACACTCACACCTCCAATCTGCTAGGGTTTCACACTTTACCAGTCCTTTCCAACTCGAAATCACATTGACCTCGAACTCTCGATCGATCCAATCCATGGCTGAAGAACCGTTGTCTACGTCAAATCAACCGTCTCCATCTCCACCGCCGTCTTCCAACACCGCTCCCCTTGGTCACTCCGTGATCCCAATCGTCAACCGACTTCAAGACATTTTCGCACAGCTTGGCAGTTCCTCAACTATCGAGCTTCCTCAGGTGGCCGTTGTCGGCAGCCAGAGCAGCGGCAAATCGAGCGTTCTAGAGGCTCTAGTTGGACGGGACTTCTTGCCTAGGGGCTCCGACATTTGTACTCGTCGGCCGCTTGTACTTCAGTTATTGCAGACGAAACGGAAGGCCGATGGGACCGAGGAGGAGTACGGTGAGTTCTTGCACGTGCCGGGGAAGCGGTTCTACAATTTCAATGAAATCCGCAAGGAAATACAGGTACTCTTTTTTTACTGGCTTTATTTTTGCTTTTATGATTGAATGTATCGGTCTTGTATTGAATTGACATTAGGTCGACTAAGATGAAATTCAAACTTTTTGATTGTTCCATTGGTGGAATTTGAAAAATGAGTATGATTTTTGCAAGTGATTGTTATGTAAACAAGTTGAATTTGGTTCTCGGTTGTTCAATGAGTAGACTAACATATTGTAAATAATAATAATAATCAAACGATAGTTTACTATTTGTGATCTCTATATTTCAATCCTGCTGTCTCTAGTGTAATATATAGACAGGCTAAGAAACGTTCATCTCATTTTTGGTCTATTGTTTTGATAAAGCACATAATTCTATTCAACCGTGTATTAAAATTTAGCTTGAGCAAAATCATACCTCTGTACTACTTAAAGGGGTAGTGTGAACCTATTCACACAGGTTAAAAGTATGTTTCTGTTCCTGGAAGGTAGGAAATAGGGGAGATATGATTAATTTTTGTGCTCAAGTTGGTTTCATCACTTATGATCTGGGGCAACGGGTTGTTCCATAGATGATAAATGTAGCAGTCCACTTGGCATTGTCAGCTGCTGCTCTTACATGGCTATCTTTCTGTCACCTTCTTAATTTTGATAAACAATGTCTATTTCTAGCAATATCTCCTTACAGGAGGCCAATCTGCTTTTCACTTGTTCTTCCAGAGGAACAACATCATCCGTATTGCTTGCCTTTTCTACAATTGATATTATTTGTATTGCTTTTCACTTGATTCCTGCTGTTATGGACCAAAGCCAAAAAATGTCACTTCATTGGTCTGCTTGCAGTTATGTTATCGAGTATGTAGATTCATAAGGAATATGTTCTATACGATACATGATGGTAAAGTAATTATGACTATATTGGAGTTCTTCATCCATTATAGTTGAATGTGTTTTGAATCATCAGTTCAAGGATGAATTGAATTGGTTGGAAGTGGGTTCTTGTTAATGAAATTTCAATTATCTTCTTTCTGATTGCCAAATTGCGTGCTGTACTTGGCAAAGTCAAAGGAAACATATTTATCACTCCTTTTCACCAGACAAAAAAGAAAGTGGTATTCTCCATTTGAGAAGAATACATATAAATTATGTAATCGCTCCTTATAAATGTAAGTTATTACCACTTAACATCCTCTATTTTTCTGTCTCCCTTTCTGGGGTAAATGTAAGAATTAAATTTAACTCCCCCTCCTTGCACTACACAAAAACATGCAAATGTTTTTTTTTAAAAGAACCCCAACCATTCTGAGGTTTAATGATGTAAACCTATTCCATTTATCAAAAAAAAACCTGTTCCACTTGTCGTAATCTCTTTTTGTTGCTATTGACTATTGAGATACATTAATTAATGTTCTATGAAGTGAAGAGTTGCTTCAGCCCAAGCTATTTGTATATACTTGCGTCCTAAATTACGAAACATAATGTTTGTTGCTTCAAGGTTTTTCAAAAATCTAGTCATTCCTTTTTGTTTCTTTTGAAATTCTGCTGTTATTGTGGCAGGAGACCCACCTGTGTCAGTATCCGCTGCTTGTTCAAAAAACTGAAGATTTCTTAACTTTTAAACACATGAGTTGCATCCATGATATTAATACACACTCTCTTCCCGGCATCTCTCACTTCTGTTCGAGTTTGCCTATTAAGCCTACACCTCTGAGATGTTATTGATACATGTATTTTTTTCATGTGATTCCGCAGGCTGAGACAGATAGGGAGGCTGGAGGAAACAAGGGTGTTTCGGATAAGCAGATTCGTTTGAAGATTTTCTCACCTAATGTTCTTGACATTACCCTGGTTGATTTGCCGGGTATAACTAAAGTTCCAGTTGGTGACCAGCCCTCTGATATTGAAGCACGTATCCGAACCATGATAATGTCGTATATTAAACTTCCGAGCTGCTTAATATTAGCAGTAACACCAGCAAATGCTGACCTTGCAAACTCAGATGCGCTTCAGATAGCTGGAAATGCTGATCCTGATGGTAGGTACTATTGCCAGAGTGTCTGTGTTTGGTAACATAAGCACTCACTTCACTGTGGAAATGCTATTTGCTTTATGTGTATTTATGCATGTTCATTTCTGTTGGCAGGTTATCGAACTATTGGTGTCATCACAAAGGTGTGGTAGATGTCAATGTGAATCCATCTTATTGCACGCCATATGTTTTGTAGATAGTGATCTTTCTTTGGCTTATCATGTTTTTTTTTGTTGCTTTAGTTGGATATAATGGACAGAGGTACAGATGCTCGCAATTTTTTACTTGGAAAAGTGATTCCCCTTCGACTTGGTTATATTGGAGTTGTGAATCGTAGCCAAGAGGTAATTATTTAATACTCCATCTGTCCCAAAATTATTTTCTTGTTTTTCTTTTTCGTCAGTCCCAAAAAAATTGTCTTGTTTGTAATTTTTCTTTTTAGGACAATACTGTTACTATTTTATCTATACTTTTTCGTCGCATTTTAATTATGTCAATTGTTTTTCTTTTATCCGTGTGCCGGGTCAAATATGACAATAATTTTGGGTTGAATGGTGTATATTAGCAATAATAATTTAAGCTGATTATGCTATTGGGTGCGTTTGGATTTGATTTTTTTCTCCCTGGCTTATGGCATTTTCTTGTAAAGATTGAAACACAGTAAGAAATAGGGAGAAAGATGTTGGGACTATTCAGAAAAAGAGTCCAGAATCGAAACTAAAGTGCCTAAATTCTAAGCAGGATCTTGAACGGAAAAACCTTTTTGGTGCAAACAATTGTCATTGGTTTTCGAAACTACACTGTTGATGGTTAAGAGAAAATATATGTTGAAAATTGATTATCCACCTTGCTATTGGACCAACTAGAATGTTAGGAGGTTATGGCTACCCCTTAGTATTAAATTTTAGATATTGATATGATTCCAACTATTTGTAAAATCATTGAGCTTCGCCTTCATTTTTTTCTTGATGGTCCTAAGACTATCGAGAGGAAGTATTGTAGTTGCTCTAGGGAATCCTGGTGAAAAGATCTCAATATTTTTGTTACTGCCAGAAAGGTGAAGATGCCAAAGTTGACGTTGCTGAAACACTTGTGTGAAAATATGCACCTTTGGCTTTGTAGCAAATGCAATACTAAAAAGAACACAAAGTTTGATCTTTGTGGCTCTCAAGAGTGTACTATGCGATGGTTCTTGGGGTTAACATGTAAGATTTTTTTTGCTGAGTGGGTTTAAAAGAGTGATGGGTTTATGTTACAGGGACTCAGAGTTGAGATTGTTTTGCTGTAAGCATTTCAAGTTTGCTTCTACTTGATTCATTAACATGTAATGGATCATGTCGTTAATTGATTCTCCACCTCATTGCTTAAATCAAAATTATCTATTTAAGATGAAATGTGATCTTACTTGCAATGTTGTAATGTCTTCCGATCATTGAAGCTGGCATTAAGAAAGCTAGGGATCAGGTTTTTCACCATAGGATTTTTGGGGTGTTTGTCTATGTTGGATAGTGTGTGAACAATCAAGTTTTGATGCGTCCTTGTGAGCCTGTTTATGTTGGTTTTCTGCTGTCATTTTTTCAGTTTCTCAATCTACTTAAAATAAAGTGTGCTATGAAGCAATGGCCTATAGTTGTAGGAGAATGTATAATTTCACAATCCAGCTTGTGGACTAAGCACTAAAATGCACTTCATACCAGCAGATCTGGAATGGCACATTTTGATTGTTGTATAGAACTTTGTTGACATGTAATGCTATGCTTTTATTATCTTGCCAGCAAGTATTTTTTTTCTATCAACTTTTACAGAACTTGGAAGACAATTTATAGTTTTTTAGTCTTATGGTGGTTGTTACTATTTTCAAACAGGATATTATGCTCAACCGGAGTATCAAAGATGCACTCGTGGCCGAGGAGAAGTTCTTTCGCGGTCGTCCAGTACGATCATAAAATCTTTTCATTGCAACGGTCTTGGCCTGAGCATAGACCGTCTATTTTTTATCTAACTTCTGCTCTTCATTCAGGTTTATAGTGAACTTGCTGACCGTTGTGGAGTGCCTCAGTTGGCGAAAAAATTGAACCAGGTAAAATTGAGCCTGCCTGAGTTTTCTATGATTTTGCTTTTAGTAGTACTTCTCTTGGAAGCAGCTATCATATTAGACACTGGCCACTTCTGAACCATGCACAATACAGTAGCACGAGTGCTTGTTGTTTCTTCCTTCCATCTAATTATTCATTGTCTTTAGTGAACTGATATTTGTCGCCTTTGGTCACTTTTAGAACTTTATGTCATTTGGGAAGAGATGATCTCATGAATGTGAATATGATTTTGAAGTCGCTGATTTTTATATGAACTCATTGGCATTTGTAGATTCTGATACAACATATTAAGACAGTGCTTCCTGGGTTGAAGTCGCGCATAAGTGCTGCTTTAGTTTCTGTTGCAAAGGAACATGCCAGTTATGGAGAAATAACAGAGTCAAAGGTAAAGCTTGACACTTTCTTGAATTGCTTGGTTGAATCTTTCCAACAATGTATAATTGTTTTACATTTAGGATTGTTAAAAGCATTTTAATATAGTGACTATGCTTAATTGTCTTTTCATTGTGTGTTTTTTTTGTTCTGTTGTGATTCATTCCCGATGCAATGAACTTGAATGTAGGCAGTATTGAAGCTTAATGTGTTTTTATGCTAATTCCTAGCTGTGTTGAGGGCAGTATCTCTTAAATTGACTGTAATAATGACACTTTTTATATGGACTTATGTATAACATTACATTTCATCTTTTTGATAAACTACAGGCTGGTCAAGGAGCTCTTCTTCTGAACATTCTTTCGAAGTATTGTGAAGGTGATGGACCTTTCTGATTCTGTCTTTATCGCGTATTGAGTGGCTTTAACTAACATATGACTTTGCATGGTGGGCCTTAATGATGGTATTATCAATTACTTCATACAGCATTCTCTTCGATGATTGAAGGGAAGAATGAAGAGATGTCAACATCTGAGCTGTCAGGAGGTGCAAGGATACATTACATTTTCCAATCAATATTTGTCAAGAGCTTGGAGGTATGCGCAGTTGGTATGAATTTTGCTACTTGTATATCTATCGATTTACAAGGAGTTTGTCTAGTATGATCACGTGATCATGTTTAAATAAGATCAATTATTCTGTGGGACCTTGTTCACTAGCTGGATCACGTCTTGCATGTGATGAGTGGAATCCTTATGTTTCCCCTTTTCTCCTTTTATGTTAATCTGTGAACAGTGGTACATGGGCCGAAGACATAGCAAGTGATGTAGAATCAATGAGTTACTTGCCAACTTGTTGTCCTCTTTAAGTTTTTAGCTCCTTATTTTGAACTTATTTACAGTGATAAATAGGAAAAATGGCTGCGCTGTTCATCTGCAGTAGAATTTTCTTTCAAGATTGCAGTGTTATCTTTGTTCTGTCGTCCTATCACTTTTTACTAAGTTCTCCTTTAATGAACAACCTACCGCTCCCATAGAAAAGGGCAGTACCAGCTTGTTTGTTTAACAAAATCTTTATCTCTTAACTCCTGTAGACATATAGGTAGTTTCTTGCATTTCTGTCTGATTTATATCAGTAATGTAATGGTATAAAGGCTGCGTGCTAGGCTTGAAAATACATGTTTCAGACTTGATGAGCTCTTTCTGCAGGAGGTGGATCCATGTGAGGACTTAACAGACGATGACATCCGAACCGCAATACAGAATGCAACTGGTCCTAGATCTGCATTGTTTGTGCCTGAGGTATGTGCTACTGTGTAAACCCCATCCCCACCCCCACCCAGTGCAGAAAAATAAATAAATTAAGAGAAGAGACTACAATCATAATTTGACATCTGCTTTCTTTGGGTGTTCACAGCATAAAAAATCTTATATTAGTTTCTTTCCATTTGTTATTTTTGTTATGTGGTATATGAAACTGCTTTTCATTTCGGCTCTCCAAATAAAAGTTCCAATATATAGGTTCCATTTGAAGTTCTTATTCGAAGACAAATTGCTCGTTTATTAGATCCAAGTCTTCAGTGTGCAAGATTCATTTACGATGAGTTGATAAAGGTAAGGTAGCTAATATCTATGGCTTTTCATAATGTACTATCATTTGTATCTAGTTTTAACTAAAGTTTGTTGGTTTCAGATGAGCCATCGCTGTATGGTCCATGAACTACATCGGTTTCCCGTTCTAAGAAAGCGTATGGATGAGGTGATTGGGAATTTTTTACGAGAAGGCCTTTCACCTTCAGAGACAATGATTGGACACATTGTTGAAATGGAGGTATGCTGAAACCCAGATGTTTAAACTTTATTCTTCCCAATGCTGTATACATATTACTCCTTCTGTCCCAAAATTATTGTCTTGCTTTCCCTTTTTGTGCATCCCAAAAAAATTGTCTTGTTTGTAATTTTCCTTTTTTGGACAACAATTTTCCTATTTTAACCTTACTTTTTCTTTCTACTTCAATTATGGGCCACATGCACATGAGGTTTAAAGGAATTTACACATTATACCAATATTAATTATCAAGTCAACTGTGTTTTTTAATCCGTGTGCCGGGTCAAACATAACAATTATTTTTGGGACGGAGGGAGTATTTGAAAGAAGTAGGACTTTATTAAATTATATAGGGTTTTGCTTTATTAGTCCTTGTTGAAGTGGCACAAGTGGATTATGGGATTTACTTTCCTTGTATTTCAACAATACCAAGAATCAGTTGTTCATGGTAAATATTTTGATGCATGCGATGCCATTCTAGCCTTCTGAAACTCATGGTGCTTGCGGCATGCAAGATAAAATTATTACTTCTACTGCACTTTCACTTTTCAGACTTGTTAATAGCTATACGCATTGTACAGAGTTTCTTAGGAACACTCAGATAAATTTATTACTACTACTGTCCTGTCACTTCCCAGACTTGCTGTTAGTGGCTATGCAATGTTCAAAATTTCTTAGAAACACTCGGATGTTACTGAAAACATTAGTGTTATGTTCTTACCAACAAATTAAAATGTATATTCATGAATGAATCAGGGGAAACGCATTCCTTTGATTTGGTGAAAGTGGCGAATGAAAGCAGAATGTATTTTCCTACGATAAACCAAGGCATGTGAGAGGAACAAGTGTGAAGGGTGGTCAAGATCTGAATATCAGGGGAATCACATATGCATCATACAGTGAGGCTAACACCGTAACAGTGGTGGACCGAGGTGGAGCTCCGGTGACGGTGTTGGCTGGGAAGCTGGAATAGGTGCCGTTTCATGTGATTTTTCTTGTCTGCAAGAGACAATGGTTGGGAGCAGGAATGAAACGGTCTTTTATATCTTAGGTTAAAAAAGGAAAAAGCGGCTCAAGCGGCTTTTGCAGGTGTTTAGTGTGTGAAATGTTAGACCCAACTAGTTTCTGAAATGATAAATACATGTATAGTACTCCTTTCGTCCATATAAGTGTCCCCTTTCCCTTTTGAGAAGTATTTTAAAGCCAATTGTCTGAAGTATCCTTTGTGAGATAGAAAAGACAATGGGTCCCATGATTTGACACCACTAAAGCAAGCCACAAGGGTATTGAAGTAAAAGCATTTAAAGTCAAATATTTAATTAAGATCTGTGTAAAGTCAATAGGGAAACTTATCCTGGGACGGAGGGAGTATAGCGTATGTTATGTCCGAATTTTGGGTACTTTGAGCCGTTTCCACGGATCCTAATATTAGAATTCTGCACACGATCCTCGGATGTGTACTCAGTACCTGCACCGAACCTTTTAGGCGTTTCCGAGTAACATAGCATACATTTATTTAATTCCTTGTACATTTATTTAACTGGACGTCCTATATGTTGTATAATGTTCTGGTTCTAACCTTTAGGTATTTACAAATTTGTGCAGATGGACTATATAAACACTTCGCACCCAAATTTTATTGGTGGTAGTAAAGCTATTGAGAAAGCAATGCAGCAAACCAAGTCAGCTAGGGTCGCTGCACCGATTCCACGACCGAAGGTAAACCTCTATTTCATTTGTTGTAAGTTTTGGTTGCATCTTTGCTTGCATGCCAAAAGCTTTGTCCCTGTCTCTTTGTTTCAAGTATGATGCTGTCTTCTGTTGGTCAGGATGCAGTAGAGCCTGAAAAGGCACCACACTCTGAGAAAAGTACCAAGCGTGGCATTCTTGGCAGAGCGGTGAATGGAATTGTTCCAGATCAGGTTGGTTTTTATGTGAAAGGACATACCTCGTATTGATGCTCTGCATTGTCTGAAGTTATTTCCAAGTTGTAAAAGCTTTTCTGTGATTTGTTGAGAGTCCCATGTAACCAAGTTTTTCTATTAATTTTTGACTTTGCTGTTTGGTGAATAGGGAGTTTTTATGTGAAAGGACATACCTCGTTTTGATGCTCTGCATTGTCTGAAGTTATTTCTAAGTTGTAAAAGCTTTTCTGTGATTTGTTGAGTCCCATGTAACCAAGTTTTTCTATTATTTTTGACTTTGCTGTTTGGGGAATAGGGAGTTCGTCCTGTTGCAGATGTTGAGAAAGCCACACCATCGGGTAAGCATTTATATATATATATATTTGTGTCTGACATTGCATTATATTTGTTAGAATACTTGGCACAATCTGATTTGCAACTGTTTCTACTTTGAACACTCCAATGATCTTTTAGGCATAGTTGTCAAAGGCACGAGGCTCGCCTTTGGCGCGAGAGGTGACACGAGGCGACACTCCAACGCCTCATCTGTCCTGGGCGAGTCGATGAGCAAGAGTCGACAAAAGGCAGTCGCCTTTTTGATAGTCGAGAGGCGCTAAAAAGGCGTTACAGTTGCTCACTATATTTTTTTATTTCTGAAGGACCAAACAATGTAGTTTGGTCTTGGTATAAATAAAAGAATAAAACGGATAAAAGCCTAAATTCCCAAATCAGACAACGCAAACAAGACGAACCCAATACGAGCCCTAAATGTTTTGATTTCGCATGACTTTAAGGTTGGGGATTTGACTTCAGTTTGCAACATCAAGGGCTAGAGTTTCGAGTGTCGACTGCAAGGCATCCTTCTTCGCACCAATCAATTCCAAGTAAGCTCTGGTTCTGTGCTGTTTGAAACCCTGAGTTCGAATTTTTCGACAAGTTCAGAACTCTCTTTTCGACTAGTACAGTACTCTCTTTTCGACAAGTACAGTATTCAATTCTCGAGTATTCGACTTCGACTTCGATTTTGTTTTTTAAAAATTGTCTCTTTTTGAAAGAAATTTACTATGTTCTATAATCTATAATCTATAATCTATAATCTATTTACTCTGTTCGATCTAAAAAAATTGTTTCTCTTTTTGAAAGAAATTTACTCTTTTTTAAATTAAAAAAATTGTTTCTAAGACTTCTGAGTAATGAATCTGTAGACTACTACTTTTTTAACTTAAAAAAACTGTTTCTCTTTTTGAAACAAATTTACTCGGTCTATTTACTCTCATTATTCTGTTTGAACTATACAGTTATGAATCTGTAGACTCTGTACTATTGTTTTTTTAACTTGAAAAAAAGAATTTCTATTTTTAAAACATGTTTTGTTGAGATTTGTTAAGTTATATGTATTTTATATATTTTTCCTCAGTATTGTTTCCGTGAGCACCTTTTGGGCGCCTTTTTAGCGCCTCACCTCTCGCCTCAAATATGGACCTCTCGCTCGCCTATCGCTTTTCGCCTTTAACAACTATGCTTTTAGGTGCACATTAATTATGATTTCTGAGTTTTTTTCTCTGGAAATGTAGCTGGTTCCAGTTGGGGTATCTCATCAATTTTTGGTGGATCAGATAGTCGCATGTCCGTGAAAGATAACACTTCAACCACGCCATTTAGTGAGCCTGTTCAGAACATGGAGCATTCATTTTCTATGATCCATTTGAGGGAGGTAGGTTCTTTTGATATAATCATTCATAGTTTGTTTACTCCCTCAGTCCCAAAATGAGTGTCCCTTGTAGTGTTTGCAAAAACTAAGGAAGTTGACTTGTGGGCTATTATAATAGTGCATCTTAGGTCTGGCAATTGGGTGGGTTTGGTCGGGTTGTGGCGTGTTATGAGTTGAAGCGATTAGAACCCGAATATCAAACGGGTCGAAAATCGGGTCGGGTTGGTTGAGCCGGGTCGCCCCGTTTTGACCTGAATTTTCCCTAGCAGAAAATACATTTATAGAGTAAAAACTATTGGGTAGTGGGCTCGGCACGCTTTAACCTACCCCAACCCAAACCCGTTGATATTTGGGTTGAAGCGGGTTGCCCGTTTTGAACAAAGAATGGTAATGATTTGAGTCGTGTTGGGGTAATTTCAGGCCAGATCGGGTGGTTACGGGGTCCGGGTTGGCTCAGTGCATTTACATGGATAATACCCATAGTGTCCACATTATAGTATTGCTACTGCACACAGGGATATAGATATATAACAAAGGTGAATTTTATAACCTTGTAGAAAAAGGGACACTTGTTATAGGATGAAACTGTCTGAAAAGCTGAACACTCAATTTGAGTCGGAGGGAGTAAATAATTTCTTGTTCCAGTCTGATTTGCTTTATGGCAAGGCTAATATCTGTTTGATTTTCATTGTAGCCACCGACTGTCTTAAGGCCCTCGGAAACGCATTCAGATCAAGAGGCTCTTGAGATTCATGTTACGAAGGAGTTGTTGAAATCATATTATGACATTGTTAGAAAGAACATCGAAGATTCCATACCGAAAGCAATTATGCACTTTCTGGTACTTGCATTCTATGGACTCTCCACATGCCTGTTGTTTCTATTTCATCATAACTCCTTTTTGGGATTTTTTTTGTTCTCTCTCTAGTAAGTTCGTACGGTAGTTATAGTTGTGTCATGGACAAGCATGAGTTCCGAATGTGGTTCTGTCTAGCAATGGTGAGTGATCATAGTGATCCATGACTGAAATAATGTGGTTCTGTCGATATAGCTATATGTCTATATACCAGCAATGCAGTTGAGATTCTTGTTATGAAGCTGTTGTTACTGACATTATTAGAAAGAAAATCAACGATTCCATACCAAAAGCAATGATGCACTTTCTGGTACTGGCATTTTATGGACTCTCCACATTCTCCTTGTTTCTATTCATCTTTTTGCCCTTTTGGGATTTTTTGGTTCTTTTTGGTTCTTTTTGTGGTAAATTCTTATAGTCGTTATAGTTGTGTCATGGACAAGCATGAGTACCGATTGTGGTTCTTTCTTGCTGGTGAGAGATCATAGTGATCCTTGACCGAAATAATGTGGTTCTGTTGTCATAGATATATACCAAAAATGCAGTTGCTCGTGCCTGGCAGAGAAATAATGTTGAGATGACTAAATTGGAGTTGGTTTGATAATTGTGAAGCTTATTTGATTTTGATGAACATGAAAGTCAAATATGGACACTTGGGCACTAATTTTAAGCTTCTATTACCGATTGATGATCGAGATATGAAGGACTTGGACATCTTTGGTGAATTATTATCAACTGCTGAAATTTTGGATGGACTACTTGGCTATTTAGTAAGTTCACTGAGTTGTGTGTGATACACGAAAAGCCTGGTAAAACATGCAAAACTCATACCGTTGCTACTGTCTGTGTCCCTCAATGGTAATTATGCATGTTTAGGCATGAAACATAGAAATAGCGTCCATTCCTTACTTCTCTAGTTTATGTCAGCAATATCCAATTTATCTGGGTAGTATGAGATTGTTTTAACAATATATTCTAAAACACTAATAATTTGTACTCTCTCAGTCCCAAAAAAAACAGTCCCTCTTTCCTTTTTAAATAGTCCCAAAAAGATGGTAATAATTTAGTGCAATTTGAAGAAGGTAAAAACATGTATAGCTATAACCTTACTAAGTTTGACTCGTCAAATTGGACTATTTTTTTGAGATGGAGTATATATTTAGTTTCTGCAACATTTATCTGACAATTCCATCATTTGGATGCATTAACAGGTAAACCATACCAAACGGGAGCTGCACAATATCTTCATTAAAAAGTTATACAGGTAAATGACTGTTTCCTCCCTTGTAGAGTATAGACCATTGTGTAGTTCTTTTGTTAATGGATAGAAAATTTTAATTGAAACATTCTGCCACTCAGCTCTGATTTTCTGCAAGAATTCATTATCTGGCACCTCTATAGCTTCTGATGCCTGTATGCTTTACGATTGGAACAGAGACAACCTTTTCGAAGAAATGCTGCAGGAACCTGATGAGGTGGCAACAAAGAGAAAGCGTACTCGGGAACAACTTCGTCTTCTGCAGCAGGCTTTTCGGGTAGGTTCTAAATGTGTCATTAATCTGATGATGTAGTTTATAGACCAATACATTTTCAATGAAAAATGCTAGTTGAACCTTTCTTTGCTTTCAAGTCATCGTTGAATGGGGGGAGAGTGATCCCTAGCAAATATTCCCTCTGTTCAGGCAAAGAGTCCACTATTCTGTTTTTGAATGTTTCACTTTAAAGATTCCACTTTCAAAAATTATGCTTGCAATTTCTATAACCTTTCATCTCTATCCTCCACCGGTGTTGTAAGCATATTGAATGTACTCAAGTATTTTTGTAATTATAACCAACTCCAATGACATTAATATAGCCCTAATTTAAGAAAATATTTTTACCACTTTACCCTTACTTTTTCTACCTACTTTAATTATGACTATTCAAACGTTGAACCAATGCCGGTGTTATGGCTTGCGGGAAGTAGCTTATGATGTTCTTGTTTTGTCCATCTCCTTTTCTTTTTGTTTTTTTGTTTATCCCATAAACAAAGTCTAGACCTAGAAGTTGATGACAGATCATACACTTGACTTCCTTTATATTGAAGTCCAACTTAAATGCTGAAATGACTTTATTCTACACTTTCAACGGTTAATATTCTTGGTCCGTGGAGTTCATTATCTATTATTCCCTCCGTTTTCAAATTATTGTCTACTTTGACCCATCACACCGTTTAATAAAAAGTAGTTGACTATTATAAATATTGATCAAATGTGTGGTTTCTTTTAATGTCCTCGAGTATGTTGTCATAATTAAATTAGGTAGAAAAATTGAGGGTAAAGTGGTAAACGTGTTTTCCTAAAAGAGAGTTTTGAAAGAGGACAATTATTTTAAAACGAATGAAAAATGAAAGGTGGCGATAATTTGAAAACGGAGGGAGTACTAACAACCTATAAAGTTTGTTGCCTTTAATGCTCGACTACATTCAAAGCTCATTCTTTGAGTATGTTTTCTAGACAATTGATGAACTGCCACTTGAAGCGGAGACCGTCGAGAGAGGTTACAGTTTGAACAATGATCCAACTGGGCTACCCAAGATTCATGGGCTTTCAACTTCATCTTTGTATACTACCAGTAGTGGATCATCAGACTCTTACTCAGCTTCACCAAAGAATCCAAGATCCCGAAAGTCTTCTCATTCAGGGGAGTTACAGTCACCTTTTTATGTTAATTCAGACTCAAATGGATATGGCCGCAGTTCCCTTCTTGGTCTGTATCCAACCGTTGATCTGTAAGCAGCAGAGAAGAATCGGTTGGACCAGTCCGCAAGGACATAATTCATTTTGCCCCTTGGTTTTCAGTATCCCCGCTATCTTATCTTTTATCTGTAACTTCTGGATCTGGCAGGATGGGGGCCTTGTAATTTTTATATCAGAAATATACTAGTGATCATGACCATCATCAGTTTGGGAGCCAGATACTTCCATTGCAATATAGGTAATACTAGTTAAGTCCATTATTTTGTGGAGCTCCGTTGAAAAATAACGGGCAGTTTCTTTCTTAATATTGTTGAGCATTTTTTAACACCTCACGTTTTGTAATGGTTGCAATTGTAAGTAGCTGATCGGAGCCTTCAAGTTCCCACAGCTTCACTTTTCCCAACTTAATCCTATATGTTTCGTGTTGTGCGACTGTAATAAACTGAGGTGGAGGTTATAATAAGCTTGTACCGCAGACGGGTGTATAGTGCGGCATTTGGGCAAGGTTTTTATTTTGTACTTGAGACGCTTTAGTGGATTGGTATTTTTTTTCCTGTTCTTGGAAGGTTTAATACTCCCGTTGTTCCTGGTAAGGAGTCTACCATTCTTCCCACCTTTAGTACCTCGTACCATTGTCACAACTCGACTCTCGTCTCTTCCTATTAACTTTGACAAACCGAAATCAGATACAATTGCACGATAATTCTCATCAAGAAGAATATTTTCAAGCTTTATATCAAGATGTAAAATTCTAGATTTACAGTCATGATGAAGATATGAAAGTGCTTTTGCCATGGCAACTCTACACCTCAAATCCCAAGACAAACACCCGCGGGGTAGACCTTGAAGATTTCCCTAAGAAAGATTTTCATTTCCCGAGAAAATCCATCTAGCTAAAGACCCGTTTGGTATGAACTCGTACACAAGGTACCGAGGCGGTTTAGTGGATTTACAACAATATCCAATCAGACGAACCATGTTCATATGTTGTACACTAGCAATGGGTGCAACATCCGATCTGAATTCCTTTTCTCCTTTCTCTTCACCCTCGATCCGTTTCACGACTACTGAAGTTCCATCTTTTAGAACACCTTTGAAAACTGAAGCGGATCCTCCACGGCCAACTACGGTTTGGAAATTGTCAGTGGCTTTCTCCAGCTCCATAATTTGAAATTTAGTTGGAACTCGGCTACTTTTCCATGTACTCGATTCAGAGCTCGTTGCCTTCTAAAATTGGACCGAGTTGAGGTGCGACTTTTGGTTCTGGGTAGGTGGTGGAGTCTTTTTGGGATGATAATTATACAATAATGTAAGCAATGATGTCTACCAACGGGAATCCGGATGAAATGGGTCATCTTCGTATGGATCTGGGTAAGATCTGTCACTGTTATCATCAAAACTCGGGTTCTCATTATCCATTGATTAAGATGTTTCAAAAGTTGGGATAATGTGAGTAATGGGTATGGAGAATTGGTTGAGGAAGAAAGTGTCAGAAGGAGAAGGGGATGTTATTGGGATTTCACATCGGCGGGGTCTCATGAAAGAGAAACAAAGTCCCATTTCAATTTTCAAGAGTTATAATTTTTGAGTTGTTGATATGGAGAAATGGTGTGAGTTAAGGAGAGATTTGTTGATACATCGTTAACGTATATATTTTTTGCTTTGAAGGTGTTTTACTTTCGCCATTTGGGTTGTCTTTGCCTACTTATCTTGCTTTCCTTCTCTCTCTCTCTTCTATTGCTTCTTAATGCAAGAGTCATATTTTTCTTTTCCTTTTTTTTAAATTTTTTTATTCTGTTGGAATAATAAGATATATATAGCATCCCATAAATCATTCACCTGTTTTCCCGTCAAAATAATTCTTAATAGACATCTTACTCAGCCTTAAGTAAGGACAATTTTATCATTTCATAAAAAATAATGTTTCATCCAAAGATAATGCCATCAGGGATTTACATGAAGCCCAACGTTAGTTAGAAGAGTCACCATAAGAAATATTCAACATCAGGTACCATATAAAATGAGAAATCCCAAATTCAGGGACCAAATTATATATTAATCCTTTTATTATTAATGAGTTGTTAAAAATGTTTTTTTTTAAATAACTTTTAAATGGGGACTCTAATACATCTTTTAAACATCACTTTTTTTTTTAGTTATGATGTGTTTTCATCTCTCAAAAAAATAATACAATATTAAATGGTCTCTATAGTACACATTAACTCCATTCTCTCCACAACTCCCTTTGAATACATCATTGATTGTTCATAATTCAAATTTCTCTTTTGCAAGGCTCTTTTTTTTTTTTTAGCTACTCCAATTCAAGTAGAGCTGTCAAAGTGGGTTGGGTTCATTGGGCTGGCTAATCCCATCACTTAAAAAAGGTGGATTGAATTGGAAAAATATGAATCATTAGGAGGTGGATTCAAACGGTTTGAGCCCGTAACAGGTTACAGATTGGGATGGTTGAGCCGTCATATACTAGTTGCAAATAAACAAGTCACAAGTTTGAAACAATTAGTTTAAATCATTTTCGTTCAAAATGTAAGATTATTTTTTATATTTGAAATATTAGTAAATGATTTTGAATTCGTTAAAAATGTGACACTTATAGCGACTAAAATTGTCAGAATAAGGTATATTGACCGTAATATTTATAGAAAAATGATTATAAAAATATACAAAAAAAGTAATGATAAAATAGTTTCTTTTTTTCTTCTCATTTTATACTATTAATATTAGAGAAAGTTGTTAGAAAACACTATTAAAAATATAATAGTAGAAAATATAATTTTTTAATGAATTGTGACATTTTTTTGTGTTATTTATGATTATTATTATTATTTTGATTAATTACAAAAAAATTTGGTCGGTTGGCAACCTATGATGGGTTAGGGTGAGTTGGCAATTTCTCGACCCGTCACATTTCATGGATTAACCCGCCCCATCAGCCCATCTTAACAGCTCTAACTCCAAATTTTAAAGTGTACCATACTCTATAGATTTAGAGAAGAGTTTAGTGTGAAGAGTTTGGAAAGAGTGCTCCAATGCAACCATCAAGTAATGTAAAGTACACTAATTATCTTGGAGTGTTGATGGAGTGCCCTATTGTTGTTCCTCCTATGCCCGAGTTTCTTCCTCAGCTATAAAAGCTGAACAAGTATGTTTTAAAAGATTATCAATCCACTTTTAACTAAGATAAACTCCTAGTTAAAAAGGGTTTTACTTTTTTTGTTTCAAAATAAGTGTTTAATTTTATATATCTTGTTAGGTGAGAAATGAAGGCTTCAAATCATCTATCTCACTCTTTGTCACATCCTCTATCTCATTGAATGACTAAAATAACAAGAAACATATACGATCGTGATTCAATGGGACATGGAATGTAACAGAAAGTGTGATAAACAATTTGAAATCAGAAATGAATACTTCCTCCTATCATCAACGCGTCAACTGTCACCTTAGAAGCTACCTCAGTCTTCCGTTAGTGAAACTAACCCTCGTTAACGAAGGTTTTAATTACAAAAAGCAAAATAGGTGGAGATTTAATAAGATAAAATAGGACAATGTTTAATTATTATTTTTTGTTGCAATCATCTCTTATTATTATTATTATTATTATTATTATTAAAAAATTACACGGGGACCCAAATCGTGTGAACCTTTTTTTCTGTTGCATAATGTACTGATAAAATATTGAGAAAGCAATATCTAAAGATTCTGATTTCTGAATCCTAGACATGATTACTTTGGTGTCTAAATGTTGCTACTGCAATTCATGACTCGTGAGAACAGAAAATGATTCGATCAAAGCAAGTTTGTGAATTAAAAGCACAGAGTACAAGTTACAGTGGCATAGGATGAGAACCTTCCAGAGAGCATTTCATTACTTGTGTAGTTTTATAACAGCTATTGGGCATGGTGAATAGCTGATAACTGAATATAACTTATGACCTATAAAACAAGTCTAAACATATTCATGTTTCCACCGAGACTGAGAGGTCGTTTGTTGGGATCCGATACAAATGTTGAAATAACATTACATTCCATATCAGACTCTGCACCTATAAATCAACTAACACGCTATGATACAGTCTCATGTAATATCTCAAGGCACAGAACTATATGTACAATCTCTATAGTATCTTTAAAGAGTTTCACTAGATAGAAAATTTCTTGTTTATTTTACACCTACTTCAGCCACAGTTGTCATGGTATAGACTACAATCATAAATAGCTCTCATTTGCCGTTTGCTGTCAAACCTGAACTGAACTGTGTCCATTAGAACAAGGGATATCGGCAGTAGCATTTAACGAATCTAACTCGTTAGCTTCACCGTCACTCTGAGAATGAAAATCGAATAAATAATCTACTGAGGAAAAAAATAATGCAATACAAGCAATTGAGCAATGGTAATATCTAGAAACAAAAATCACCGAGCACAAATTAGAATGAGTTTGTCAACATCATGAGGAAAAGAGTAGGAAATATCAAATGAGGCATAGCAGATTTGTGTTACCTGTTCAATACGCTTTCCATTAGGATCTTGAGATCCTGGAGCTGAAACCTTCGAAAGGTCTCTTAACATTCCCTACAAAAGTAAGATCACAAACAAGCCAAATTAATCATATCTTTCTCTTAAATAGCCCAAGGGAAAATGCATCAAGTAGAAGACACCATCCAGATTTCGTGATCCTATGACATCTTTATAGCTTCTGTTACCATCTTTTACTATTCCCTCATAATGAAAACTGAAAAGGATAGCTAAGTCTATCATCTTACACTTAAGGAACATATCCAATGAGTACCATACCTATATGCATAACCAAAATCACACAGTGGAGGTCGAGTTTTCCCAAAGAAAAATGATTAATCATATCCGGTTCTTTTTTTCTTTAATAGAAGACACTGACGATGGTTCTCCTTCCTTGCAATTAAACTCAACAGTGGTGTCCGAATGGTCATAACCATAATTAAGAAAAACAATATTCCTGGCAAGCAATGGCCTATAACTTAATGATGAGGGGAAAAATCCAAGACAACTCAGTTTTTTTTTTTTGATAATGAAGACAACTCAGAAATTACAACGGATTCTAATAGAGGCATCCGAAAGGAACCTTGGCGTTTATTCCTTTCTCTGCAGATTGGATTTGTGATACTCCTATCCTACCCGTATCTCTTTTTTAAGCCCCTTGAGGCATGGAAAATGATATCATTGGCATGCCTAATCACGAACAGCCTGGATCGGGCTGTTCCTAAGAGCAGCCTTTGCCTGCATTCTTCAAATGCTGATGCTTTTCTGCTTTCCTAGACAACACTGGGGGTAGCTTTATCACCACTCACAAGCCCCAAGCCATCCCTTTCTCCATGTTGGAAATAAATAACCTACAAAAAAGCTTTAAACTTCCTTTCTCTAGTTGGTGCCTTACTGCTGCACATTCTTTTCTTTCTGGTAGCCAAGACAGTTTTCTCTTTCTCATAACAAATAAACTACCCCTTTGACAAAGGATATACCATTATATTCTGCAGTTGCTTCAAGCACTAGGCAGCAGAATGCAAATATTTAGATGTCAGGTGGCTCTACTAACCAAGCTGTTGGCAACAATTGTACACCCTTTCAATGCTGTTGTTGCATTGGCAAATGTCCACACGTGTTTTGACAATAAATCCAGCCTATGATGTCTCTTACCTCAGCAATTTTAAATCTTAATTGATTACACCGCATATGAAATCTGATTACAATCAACACATTTGTTTCCGCAGGATAAGATAAGATATGTAGCTTACTTAATCAAGGAACAAGTGGTTGTAGCAACTAGTAACCACCTAATCTGTACAGTGTTGCGGTAAACAAGGATGATACGGTGAGCACGATTCTGGAAATCCATGATGGGGCAGATTCTTGGAATCCTGTCTTTCGCAGAAATTTCCAGGATTGGGAGATTGGGGAGCTGGTCCAAATGTTGGCTATGCTTCACGAAATGAAGAGACAAGATTCGGGCTAAGATAGTATTGTCTGGGAGGGAGGCCAAGGACAGAAAATTCTCAGTCAAGTATTTCTATTCCAAGCTGAATATTAGTGATAGAATTTTGTTCCCTTGGAAAGATATTTGGAGAGTAAAGGTGCCCAGCTATGATGCACGGATACGCTCGCTGGTAAGCGTTTCGCGTATCTGACACGCTTGGGATATGCGACCCGGATACGTATACCCGGATCCGGATACGTGTCTTCAAACATGCTGTTGATTTGTTTTTAAAGAAGGGATAAATCAAATTTTAACCCAACCTATATCAACTATCGACTATTCGACGAGAGAGAGAGAGAGACTGAGAGAGACATAAACATCGTAGAGTAACCCCGACTGCTGCCGGACATGACTGAGACAGTGAGGCGTGCAGTGTGAGCCCTCTCCTCACTTTCGCTGTCCACCGCTGCTGCTTCAGCCTTCAGTGCTTCGGAGTCGAGGTATTTTCGAACCCTAGGTAGTTGAAACTTGAAAATCGACGAAGCCTTCTTCTCTTATGTCTCTGACTTCTCTATTTATTTCATTCTCTATACTTAATTGCTCGTGTTGTAGTAACTTACTAGTGTAGGTTGTACCATGTAGCTATCATATCATCTATATATAATATAATATATTATGTCCATGTCTGTAGCTATAAATATCATCTATATATATAATATAGTATATTATATGTCTATGTAGTGTGCTACTGTGCTGTATCATCTATATATAAATTAGATAATATATCTATAATTTAACTATTTAACTATTTCTTTTTTGATTTTAGACCATTTAGTTGTGTGATACTGTGATTGTGAAGAAGCCGATGATAATTTCGAACAGTAGTTTTTGACTTTTTGTGTTTATGATTATGACTTTATGTCAATTGTCAAACATCTAGTTATATTTTGGATGTTGAATATTTCTATTTTGGATGTTAAAATATTTATATTTTGGTGCTTATGTTGAAAATTTACATCTTGGTCCTTATAGTTTGAATAGTTACACTTCGGTCCTTATAATTGGAATATTTACAATTTACCCACACATATCCATATCCGAGATTTTTCAAAAATCTAGTATTCCATATCTCGTATCCGCGAATCCGTATCTGCGTATCCGTATCCGTGCAACCTAGGTGCCCAGTAGGGTGAGTTTTTTTGTGTGGGAGGCAGCCGGGAAGCCATTTTGACGGGGGAGAATTTGAGAGCTCGTGGTAAGGTTTACGTCAATTGGTGTTTTATGTGTAAGGAGGAGGAGAATGTGAATCATCTGCTCCTCCTGCACTGCTCTGCCCAATAACGCAGGAAGTGTGGAATCTGTTCTTCAACTTGGCCGGGGTTACCTGGGCCATGCCCCGGACTGTTATTGAGCTTCTGCGTAGGTGGTCTCTGTACAAGAAAAGAAACTTAAACTCTTTCTGGATCTTTGCTCCTTCAGCAGTTTGGTGGATTATTTGGAAGGAACGGAACAAAAGGATCTTTGAGAATGTTGAGACTGATATAGGAGGGATCAAGGAAGCTTTTCTCCAGACTCTTAGTTTTTGGTGCTTAGAAGCTGCTCCCAGAACAAGAATAAGAACAAGGGATCCTTCGGTATATACAATAGATAGGTTTTTTGTGATATAATACTTTTGTCTTGTAAACCCGCTATGTACAAGGTCACGCCACCTTTTTGGTGCCTATATATAATACTCTTACTTATCAAAAAAAGCAACCACCTACTGACCAAATAAAAATCCTTAAGTTCAAGTCTAGAAGAAAGATTTAGTTTTAGTTCAGCCACTACAGATAAAGAGATCCTTTAACAATCTAACCTTACATGTGTAAGTATCAACAAGACACTAATAGTTTTGAGTCCCAACATTATCCGGGATGAATTGGTTGGTTTAGTGGGACAAATTTTTATCCAGAGACAGCTTCATCAATCAGAAAGCTATTCCCCACCCAGGAATTTTTGACTCAGATCGGAAAACTCTCCTTCCAGTGATCTCCATTTTCCTTCTTGATGGTTAACTTTTCCAGTCAAGATCTACCATATCAATACCGACAAAATTCTAGCAATCCAACCGGAGCACAGTTTATTAACAAGAAGTGGGAGTTTCAATCCCATCCTTTCTAAACTAAATGCATGACTTTTCACTTTGCTAAATGATGTCTTTCGCACCAAGCAGAACGCTGAAGCAAAAGAAAGAAGTTGATGTGTTAATGGTCAATCTAATCTTTCATAAAGACTGAATATACTAGCTCAAAATACAAAACTTCCAAACCCCACCAAGTATATTTGGTAAATCACTTGTTACAAACATATTAGCAATATCAAAATACAATGTTAAAAGGCCGTCTGAAGTTAATGTAAGATCAGGCACTCACCACTAGTTTAAAAGATATAGTTGTTAGCGGAGGAGCAACTTATTTCATTTTGCTTTGCCCTAAATCACGACTCATCCCTTCATTTGAGCTCACTTGACTCAGCCACTTGGCCTATGCCCCAAGCAAATGCTGATACCTCTATAAAGAGGTCCAACAAATATATTTCACGTCCAACAGTCATCCCCCAAAAAGCATTATAACAATATCCGATACGGGTTGTTGGGCCTTTTTATAAAGGTGTTGACGTCTTGCCTAGGGCATACGCCAAGGGGCTGAGTCAACTGGTCACATCAAATAGATCCAAGTCCTAAATTGAACCATGTCACGGACACCTTGGCAAGGCTAAGGAAATGAAGTTGCGCCTCTGCTACCGAATTTTAGCTAGCAGTAAGCATTTGATCCAACAATTGTATAAAGGCAGGGCCATTCCCAACAATTACTGGAGAAAGAGATTGTTGGACCTCTACATAGAGGTGCCATCTTGGGGCATAGGCTCGAGCAAGTCAAGTAGGTGTAGACTAAGGATTGAGTCTTAATTCTAACCATGAAAATCAACTGATCATGTCAGGGCAAGTACAAGGAAACAATAGAGCTTTCAGCCCACTAAGATCGTGCAATTGGTTATAGGTTCGATTCTTAACGAGTGGTTAGGAGATTGTTAGACCTCTTTATAGAGGTGTGAGGTGTCTACATCTTGCTTTGGGGTGTAGGCTGAATCAAGTGGGCAAAGGAGAGCAAGGATTCGAGTACTCTCCCACCCCTCTGCTTTAAAAACCGAGGAATTCAATCTTTAGTTGGTTTTCTGTTTCTTGGATGCAAAAACCCATACCTAATCGAGAGGCAATAGGACATGTTCCAACTTTCAACATCTTAGGAACCCATCAATTGCAAAGAGCCATGGAGGATATTTTTACTCTTTCTCTCTCGGGTGTCGCTTAACTACCACCTAGAAACTTCTTAAGACGTGTTTCACATAGATATATATAAGCTACGGCTGCATATATGCATATGCACTGACCACAATCTTTGTACCCAAACCTAGAAACCAAATGAACTGGACTAGACGAAAATAAAACAATACTTAGTCTATAATACCTGGACTTGTGTACAAGGATCTGATATAGGTATGTCCGAGTACCCGTGCTGCCAAAGTTTAAGATTTACATTAAATGTAATCTAAAACTACCACACCCTTAACAATACCCATACTTGTGTTGAAGGATCTGATATGGGTGCTTTGCCTAAAACAAACTATTCAGGTAATACAGAACTCAATTTCTTCGGTCTTACTTTGGTTTCAATTTCGAAATCAAGTCTTGATTTCAAATCTGATTTAGTCAAAAAGTTTTCGAAACTGGCACACCCCGGGCCTGTTGGTACCCAAAGTATTTCACTAAATTTCCACCTCCATATAGACATGCAAACAGTGAGCTAGGAATTAATATTTCAAGGTAATAAGTAATTAGGTTATTTTTCTGACACATTTGGGTTTCACTGAAACTTGAATGGTTTTACATAGTTTCCACAACCCAAACCATTTGGGAGGGGACATGGCGGGTTCTCAAAGTTCCAAAAGAACTGTCATCCCTATGCTCAAACAACAAATAAAATGTAAATCAAGTAACGCCATATGTACCAAAAATGAGCGCCAAAGGCTCTATAGACTAGTACTATATTACAATCAATGCATTTGTAACTATCTGTAATGCCTTTGGTGCAAAGTTTTAGTAGTTATAACATTATTCTTTTTCTTAAATATAATTCCCAAGCCATTATATTTATACATTTATCTGATGCAAAAGGGTAGCCTATTACTTCAGCACCAAATCATCACCCATGCACGATATATAAAAAAACTTGATTATTTGTATGCCTAAATACATTGTTTGACATTGCAAGAGGAATGAAGATACAAGGTATATGTTGGCCAATTATGTTGCAGTAGCTCTGGATGGTTGATATGACTTGTGACCAATAATTTGATCATTAAACTAGATTCAGCATTTGGGTGGAAATGTGAGCTGAACATAGACTTAAATGCCAAATATTATAAATAAATGAATAATGCAGGTATTTTCTGATCCATTAAAGTGTAGCTCTTCGACACATCAAAGGTAGTCCTCAAAGGTGCAAATTAAACAGTTATTGAAGACAATATGAACAATATCATTTGCACCCCATGCAGCTCTGAACAAATAGGCTTTTCAATGCACAGAAATTTCATTGAGTGCTTTAATCATTGACATACAGACCTTGTTGGCCCACTTGAGCCCACATGCATTGCACAAAGTCCTAGGACCAGCAGGCCCACGACGCATCATAGGAGTGGATTTTGAGCTGATTCCGCAGTGTCTGCATCTGTGGGGATTATCAAACAGAAAAAAGCCAGAAACTGAAGCATAAGATTTCAACAGGAAGTATTTGGGCTAAAAACTTAAAGTGCGTCACTTGACCAATCTAATGCAACGCAACAGAATCAGGAGTGAAGGATGCAAGATGAGATTTGTCAAAGTTACAATTTTCAAAAAGAAGAAATTATGATAAAAGCAGCTTAGAACTCACAAAGTTTCTTCATCTTGGCCAGAACCTCCATTCCAATCTGAAGATGCTGAACCCATTTCATCAGAAATTGCCTTGGAAGATGTAAACTGACCCTTCTTACGCTGCATCCTGGCAGGATCACAGAAAATCAAAAGATGTCCGAGCAAAGGAGCTCAGATACACAAGCACCGAAGAGTTTGGGGGGAACAAAAAAAGAAATAGAAGGATTAAAACCAGAGTAGATCCTGTTTTTGGCCAAAAAATTTTAAACAATCTTCCTTATTTATCCTGCTCCGGAAAGGGCTTATACATACTTCTTCCAAGCCATTCGTTTTCTCCTACTATAAGAGATTGTTGGGTGGTTCACAAGGAGGCACTTAGCCACATGACGAACCTGTATTCTGCTACATTTGTGTTGAAGCCGCTAAGACATATTTAATTAACCCTCTTTGCTATAAGACTTATAAACCTAAAGTCTGACACGCTAAGAACAGGCTTCTCTTACCTCTTTCTTACGTCATATTCTCAAAACTAACAAAAAACAATGAATAATTGCCCTGGGATACACAACTGCTGAATGATTAACCTTTCTTTACCATTTCTTTTCATATCCAACAAAATCTTTTCACAATTTCAGCCTCAAATACAAAAATAATACTCCCTCGGTGACAAAATGAGCATCCCTTTTTTGTTTTCTTGCAAAAATTAAGTTAAGTTGACTTTTAAGCCATTTTAGTACTACATTTACATGAAGGCTCTTAGTGTCCGCACTATAATATTGCAAGTTTGTAGAGATATGATAGATAGCAAAGGTGAATCTAGTAAGTTTATAGGAAAAGGGACACTCATTTTAGAATGGAGGGTAGCAAATAAATGAATAAAATAGTTTTCCAGTCCATACAAGCATTAATGGTTGCTTAAGAATAATATTTCACATTATTTTTTTTTACACTGTTTTAAGCAATGAATTCACCTAAAAGGTTTGGATGTTAGGGAGGCCCAACAATTTAAAACATTCTTAACACTGGGTCACTTGCCTCACTGCATGCACATCCAGAGATAAACCAAGGTGCATCACCTAGATATGAACCAAACGAGTGGCAACTTGTGCACTAACGATACCTGGGAAAACAAATGCAAACTGGGTGACTCAAACTTATCAGATTAAATAATCACAATCGGATGACTAACCACAACTTTGGCATCAGGTTCAGAAACCAATTTATCTAAAAGGTCAGAGAGGGCCAAACAATTTATAGAATGCTTTTAATACTCCCCTCATGTGACCCCAGCTAACACGTGAAGGAATAAAGCAAGGTGAATCACGAATGAAACAGGGTGCATGCCAACTTGTGCACTAACAATACTAGGTGGGGATCATATGCTTATGCTTCCAAGCAAGCCCATGAATTCCAAAACCTCATTTTTTATTACACCCCCTTGTATCAGGGCAAGTAGTTTTCCAGCCCTAAAAAACTTAAAGTAAATCCTGACTTAAAACTACATATAAGTTTAACTTATAACCTTTTTGTTTGATAGAAAGAAAAATTTATACATAGGAAAAAAAAAGAATTAGATGGAGATAAGTAATTCACCAAGGGATGGCAACGGGTCGGGATCACCATTTACAAAACTCACTCCTACTCTAGACCCCCTTTAACCCGAACTTGCTCATGCTCCTACTACTCCCTAAACAGAAACTACTACTCCGACACATACCGCTCTGCCATGCAAAACCTATGAGCCCTGACCCTTGCACAAGCTCAAGCATCCCAAACCCTTCCTAGTTAAGCCCAAACCAAATAAACTGATATTAAATTAGCACCACTCAGTTTTTTCCTTAAAAAAGAAAAGGAAGAATAAACCAACAATAAAAAATTTAAAAGAACATTACAGTAAAATTTCATCACAATACACTAAAGTTTAGTTAAATAATGTTTAAAAAGAGTGCATGGAGAGCCAAACATTAGTCTTAAACGAAACAAAAAATGAAATCAAATAGTCAAACTTCATAATAATAATTATGGGCAATATAGTGGAGTAATACAGTAATACTGTAACAGGGTCTGTTCTTCATGGCAGGTTAGGATTAACCCACATCCGAACCAATGCCAGCAGGTTTTGTAAATGTCTTACAAAAATTCGCTCCATTCGGGAGAATTATTGCAGGTTTTTGACCAGGTTCAGATTTTTTGCAATTCCTAATTATTCACCATCACAAACATGATCAAGATGAAGCAAGACAACAAACAACACAAACACAGACAGACAGACACACACGACCAAGATGTTGATGAAGACCAATATAAACGCAAACCAAGAGACAACAATCTAGCAGTCTTTCAATACAAATACAAACAGACATCAATAAGAAATCTATCCCCAATAAAACCACCACTCAAATCTACGAGAGAGCTTGGACCTTGTAACACACATAAAACTAGCAAAAACAAAAGCAACTCTCATCAAATAGAAGCACTCATCTTAGAACTAATCACTAGTGCCCATTGAAATGATACTATACCATATATGAATATAATTAATGTTGCAGCTTTGCTCTAGCCACATAATATATGCATACTTATATATGTGTGTGTTTGTGCATGTTTGTATAAATAAATTATTGTGTGTGTGTTTGTGCATGTTTGTATAGATAAATTATTGTGTGTGTATACACACACACACACACACACATATATATATATGGACATCTAGAGAGAGAGAGAGATTGAAATTCACAGCAAATATGTAAACCGTGGGGTTATATCACATATTGCTCTATTAATTACTGCAAGAACAGTAATAGCATCACATACATTTTAAGCAGTTCAACAACCCTAACGGCTATGGGCTAACATCATCAAAAAAGAAGATGATGCTCGATAGAGTGTTGGACAAGATACAATCCCCTCACACTATAGATCTCACAAATATGGATTCATAAAATTTTGCAGAAGAATTTAGCACTGTATGCACATCACAAACAGCTAATCTAAGACTTCAGACTTCAAGCATATATTGAAACAATGAAAATTAGTGATATTCAGCATTAAACTTAGGTGTGCTAAGACAGCACACTTAAATATCTACTGAAAGAATAAGATATATGGAACTATCGTTATGCAAGAGTAACTCTGTTTTGAAACTCTACAAAACAGTTGTCCCAATTGCTTATTATTAGCAACAAATACAAAACAGAATAGTTTAATAAATAAAACTAAAGAAAAGAAAGAAGAAAAACATGAATGCATGGCGAAACATCTGACAACATGAACCTCCTAATAAGTAGTGGTTCCAGCCAAAGTGTCAAAAAGGCAAAGGAAAGGAAAAAGAGCCAAATAAGAAGAAAAAGGATGACCAAAGCTAAGCAATGAGAGCAAAACCACTGCAAATAGTTTTAATGGCTACTTTTATATGCATCATTACCTGAGTGCGACTTCCTTGCGCACAGTGTAACGGATTTTCTTGTCAAAACATCGTTCTTTTCTCTTCTCCCTGAAGCGACTCAAAGAAGCTGCCCTTTGTAGTTGACTTGACCTTCCAGGAAAGTCACCCAGACCCTATGAAAATTTTAGACAGATACTGAAAATATGTACAAATGAATATCAATAAAGCTTTCACAAAGATGTTGTTCTGTGATACCCTTTGATTCTGAGGGGGTATCCCCAAGGAAGGGATACCAGTTGGTACTTCATATCCACCCAAGAGTAACAACACTGCTTGTACCTGTAAGATAATGTTCAAGACGAAATCTCGTAACCACTTCATAAGGTAAGCAGAAAACACAATGTATCTTAACCACAAAACATTATATAAACAGCATTTCCCCTTCCAAAACCATCCCGTAACTGAAGTAAGACCTAATCCGCAGAAACAAAACACTAGAATGACCATTTTTACTACACAAGAACAAAGAAAAAAGAATTTTGAGTAAGTTACATTAAAACATGCCCCATAACTCAACTAAAACACACATAACTTAATCAAAAATCTCTACAACCCTATGGATGACCAAATTAAATTCATATAAACAAAGAAAAAAGTCAATTAGAAGTTGATAACTCAACTAAAACGCACACAAAAGCTTCTATTACATTACTTGCATACTTCAAAATTACCAATTCCCTAATCACAAACAGAACATAAAATCACAATTCAAACGAAACTCACTGGAGAGGAGAGGAACTAAACCGTTCAGTTTCACAACACCAAAATTCATACACATTTGCACGAGTGATGTCATAAGCGCATAAGGCACCCTTCGTTGAGTTAAGTAAAGTTCTCTTCGTGTGTGTATGTGTGTGTGTTTTCAGGAAATAAATATAAAGCATGCAAGACCAAGTTTTAGTGCCCAATCCGATAAAATTACTCACCAAACGTTTTCCTTCCACATAGCTTCATTGATTGACAAAAACCAAATCAAACAAACTCAGGAGGGAAAAACGGAGATACCTTTTCAGGAGAAACAGCATCAAAAACATAAACTTCTCCCTGAAACGACAGGGTAAGCTGATCCGCCCCACCACCCGAACCACCCGACGCAGTGGGTATTATATCCGTACCCGGTGCATACAAAGAGTGGCCCGCAACACCCCCCATTTCCTCCACACCACCGGCCCCTTCAATAACGGCACCGTTTTGGAGCTGATGCTGGTCATATCGGATCTGGGGATTGTCAATAGATTCACCACCGGCAACTTCTTCGTCTTCTTCATCGTCCATGTGATGATGGTTCCCTCCTCCTCCTCCTCCTCCTTGTTGTATGTTCATGGCTTCAGCTGCCGCGGCGGCGTACATGGAAGCTTGACGATTGGCTTCCGACATTCTATAGCATTTAACAACAAACCCACCCAGTCACCCACCCCTTTTTGGAATGAAAAATCAAAAGAATTTTGATTTGAAACTAACACTGGATAAATAAATTCAATAAAAATCAAGAGACTCAAGAGAGGATTTCAGAGTGGGTGAGTGAAAAAGAGGAGACTTGGAGTAGAAAAAGTGAAATCAAAAACAAAATTGGATTTGGGAGAAGGGGTAAAAGAGGGAATTAACGTTTTATGCGGAGGATGGGGGTTGGGGGGTTTCGATATGTTTCAGCCTTTCACGGGATTGAGGGAAGGGAAAGGAGGGTTGAGAAATAAGGCAACAGGTGGGGGTGGGGATGTAATTTACTGACTGAAAGATCAAAACTTCAAAAAGGTTATTCGTACAAACATGACTGACATGCCGCATGCGTCGTCGCTGCCTCCAGCCTCCACCTCCAGCCTCCAGCCTCCAGGACCAGGAGTGCGTCACCTCACCTGTGGGCTGTGGCTCTGTGGGCTTATTCAGAATTTTCGTAAAGGTAAAAAATGGCCCCGTCTCTTTTATTATTTTTTTTATTTTTTATTTTAAAGTTTGTAACCACTCCGATCTATATTTCTTTTCATCAAGGGTGATAATTGAATTAGTTTCCTATCATAATATTATAATCGAAAAAGTTTATTATATTTGTTTTTAACCTTTAAAGTATATTTTTAGAGGAAAATGACAAAGATATCTTTAATGAAGAAAAAACGTACACACAAAGTCACTGTCCCAATTTGAGTATCCCTTCAAAGTCACTTTTAGGGGTGACAATCGGGTGTTAATAGATAGTTTTGGGTTAGACCATTATCCATTATACCAATGGATAATGCCTAACCAAAAACTATCAATTAACACTCAATTGCCACCCCTAGTCACCCCCCAAATTTGGGCATCGCAAGGGAAAAAAACGTCGGTTTCAATTCGAGCATCATTGGTTTCGATGTAGAATCACAGTGATTCCGAAGCAAAATCACAGTTCCAAATTGGGGCATCGTTGTTCCAAGATGTGTTTGATTTGGTAAATCGTGAAACATTCATCCCATTTGCAGGTGTGAATGTGACTGGTATACGAGAAAACCATTTATTATTGAATATCGATCAAGAAGCCTTTGTGTTTATTTTGCTTGTCCCATCTAGATCAGGTGATCAAATAGCTGATAGTGAAGGAACTAACAATGAAAATGCCCTTGTACCATTAGGACACTCGTGATGGAACAAACTTAGAAGAAGATAAACATCATTTTGCGGAGGAAATAAGCATTTCCTAGTCAAATTAGTTGTGAGATTATGTTGCAACAGCTTTTTCAGGAGCATGTGTTTGTAAAAGCAAAATCGTGGTTCCAAGTGGAACTGAAGGAAGATGTGTATTATTGGATTTTATTTTTTTATAAAAGTAGACTTATGCGGTTGGGAAAAAAAGAGGGTAGTTGAGCGGTTACAATTTCACCAAAAGGTACTAGCCCATAATAAATTTTTTTTTCAACCGCAAAAGTTCATTTTTTGAAATATTGCTCCGAAAATATGATCGTCTCCTTCAACAGCTCTGGCAAACACATTAAATTCGAAAATTACCATTGTTGTGTAACTAATCGGGGGACCTGCATGGTCAGGTCAAGGGGGTAATGTGAAAGGAGTGAATCAAACGTATTTTGTATTAATCACTTAGATTACAATATATACTACACAGAAGGAAAAGATAAACTAAAGCTATACAATGTCTATCACAAGAGAATTGGAAATGTATATAATAACAGCTAAGGGATAGGGTCATGGGCTGGATTATCCTTATCTCTAACATGCCCCCGCAAGATGGACGGTCTTGTAGAGAGGCCAATCTTGGACAGAAGAATATCAAGATGAGGTTGTGAACATTGGCTTGGTGAGAAAGTTGACGAGTTGATCACCTGTTGGAACATGAACAACACAAAGAGTACCATTCTGAACTTGTTCACAGATAAAATAATAAGCTAGAGCCAAATGTTTCATCTTTGAGTGAAATACGGGATTGGCACTGAGATGTGTTGCATTGAGATTATCGCAGTAGATGACTGGAGGATGCACAAGATGAACACCCAATTCAGACAGCAGATTTTAAATCCACATGAGTTCAGCCGTGGTGGAAGCGACAGCTCTATATTCTGCCTCGGTGGAAGATCGTGCTATTGGATTTTGTTTCTTAGAACTCCAGGCAAGAGGATTACAACCAAGGAAAACCACGTGACCCATGGTGGAAGTGTAATCGTCTTTGTCACCGGCCCAATCCGCATCGGAAAAGGCATAAAGATGAAGAGGAGAATCATTGTAAATGTTCATACCTTTGTCCAAGGTATCACATAAGTAGCGGAGAATGCGTTTTAAGGTTGCCCAATGGTCACTGCGTGGTTGATGCATGAATTGAGATAGCTTGTTGACAGCAAAAACAACGTCGGGTCTTGTCAAGGTGAGATACTGTAGAGCACCAAAAGTAGCTCTATATGTCGTGGGTGAGGCAAGAAGATCTCCAGACTATGATGAAAGGCCATGGGGAACAATCATGGGAGTTGGTGTGAGTTTGGCATGCAGCATGTTCATGCGATCGAGAAGATCAATGATGTATTTCTTTTGGCTTAGAAACAACCCCGTGCTTGTTGAAGTAACTTCAACACCAAGAAAGTAAGACAACGAACCAAGATCCTTCAATGAAAATCTGTTAGCCAACTTTATAATGAAGGAGTCAAGAGAGGAAGCAGTAGGACTAGTTATAATGATATCATCAACATACACAATTAAATAAATCGGTGTAGTGGCATGATGTAAAATAAATAGGGAAGTATCTATTTTGGAGCGCTGGAAACCCACACTGAGAAAAAAATTGGTAAGTTCCATGTACCAAGCCCGGGGTGCTTGCTTAAGACCATATATCGCCTTCCGTAATTTACACACATGAGTCGGGAGAGTTGTATTAACAAAGCCCGGAGGCTGGGACATGAAAACATCTTCATTCAGCGTTCCATGAAGAAACGCATTGTTAATGTCGAGCTGCCGAAGATGCCAATTTTTGGTGACCGCAAGACTGAGGAGAGTTCGAATTGTGACAGGTTTGACAGCATGACTGAACGTCTCCATGTAATCAAGACCAGGTCTCTGTTGAAAACCTTTGGCAACTAAGCGTGCGCGGTAACGTTCAACCGTGCCATCCGATTTATACTTAACCCGAAAAAACCATTTGCAACAAACTAGATTATGAGTAGAGTCATGTGATACTAAGTCCCAAGTACCAAGAGAATGCAAAGCTGTGATTTCATCTTCTATAGCCTTACGCCATAAAGGATCCTTAAGAGCCTGAGTAACTGTGGTAGGTTTGAAAGGTTTGGCTTGAACCGAGGTGTGATGAATGTATTTAGGATTGGGCTTAGTGATGTTGTTTTTGGATCGAGTAACGATCCCATGGTCGGGTTGAGGCAGCTGAGGTGGAACAGCAGGTGGTGGGTTTTATGGGGTGGATACAAGTGGGTGGGCAGAGAGGGTAGGCTGGATACTGCTAGGCAAGGAGGACGATATAAGAGAAGAAGGCTACTCGGTTGTAGATGGGTGCACAGTAGAAGATGGGAATGGCTGGGCAGTGGGCTGTGCAGGGGACGATGCAGTGGGCTGGGAAGTGGGCTATGCAGGGGGTGGTGCAGTGGACTGTAGAATGGGCTGGAGTAAGGGCAGAACTAAGGGGCACCATGAGTCAGGACTAGGTGTAGGAGAAAGGTTGGCTTGATTAGTGAGCTTAGGATATGGAAATTCGATTTCCATAAATCTAACATGACGAGAGGTATAGACTTTGAGGGTGATAGGATCCCAACAATGATAAATACTTTGAGTTTTGGAGTAGCCAATGAAGAGACATGGAGTAGATTTGGGATCGAGTTAGTGAGACGTGTAGGGACAAAGCCATGGATAACATAAGCAACCAAAGCTACGTAACTTAGAGTAATTAGGAGAGAATCCAAAAAGACACTGAAAGGGAGATTGATGTGACAGTGTTGGGGTGGGAAGACGGTTAATTAAATAGGCGGCAGTGTTGAATGCATAGGACCAAAACTTGGTAGGAAGATGAGCATGATCAAGAAGAGAAAGACCCGTTTCAACGATATGATGATGACGACGTTCAGCATAACCATTATGCTCTGGAATATGGGGGGGGGGTGAGATGAGAGACGCCGTCAATGGTGAGATAGCTTTCTAAAGCTTGAAATTCACCCCCATTGTCAGAGTAAAGGATTTTAATAGTTTTCTAAAAATAGTTTTCAACTAAAGCCTTAAATCGAATAAACACTGCTTTTGTGTCTGATTTGTTTTTGAGAGGATAGAACCAAATATATTTTGTGAAATGATAAAAAAAATGACATAATATTTGTAGTTATCAATAGAGTAGACTGGAGAAGTCCATAAATCAGTGTATATGAGATCAAGAGGAGCATGAGATAATAAACTTGATTTACTAAATGGGAGCTTGTGACTTTTATTACATTGGCATGAATTGCAATTAAAGGGAAGAATTTTAGAGACATCAAGTTTAAAAGTTGAAACTAAGTGTTTAAAAATAGGAAAAGAAGGATGTCCTAAACGATGATGCCAATCTACGGCTGACGAATGAATGCTGGAGTACGCAAAAAAGGGGGAAGATGGTGAAAGCTCGTAAACACCGTGCCTAGTTGGTCCTTGAGTAAAAAGAGCTCTCGTGAGACGATCCTTCACAACAAAAGAATCAGAAGAAAACTCGATTAGAAGATTATTTTCATAACAAAGTTGTGAGATAGAAAGGAGACTACGAGACATAGTAGGTGCACAAAGATCATTAGACATTAATAAGAATTTAGAAGAAGTAGGAAAAGAAAAAGAACCAGTATGAGTAATGGGAACACCAGTACCATCATCGACAATGATTTCTTCAGAGCCATCATACGAGTGATGGAGAGAGAGGTTGGATTTAGGATCAGCATCATTGGGAATGGTGGTTGAAGCCATGGAAGCCGGATGAAAAAAAAAAAAGAAAATTGTTGTGTTTAAAAATCAGGTTGTGATAACAACCTGCTCTGATACCATGAAAGGAGTGAATCAAACGTATTTTGTATTAATCACTTAGATTACAATATATACTACACATAAGGAAAAGATAAACTAAAGCTATACAATGTCTATCACATGAGAGTTGGAAATGTATACAATAACAGCTTAAGGGATAGAGTCATGGGCTGGATTATCTTTATCTCCAACATAATGCCCCCGAAAGGTAAACAATTTTTTTGATTTATGAAATACAAAACTGTAATGAATCTATGTTGGGTTGAGATTTTTCAGTAGAGACGAAGGCGGAGGAGGAGGAGAAAGAAGAAGGCTTACGACAGAGGAGACGGAAGAAGAAGGTATATGGCGTGGTCTAATTCTTTATGATTTTATATCGCGGTGCAAAAATATCGGATTAATGTATCACGTTGCAAACATTGATGCGGTTCAAACATTGATGTATCGCGGTACAAAAATAGACTAGACAATGAAACTAATGTATCGTGGTTCAAAATTAATGCAGTAAATTTGATGCATCGCGGTTTAATAATTAATGCACCCAATAAAACTGATGAATCGGGGTAAAAAAATTAATGCAATAAAATTGATGTATCGCGGTTCAGTAATCAATGCACCGCGATTCATTTTCGTAGCGTGTCTGATGCTCATTAAGGGTATCGTGGTCTTTTTGCCCTCAAAAGTGTTTTTTTCCGGTTTGAAAAAAAAACACGATACTTGAGCAAATAAAAACTTTGGAAAGTGGACCGGCTCGCAAATTTTCCTTTTCCTTTTGAAGAAATTACGGGTCGGTACATTTTTCCAAACATTTATTCGTTCTACTTCTACGTTCTTTTTTTCAACCGCAAAAATCAATTTTCGAAATATTATTCTTATACTCAAATTTTGAACGTTGTAAATTTCTTCTTCTTCTCCTCGTTGTTGAGTCTGTTTGCCCGAAGAAAATATGAAGAAGATATAGAGTTAGGTGGTGAAGAAAAACAGTGATTATTACAAAATTGTTTCTTCATCACCCTATCTTCCCACTTTTTTACTTATTCATATCATAGTACGGTTGTTGTTGTTTTTCTTTTTCATCATTATTGTGTGTGTAATTCAAAATAGATTTACTTTTGTGTTTTGTGTTGCCATGCATGTAAAGTGTTCTACAAAATGCCTGAATAGTTTTTTTCTTTGTTGGACAGCTTCTTGAATTTGGATGCATTAATTCTGAATCATAATTCATCATTTGTGAATTGTGATGCATCGATTTGGATTTGAGATACATGAAAGATGAAGGTCTGGTTTTATATGATTTGCATCGCGATACATAAAATGAATTAGATAATTTTAAATTGATGCATCACGGTATATAAATGATGTATCGCGGTGCAAAATTGGATTATGTAATTTAAATTGATACAACGCGATGTACTGAGCATTCCGTAGCGCGCCTTCATTTATTAAGGGCATCATAGTTTTTCTATCCCAAAAATGCTTTTTTTTCGATTTGAAAAAAAAGAAAAGTGGACGGATCGTGGCGATTGAAAACTTTGAGAAAGGGACCAGCCTGAATTTACCCATTTACTTTTTGGGGGTTGTCTTGTCACTGAGAAAATGCTTCAAGGTTAGGGCTCTAATACAACCGTCGGTCATGTGTTTGATTTTGGTTCCTTTATTTAATTAACTCATTTAAACTAAAGTTTTCCCCTCACCCACTGACATAATTTATATATGTGTAGACCATTTGTTTTACAAAAAATATATGTGAGATGATATTCCTTATTCTTTTGCCTTTTGAAGAAAGTAGTTTAGCACTCGTGCGTTGAACGCACATACATATATCTTTTTTAATTTAATAATAATCAAACAAAATGAAGACAAAAAATTAATTAAGGAAAAATTATGTTGGAGGCAACAATTTAATTGAGATTCATCATTGTATCATTAATATTATTATATTGAACATTAAAAAATTCTCTTACACGCTAACTAATATAAAAAGACTCAAATTCTATCACATTCAATTAATTACGAGCCGATATAAAACCCGAACATTCAACAAAGTTAAAAATGGCCCCAAATGATACTAATTTGTAATGAACCGTGTCCTCACTAAATGTTGGAACATAAAATATTTAAAATTATTTAAACCCATTAAATAAACTTTAGAGAATTAGTTAGAACTCACCAAACTCACTTACTGTGACGACCCGACCCGGACCCCGAGGTGGAATCACAAGTCAAGTCGTCCAAATAGGACAACAATACATGCAAAGACTCAATTATAGAAAACGATGTGACGCAACATTGTAGATGAAGCGCGACTCGGCACTAAAAGGCCGGAATAATTTAAAACTTTTTAAACCTGATATAGCAATTAAAGACAAGTATATCAATTCATCGGCGACTTTACTACCGAAACCCAACACTACACAGTTCATGCAAATATACTTCGACGGCTACAACATGCCGGAGAAACAACATAAGTAAATAAGAGCTAAAGTAATGCCCAGCGGAAGTTTTAAAACATGTGAACCAAACTACATCTATACAAGGCTCGGCGTACATGCGCCGGCACTCAAAATAGGATACAAGTATAGACATAAATACAAATAAACAAAGTTCCCAAAGCGAAGTCTAAGTGACATCTATAAACAACAACCTCGTCACGAGTGATCACGGACAAACACGAACCCTGCAACGCCTCAACGTGGAGGACCTGAACGGCTCGGATCTAAAGCAGTAAAAGGGAGGGGGTAAGTCATAAAGACTTTGTGAGTTAACAATTATGCATGTCATGGCATCATGCAACATACATATCAAGATATCATCTTTAATATCAAATCAATCAAAACATTCATTTATATAAACACTTAAAAAACGTATCCATGGTAGCACATTGTTTCACATAAGTGCTATAAAGTAAACCACATATAAGAAGGATATGTTATGGAACCGGTGCCGCTACGTAGCTCCTGCAATACACAGCGTTAACATTTCGTGCCAATGATACCCGTGATGAGTGTATCAAAGTACCGAGCTCTCTACTCGGGTACCAAGCTCTCTACTTGGTAATTAGACTTGTCAATGTGCTCTGTTGGTTACAGCAAAGGGGCTACTTCCCTACTGTGGCCAACAGTGGAGAGGTGTGTGATAAAAACTCGGTATAACAACCCATCACTATCACGAGTCCCATAACTCGTGACGGCGATGCATTGTCACACCATCGACTCAACCAAATATGCCAGCTGGACTAATGCAATGCCAAGTAGATGTTTACTCGTCATTTAATCTCAAATAAGGAACAAGTTCGACAAGAGCGAACTTATTCAACAAGTAGTTGTTTACTCATTAATAAATCAAATAGGAATTCAACAAGAGTGAATTCAACATGTCAAATAGATACATCATTCTACAACATGCTCTCAATTATGCATTTGCTTCACACAATCATATAAACCGCATAAGAACTCGATTGAGTCTTATAAGCACACATATCATACATGCCCTTCAATTCATTCCAAAGTCACGTAAGCTAATACATTAGTCTAACGAACTATAAACGTCGTAGGGATTGAATGTGGAGTCGGTATTGTTAAATAACTCCCTAATCTCAACTCCGGTGAGTTTTACTAAAATACAACCAAGTAGAGCATTGATACTATATGCATCACATTGCCCTTTTCTATGTTCTCCGTTCATTTAGAACTCAATAACTAAGTCGTTCATGACCTTAACCTAGCCATAAACACATTCCCGAGTTTTCAACCCTAGAATCGGTGATTTTGTTAAACTTACAATTGAAACAAATTCTTTCACAAGAGTTGTTCCTAGGCACATTATAAACAACATTCATGCTTTACACAAAGTCAAAATCACAACTTCATATAGAATTCATAAAATCCTACATACATTTCATAGGTTGAATTGGAGGATTTCTCTTCACAAAAAGTGTTCCTAATCATCAATAGAACAACTATAATGAAGAGATCATGTTATAATATTGAACATGAAAATTTATGGGAATTGTCAACTCACCTTAAGCCTAAGATTAATGGATGAAAGGAGGATTAAACCAAGGATTGTTGTAGAGGAGAGCAAGGCCTTCGATTAGGCGGTCTCGGATCACCGGAACTCCGGGAAATGGTCTCTCAAGTTGGTGTTCTTGCTATGGACGAAAATGGAGGTTCAAGCTCTGAATCTCTGGTTGTTGGTGATCTCTAATGGCTGAAATGGCTGAAAAATGTTTATATACTTACCAACAAAACCTCAATCCATGTGAAGGGGGTTATCTTGCTTCTTATTGGCTAAGGAATGATGGCCATTGATAAGGGTTGATCCAAGGGCTTAGAGGGGTTGTAGGAGAGTCAACAAAGGAGGCTTGACTCACTCAAGACGTCCAAGGGCCAAGGGCACAAGGGTCTTTAACCAAACAACTCAAGAAATCCCGTATGTGTGATTTCAGGATGATGCGGTCGCATCATATTTTGACCATGCGAGCGCATGGTCCTGCTTGGGCAGGTCTGCACATTTTGGACAGCTCTCAGCATCTCCACGTGAGCCAGTGATCAAAGAGCCATGCGGCCGCGAGGTTCATGCTTCAAACTTGTTCTAAACTTGTCCTAAATGATTCCAAACTCATGGGCAAAAATCCTAAGGTGTAACCCAACTCAAAACAAGTCGGAAACACATCCGAAACACATCCGAAACAAGCTAAAACATGGTTGGAACCACTCGACAATTGACCAACGAATCAAACACGAATCAAACCCAACTCAAACTAGAATAACTTGAACATGTTCAAGGCTTGTTTAGACATGGTTATGGCTTGTATACAAGGCCTAGAACTCACACGAACATCTCTCGAGACGACAAGAAGGCAATACAAGCAATGATGAACAACCACAAAACACAAACGAGGCAACGAAGCTTCTAAACTCTCAACCAAGCTTACAACAACTAAGATGAACATTCTAAGTCATAAATGCAAGGTACCAAGACTCCAATGAGACTTATTTAGGTGCTAACATGTTAAGATAAACACTCGAAACATCAACAATAAGGCATGCAACGCATGGAAGACCATTACTCTATTATGATCTTAGCCAACACAATACAAGCAAGATAGGAATAAAATGAAGTCTCTAATATGTCAAGACCTATAATAAACATGTTATAATGATGACAATCATGGAATGGGTTTGGGTTCTCACACCTACTGAATTAAGATCACTCTAATAGATATATTTAAGTGAAGTTCAATAAGTTGAGCTAATTATAGTCTTACATGATTATAATATTAATTAGTTGTTAACTAAAATCAAAATTGATTAGACTTTAGCAAGTCTAATGTTCTTCAAGCAAGATAAAATAAACTTATACTAATGTAGGCAGCTTCACAAGTCTTATTCATCTATCTGCCACCACTTAGTCATCAGCAGTTAGCTAGTTAGCTGGCTGATGATCCCCTTACTTAACAACAGTAGTTTTATATAATAGTTTCTTACACCTATTGTTAGCTAAAACTCAGTTTTCAACCGCTATGTTTTTTCTATATCTAAATTCCTATCTGCTGAAAATTATATTCTGTTGAAACAATGCGCTTTAATCTTATTACAAAATCAATGCTTTCAAGATTTCCTAAAAATAATATTTTCGAAAATGCATGGATTTTACCTTAATTTAAAACACTTAGCTAAAACAGCAGACTCTCATTAAAAGTTAAAGCCATCTGCTGAAGCTAAAGTAATCAGCAGCTGACATATGCTGATAATCAATGTAAGTCACCACATTAAAAGATACTCCATCTACTTACACTCTTTTGATTAAAATACCTAAACAAATATATATATATATATATATATATATATATATATATATATATATATATATATATATATATATATATATATATATATATATATATATTCAAACAATACTTTAAACAAATGTTTTTTTTAAAAAAAACACTGTTGGCCACTCTCACAAATTTAATTCTTGATCATCAAAGTTCATACGTTAAACTGTTTAAAATGAGACTTTTTTAAAAAACATTAAATTGCTCGATCAAATAGTTTATCATTGCAATAAATATTCCACTGAGTACCATATCTTCTAGCCAACTACCCTCTTTTAATATATCATGCTAGAGATTTTTACTCTCCTTGGAAGAAAATATATGACCATTCTATCCATAAATTTATGGTCTTTATGATAGGTGATATCTTTCATACCAGAAATCCTCTTCAAGATCTCCGAGCTTTGAAAGATAGACTTCATCATCACTCTTCAAGATTCATCATCGCTCTTTCAAACGGCTACTTTTAAAGATCTCTATATAAATCAGTTTGGAGCATATATGGATTCAAAAAGAAGACAGAGAACTGTGTACAAACAATTCACTTATCCCTTCAAGCTACTCCTTCATTGAAATGTTCCAATTCTTATGGTAGAAGACATAAGAGAATAGATGATAAAATGATTGAAGAAATCATACATCACTTAAATGATATTCCTTTTTTGATTTGCTTCAATTCAGGGCTGGACACACATGATTCTTTCAAGCAATTCTTCCCTTGATGTGTTTCAGTCCTCAAACAATTACTAGATGTTATTTCACCTCTCATTCCTTTTTAGTTCTTGTTTAGACTGTCATTATATTCTTCCCTACTTCTTCCTACTCCTAAAATAATACTTGATTGTTGCACTAGTATGATTGTTGCTCAATCATACTCCTCAAACACTGGTTTTTGTTGTACACAGATCCGTTGGTGATCACTTAGAATTTCAATATATTTAGTGCACTTCAAAATCCAAGTTTAACCAACTTGGTAGTGGGCGTTGCAGTTTTAACATTGTGAACCACTCTAAATACTTTGTTCTTCTTTCAGTTGTTTTTACTGTTCATACACTTAAACAGCTTCTATCTACTTAAGTTTTTAACAGTTACATTCCTGAATTATTTATATAGTTGATCTTTTACATTATACTTCAATTCAGTCCTTAAATACTTATATTTAAGTGATTAAAAGAAAACCAAACCAAACCTTTTTACATTCAGCAGCTGCTACCCAAACTGTTTTTACATTCAGCAGATGTTATCTGTTGATTTTACATCAGCTGCTGAAATCTTCTTTTTTTTCCGCTGCAACTTTTAAAGATTTTCAAAACAACCCTCAAAGTTTTTAAAAGGCTATTACCCCCCTCTAGCCTTATTTCGTTGCCAACTGGACTTACACTAAATAATTTTCAACCTCTTTAAACTCTACATTTTTTCATAATAAAAAATAGACACACCATGCATCGTAATGCCCAACAAGATGAATTTGTGCATCGCGATGCATGAAGTACCTTTTTCCAATTACGAAAAATAAAATAAAAGTGTAAAGCTGTTGAAAACGTTGAAAAAAGGACTTGCCCGCATTTTTTCCTAAATAAACTTAGTCAAATTGGGCCCAAATTAAAAATCTAGTATCTACCCTTAACATACATAAATTCTTCCGCCAACATTATTCTTCTTGCCCTCCCCATACTTCAAACCTTAACCGATTCTCACCCTAATCATTTAAATGCCTATTCATGTCCTCTAACCCTTCATGACAAATGCTAAGACGTTTGTTTTCCACAAGTAACCCTGTTGTAGAAACTTGCATACCTTAGATTTACTTAAAACCATTAAGTTAAAAACAATTAGTATAAATACTTTTCTAAAATCCTTAAAATCAGTTTTTAACTTAAGACTTTATAACAAGTCTAAATCCATCTGCTGAAACATTCAGCGGATAAGTTTTTCCATGCTGTTTAAACAACATATACCTTTTGACTTTGTTTGGCAATCTACTTTCTAGTTTCATTCTATCTACCTAAAACATAAGTCATCAGCAGCTAGCAGTTAGCAGCAAGCAGCTACTGATATACTATGTCGGCACATTCTTATACACTAAATTTCTACCTGTTGAATTCACTATATTTATTTGGAAAAGATTTGACCTTCACGCACTTAGTATAATATATTATTTTGGTAAACTTTTTCAAACAAAAGAACAATTCACATGTCACTTCAATAGAAGACTTTCGTGCATGTTATAAATGTTCTTTCGTATACCCATATCTAGTTAACCACTCTCTTTAATATTTCATACTAGGAAATGTTCTTTATCTCTTACAGTCTTCCTGGATTTTTGGGTATTCAATGGAACAACATCTCATCAAGAAATTCAAGATTCAACCTCTCTTTCTCTCTCAAACGGCTACAATTCTGAATTCACCTATAAAACGTTTGTAGCAAAGATTGAAGAAGATACCATTGCAATATTACGTGCTCAAGCTCTCATAAATAAATTTTTCTACAACACTCAAAAGAGACAATATAATTAAAGCTCTCATTCAAATCAAGAACTTCAAATATTTCCTTGAAGAACTTCTTCTCCAAAACATTAACTAGACAGTTTTCTTCATAGTTATTATTTTCTAGTTTCTGTTTTGAGTTATCTCTATTCCTTCACTCTTTCAAATCCTTTAAGGATCACAGATTGTTGCATGAGTTTGATTTTTGCTAGATCAAACTCCTCAAACACTGGTTTTTGTTGTACACTGATCCGTTAGTGATCACTTAATTAACATAAACATAATTTTAGTGTACTTCAAAATCCAAGTTTGACCAACTTGGTAGTGGACATAATAGTTTTAACACTGTGAACCACTCCAAATACCTTGTTCAGTCTACCTGTTGTTTTCACTATTCAAACACTTAAGCAACTCCTATCTAATTAAGTGTCTAACAGTTACAGTCCTGAGTTCTTTACATATTTGATCTTATATATTGTACATCATTCAGTTACTATACTTAAGTGATCAAAAGAAAACCAAATCAAACTGTTTTTAGTTCAGTAGCTGCTACCTGTTGATTTTGCCTCAGCTGCTGAAAACTTCTATTTTTCGCTACATCTTTTGAAGGTTTTCAAAATAACCCTTAAAGTTTTTAAAATGTTATTCATCCCCCTCTAGCCTCATTTCGTTGCCTACTGGACTTACAATTGGTATCAGAGCTACACTTTTTGAAAAATCTATTTTCCAAGTCTAACAACTTGAAAGTTCGATCATGACAACCTTAGCTTAGAATGTTTTTCAATTAAACAATATCACTCAAGTACCTATTTTTGATGAAGATCTTTGATATATGGAAAGAAAGGATTACAAGATATATGAACAACATTGATAAAAGATTGATGGAATGTATTAAAAATGGCCCCATGCTGCCCATGAAAATAAAAACTAATCTGGGTAAATCTTCTTCTATAGATGCTAATACTATAAATCCACTGGCTGCTAGTGAAGAAGAATATGTATTTAAACCTCAGTCTGAATGGACTGAGGAAGATAAAGTAAAAGATGGGTTAGATGTCAAGGCAGTACACATTCTTTCAAGTGTTGTTCCAGATGAGAACTACAAACAAATATATTATTGCAAAACAACCAAAGATATATGAGAAGCTCTTGTTGAATATGTTGAAGGAGATCAAAATACTATTGTCAACGAGACTTTCCCAAATGGTCCTCACCTAACTTCCTTGGGCTGGGTCAAGACATCAATGACTAGTTAGCTCAAGGACCTGGGAGCCCAACCTAGACTTTCCTCTGGCTTACCTTGCCTCCTAAATAAGGAAATCGAAAAGGAATGAGCCCAAGAAAGCTTTCTCCTTGTACGATAATGTTGAAAAGGTCGGGCTCTAAAGACGAAAGTTTGCTTGAAGCTTCTTCTCCCATGCGGAGTAAGAGACTTTACTCAAGTCAGGTCTAAGTGCATATGGCACGCAAAGGAAATCTAATTTCTGTAAGACTTGGACAGAATCATAGTTCAGATTCCAGCTGGTTTAGTGATTATTATTATGGAAAATTAGTCTATTAAGATATCAATCTGAGATCTTATTTCGCTTCCATACGTCCACCTACGAGAAAGACCTTTGGCTTTCGTCTCGAAAGGTCTATTATTATACACTTTCCAAAAAGTTTGATGCTTTCAAGAAAGATCCAAAGGAATCACTCAAGAATGCCTATGACAGGTTTCTGGAGGTAAGTAATAGATGCTCTTCTCTTGGTAAAGTCTATAGCATGAAAGATTTATATATGAGATTTCTTAGCAATCTAGGAAGCTCATGGCAAGTCAAGGTAACTGCCATAAAGGAAACAAAAGACTTGAACAAAACTCACATACGTTTTCTTGTTGCCAGTCTCAAAATTTATGAGAAGGAAATTGCAAAAACTTAAGAAATTAAGAAAAAATTTAAAAGCATCTCTTTGCATGCTCAACTTGAAAAACCAGAAGCATCCACATCTCAATCAGATGATGACTTTGACGAGGATGAGTTTGCTACCTTTGCCAAACAGTTTAGAAAGTTTAAATCTTTTAAAAGAAATTTTCAAAAACCTTCTTCTAGTTTTCATAAATCTTCCTCAAACTTCCAAAGACCCTCTTCTTCAAGCTATCAAAATTCTTACTTCAAATCCAATGAAGAAAATGATGAAAATGAAAAACTCTTATGCTTCAACTGTAGAAAACCTGGACAATATGCATCAAACTGTCCAACTACAAGAAATGAGTATTACAAAAGAGCTCCCAGAAACTTTGAGAGGCAAAAATGGTTAGTTGCTGAAGATAAAAATTTAGCAACTTGGATTGAAACAGATTCAGAGGATGCATCTGCTGGTTTTGTGCAAGAAGAAAATCTTTCTTTTGTTTCAGAATCAGCTATATATGATTCAGAAAATGAGCATTCAAATTCTTTTAGTAATTCTGATGATGAGCCTCTATGCTCAACTATTGCTAATCGCCCAAAGTCATCCAACCTAACCAGTTTGTGATTAAGAAAATAAGAAATAATTTCTATAAACAAAGCATTAGTCGTCAACCTGACATGAAAGTGAAGTCAAAATCTCCAAGGACTGCTGAAACTGTTAAAATCAATTTGTCAAAACAGCAGGAGGAGAAAACTTCAAACAAAAAGGTTGATGATCTCATGGATCAAATGCAATAGATGTATTCAAAATTTGAAACTTTCCAAAGAATACACATATCCTTGCCTACTGATTTTAAAAAAAGTTTCTTATGAGAACACCGAGCTACAAAATATCAATGAGCTATATAAAGTTCAGCATAATGAATTACTGCAACTTAAAAGCTTAAATGAACAATATGAAACCGAAGATAGAATCTCAACAGCTCAAATAGTTGATCTTGTAAAAAGGAATCAACATCTGACCAATGTTGTTGATATTTACTCAAAATCAAAAGCTGTTGTTGAAACCATCATCAGTCAGCAGAAAGATCATGAAGATCAACATGTGCTTGGATTTTCAATAGCTAATGAATACTGTGAGATCAGACAGTGTTATGCTAAAAAAGGATAAACGACCAACTTATGGTAAAGTTAGTTATGCTTATCCTAAGAATCAACTCAAAAAGTCTCTCAACAAAAATAAGAAGTTGAACAATGACAACTCTCAGTCTTCTGCTCAAACCCCTCAAGCTGTATCAGTTAGTAAAACATCTGATGTACATCCACCTGCTGTCAACATCAGTCAGCTGGAATAAGAGGAGGGATCAGAAGGAAGGAAGCTAACAGGTTCAAGCATATCAATTTTGTTGCTGCTAAGACCTTTGAGCAGACTCAAGCTGAAAAAGGAAAATCACAAACAATGACTGACCTACATGGTTTTTCCAAGTGCAAAATTTGTTCTACTCTTGGTCATCAATCTCATGAATGCTTGTTTAGATTTAATCCTGCTAATAAAGCCAAACTGTCTAAGCTAAGGCAGGTCTGGCTACCTAAGAAAGCTAACCTTCTGGACCCAAATTTATAAAGGATACCATGTTTTATTCACATTTCAGATATGCTTCATGGCAAATGACAAATCAACTGATGTGTGGATAATAGACAGTGGATGCTCCTGACATATGACATGATTACTTACTGATATCATACAAGCTAAAGGACATGCTGTCATATTTGGGGACAATTCCAAAGGTAAGACCATAGGTTATGGATCCATTGTAAGAGGATCCATAAAAATTGATAATGTATCTCTGGTACAAGGTCTAAAACACAACCTGCTGAGTATATCACAATTTTGTGATAAAGGTATGAGTTGTTCATTCTCTTCCACTTACTGCTTTATTAAAAACAACATCTCAAATGAAGTCTTATTAAATGGAACTAGAAAAAGAAATATTTTTGCTATTGACTTACTTTCTATTGAATCCAAAACTCAGATTTGTCTTGTAGCAAATAACTGTTCAAAAAAACTTCATGGCTGTGGCATAAAAGACTTTCACACTTAAATTTTAAATATCTTTCAAAACTTTCAAAAGGAGTATAAGTGAATGGTCTGCCACAAATAACTTTTCCCATTGATAAGAAATGCAAAGCATGTATTTTAGGAAAATTAACAAAAATATCTTTCAAACCAAAACCATGTCTTTCTACCAAAAGAATAATTGAATTATTGCATATGGATTTATTTGGTCTAGTCTCCACTTCAAGCTTATGTGGAAGCATGCATACCCTAGTTGTTGTTGATGACTATTCAAAGTATACTTGGGTTGAAATGATGCAGTCCAAGGATGAAACTTATGGGATACTCACAACATTATTCATAAATCTTCAAACTCGGAAATAATGCGATATCATAAGTGTGAGATATAACAATGACACTGAGTTCAAGAATCTTGGAAATGGATACCTAGTGTGATGATCATGGTATAGACCACAATTTCTTAGCTGTAAGAACACCTCATCAAAATTGGGTTGCTGAAAGGAAGAACAAAACTCTTATATAAGCTGGAAAAACCATGATTACTGAAGTCAAGCTACCTAAGTACTTTTGGGCAAAAGTTGTCAACACAGCTTGCTTCACATAAAACAAGTCTCTCATCAACAAATTTCATGGAAAGACACCCTATGAAGTGTGGAAAGGCAGAACACCAAACATTGCTTACTTCAAAATCTTTGGGTGCAAATGCTACATTCATTACAATGGTAGTGACCACATAGGTAAATTTGATGAGAAGACTGATGAATGTATTTTTGTTGGTTATGCTAAACATAATAGAGCTTACAGAGTCTACAACAAAAAATTTCAAATAGTTGTTGAAACTATGCATGCTACTTTTGATGAATTTTTTTTACTTGAGTCCAATGAGACTCAAGATGTTTCTAACAACCTTGAAAACTTTGAGATATGAAATGATAATAGTTCAACTACAGAACAATCCTTCATCATCTATTCTACCTACTGATAACTCAATAGTCCAAAATACACATCAGCAGGAATGTCAAACTCAAGCTGCTGAAACTCTCATTCCAATAATTGATCCTTCAGCAGCTGAAATTCCTCAAATAGCTGAAACCTCTTCTTCCCAAATTGATATACCTACTGATTCTCCTAACCCCACTCCACATCTTCCCAAAGAAATTAGAGAAGCCAGACATCACCCAGTTACAAACATCATTGGTGATCTTTTTGGTGGATTAAGGACAAGAAGTAGCTTAAGGAATGAGACTCTTGATTCTCATGCTTTTGTCTCCTCTAATGAACCTAAAAAGATTAATGAAGCATTGGAAGATCTCTACTGGATTGAGGCTATGCAGGAAGAACTAAATCAACTTGTTCCTAGACCTATTGATCAACAAGTAATAGGAACCAAATAGGTTTTTAAAAACAAGCTGGATGAAGATGGAAATGTCACAAGGAACAAAGCAAGGTTGGTAGCCCAAGGTTATAGATAGGAGGATGGCATTGACTATGATCAAAATAATTTGATTCCTATTGGACTTACATCTTTCTTGAAAAATCCATACTTGTGTAGTAATCTTGTTTTACTTGGATTCAAACAAAAATTTCAATTGTTTATGGTTTTAAGAAAAATGTATTTCTTTTAAATTGATTTTCGTAGATGGGAAAGCAAACGAATTTTAAAAGCCGGATTTCTTTACCTCGCGGCTAATTTTAGGTTATAAAGGTGTTATCTTGTTCTGATTTGTTTACGATTTGAAAGATACATACTTATATGTTCAAGATCTAACAAATATATGAAAATAAAGTCAATTAAATTATTTCTTGCAAGTATTCTTTAAAATTTCAAAAACTTATCTCAACAAATCTGATATAATACTCCAAAGTTTACACCTATGTGTTTGGACATATTATGTAGATTATATATTGAGTTTGATGCTATTGGCGATGCAATTAGGTGTTAAATATATTGTTGGCCAGCCCTTTTTTAGGTGATAATTGTCAATTGTTTCATCTGCCAAGAAATCCTTCAGCTCCCGTTTCAAATTCTTATGTATCAAACTCTTAATATTCAATTAATTTGATTCCAAAGGAGGAAAGGGTATTATCATTTTTTAAATTAAAACAAATAGATTTGTGTGTTCCCGTTGCATGTATTTAATTTTAGTGAATACATTAATCATGTAGAATAAATAAAAGTTTATATTTTTGACAACCCGATTTAGGCGGGAAACTACTATATTTGGTAATGTTTTTTACATCTGTCATTATATATATATATATATATATATATATATATATATATATATATATATATATATATATATATATATATATATATATATAATCTCCCCTTTGAGCGGAGGGATTCGTAGGATAATAAGTAGACATCTTCTTCCGTTTCAACTTAATGATATCTTTCCAATCGAATATCTTCTTATATGAGATTATCAGTCTCATCCGTCTTACGTGAAATCGATCTTCTAACTGACTATATCTTACCTTCTTTTTGTCTCTCGTCGTCGGGGTGGCAATTCGTGTTATCATTATCGTGTTTTAATATTATCTATCTTATTTGATCATAAATAAAACAATAAATATTAATTTGAATATATTAACTATGACTTATCGTGTCATTTGTCTCAATCGTGTTTTATAATCGTGCCTTATTGGTTCGTGCTAATTGGGTCTTTCATGACTCTTGCTCTTCTATGAAAACAAGAAGATAAAGACTAAAATAAGCAAGTAGCTAAAAAACATATCTTCAAGTAAGCAGCCCTAGGTATAGTAGTTTATGAGTGCTAGCATTCGCTCATTAGTCTTTATCCAAGACTGGGAAAAAGGGCTTACCTAAGCAGCAAGATCGCTTAGCTCCAATCAACTAGAAGTATTAAGATCGCCAATACGTAAGACCAGTTCATAGCACCAATAAGTAAATAAGTCCCTGGTGGTACCTGCCCAAAAATGGATTCTTAAGCAATACCAAAAGGAAGTATATATATATATATATATATATATATATATATATATATATATATATATATATATATATATATATATATATATACACACACACACACACACACACACACACACACACATTATATAGAGAGAGATTATGTGTCGGTCCCCTTTCATAAGTTTTTAAGCGCTTAAGTCTCCTTATGTTTTTCTTTAACAAAAAAAATGCACTTTAGGGCGAAAATACGACTTTGCCATTAATGAACCAGACACGCGTTAAAGATCACTTACCCAACGCATTACGATGCATCAATTTGTCCATCACGATGAATCAATTTGTGCATCGCGATGATCAGACAAAATGCATCACGATGTTGTAAACGAATGAGATATTTATGAAAATCATAATTAAATTCAATTCAAAAGAAATATTACGAAAATCAATTCGTATATATTAATCTATTTGATTCATATCTTAATTACAATATCAAGCAAAATAAAGAAACGTTGATTACATATTTACAAAAATCAATCAATCAATCGATATTCAATCTATTTGATTTCTACCTTAATTACAATATCAAACTACATAAATCTATCGATCAATATATGAATGATTTCTACTTTAATTACAATATCAATGAAAATAAGAAAAGTTTAACTAATCATGATGCATGATTTTGTGTATTGTGATGCATAATTTTGTCTGATAAAGTGACTCCCACGCATGTTTTTTATTCATTAAGGGTATCGTAGCCTTTTCACCCTTTGCATTTTTTGGTTAAAAAGAAACATAATATATTGTAGCGGTTGAAAATTGTCCAAAGTGGACTAGTTCGAATTTCACCATTGCCTTTATTTATTGGGTAGGTCTCATGTGAGACCGTCTTCCAGATAATTTTTCGTAAGACAAAGCTTCACCCTCCACAACCCAGTCCACCAACGCATGAAGAGTCAAGTTAGGAAAATATGTCTTATAAAAAATATCCGCAAGATAATATTTTCTAAATTTTTGCCTTATTTATTTTGAAAATTATTGGCTTCTCTTTTCCTTGGCCATTTAACTGTGTGTAGTTTTATAATTGTTGACTTGTTTTTGTGTGCTTCCACCAACTCACCTCTCCCTCATTGTTTTTTAATTATTTTAAATACAAATTTAAAATCTTAAAATTAAGCCACTAAAACACGGTGTCAAAATGCACTCATAATTAGAAAAGCTTTTATAAATGTAGTTGTACTTTCGTGTATAAAAATCTAATAAAATATTTTTATGATCAGAAAATAATAAAATAATTATATTTTGAGATGTGGTTGAAAATTATCTGAATTTTATGACTAAATATTTAATTCTGTTCATGCCTCAAAAATTAGTCTTGAGCCTTCGTGCCAATGAATACTCTAAAAAATAAAAGAAAATACATTAAAATTGTTTATTTCTAATTATTTATATCTGAATCGAGTCAAACTTGCCATATATGATATACTTTCTCCGTTTAAGATAAATAGTCAATTATTTCATTTTGGTTGGACACTTAAAGAATCCATTTTAATAAATTAAAATATAAAAATGTCATTTTATTACTAATAGATTACTAAAAATGTTTGAGAGCATGTAACTAACTATATATTTAAAGAAGGTACGTGAGAAATGTGAGAGAATTATCTGGGGTTAGCGCAATCGTGAGCTTGATCTGAGATTCTGAAGTAGGAGTAGACCCTCAAGCCTATTGATCGAGATTAGTCTCTAATAACATCTCTAATAACAATAGCATCTCGCTACTAACTCTTGTTTAAATAATAGTTTAAATACTACATAAAATTAATTCAATTATTTTTATTTACATTGTTAGTTATTAGTTAATTATAATAATAAATTTATTTATAATAAAATTTATAAATATTGAAGCAGAAATATCAATAAAAAATGAAAATTACATTACATTAAAATAAACTCATACAATATATATTTTAATATATTAATACTAATACAGATTATGCAATAATTACCATTTTTTATATTATTATTTTTAATGCATAGTATTTAATTTAATATAATATTAATTCATGAATAATATATTTGTTTTCCTAAAATACATTAATACAAATTACATGAACTAAAACATATATTTGAAATAGAATAATAAATAATATACTTGAAAATATTCATTTCAAAATAAAATTTGAAATAGAACTATTGGAGATGGTGCAAAAATTGCCTCACTTTAAAGATTTGATGCATTTTTTGTACAAAAGAGTTGGAGAAAAAACCCCCACTCTCTCACATCTCAACTCACTAATACACGATCAATCAGATAAATGATGCATTTTTTGTACAAAAGAGTTAGAGAAGAAACCCTCACTCTCTCACAACTCAACTCACTAATACACGATCAATCAAATAAATGATGCATTTTTTTGTACAAAAGAGTTGGAGAAGAAACATTCACTCTCTCATAACTCAACTCACTAATACACGTTCAATCAGATCAAAAAGATCTGTATTACAAAAATAATAATAAATAAATAAATAAATAAATAAATATATATATATATATATATATATATATATATATATATATATATATATATATATATATATATCGGTAACACGTCATTAGACAAGTCTATAACTATTACTAAAACAGAAGCCGCTGCTGTCATGTGGCGGCTTTCTGTGAAAAACTAAATTTTTAAAAGAGGTTTTGTGATGCCACGTGTCACCATTGAAATAGTAAATGTTTTTTATTTTTTTTTCAAAATTGATTAATTTAAGATAAAAATGTTAAATCTAATTAGATAAGATAAAAATCTTAAAACTAATTTGATTTTATCCTGTTTAATTTATAAGTTTAATTTGACCGAAACTCTTCAATTTTCATCTCTTTTCATTTTTATACTATTTAATTAATACAAATTATTCACAAGATAATTTTATATAATTTGTTCTTCTACTAATATATATATATATATATATATATATATATATATATATATTATTAATTACTAATCTATTAATTATATATTAACTATTATTTAAATAAAGTCATACATGACGACTTTGTGTTGAATGCATAAAGTTTTAAACGAATTATGTGCTTCGACGTGTCAACTTCTTGTGAAGTTGTGATTTTTTTTTCTTTTTCTTTGCTGCCAAAAATTAAAACCGGATAGATTTTAAAATTGGTGCCTCCTTTATAAATGGTAAAAAAATTATTATTATTATTTTTGCCAAAATCAGTTAGTACGAGATAGATTTTTATCACATTTGATTTAGACGTGTTTCACTTAATTAGGACTCTAAATTTTCATGATAAAAGTTTTTTTGGCGGATAGATTTTATCAATTCTCATAGGTTTTAATCTTTCAATTACATATTCATATGATCAATTGTGAATATTTACCTTATTTTTCATTTTTTTTCGAATTTTTCACTATTTATTACAAGTTTAGAAAATAATCTTATTATAAACAACTTTTTCAAAAAAAAAACTACTAAGGCGTGCATACGATTATATATATAAATTCTTCTTATTTTTTTTGCTGCCAAAAATTAAAATCGGATAGATTTTAAAAATGATGTCTGCTTTATACATGGTAAAATGTTTTTATTTTACCATTTATTGTTGCCAAAATCGGTTAATACCGAATATATTTTCTCACATTTGATTTAAACACATTTCACTTTATTAGGAATCCAAATTTTCATGGTAATTTTTTTTGAAGATAGATTTTATCAATTCTCATAGGTTTTAATCTTTCGATTACATATTCATATGATCAATTTTGAATATTTACCTTATTTTTTATTTTTTTCAAATTATTCTAATTAAAAATTTTAATTTTTTATTACAAGTTTTGAAAATTATCTTATTATAAACAACTTTTGCAAAAAAAAACCCTATTAAAACCGTGCATACGGTACTCTCTCTCTCTCTCTCTCTATATATATATATATATGTATAAATTGCTACCAAAATTAAAACGTGATAGATTTTAAAATCGGTGCCTCCTTTATACATGATAATTTTTTTTATTTTTTGTTTTTTACAATTTTTTGTTGTCAAAATCGATTAATACCATATAGATTTTATCACATTTGATTAAAACGTGTTTCACTTGATTAGGACTCCAAATTTTTATGCTAAAAGTTTTTTTTTTTGCGGATGAATTTTATCACATTTGATTTAGACATGTTTCAATTGATTAAAACTCTTCAATTTTCATGGTAAAAGTTTTTTTTAACCTTTTTTTTTTCTGCCAATTCGGTTTGTACTGGGTAGATTTTATTACATTTGATTTAGATTAGTTTCATTTGATTAGGACTCATTAATTCCCATGGTAGAAGTTTTTTAAGTTTTATTATTTTACCAAAACTCGGTCAATTTAAAATAGATGTTATCTAATTTAATTAAACGTGTTTCACCAACACTACAAACAATCACTGCAAAATACTTTCCCTTCATCAATCACTTTCCTCCTCTCCGTCTCACTCATACTAAAAATAATTGTTCGATTTTATAATTCGCATGAATTTTCGATTTGATGATTTGGTGTGATCTCATGCTTATTTATTTATTAATTAATTATAAGGATATCTTTTTGTTGTTTGTTCATTCAAATAACTTACAAATTATATCTACAAAAATAAATTTCAGAAACAACACTAAATCAACCGTGCATCCCACGGGTGATAACCTAGTTTTTACCTAAAATAAAAGCCAAAACGTCAGGTCTCTTGTCCATTTCCAATCAAAACGAACGAAAACTGAAGATGAATAGTACTTACAGCTACTTGTGAGATAGGAATAGTTGTAGATTGAGATCACAGAGATCATATCCATCAACACATATTCATTCAAATCAAACTAGGAAGGAAGGAGACCATGAACGTAGAAGAAGAGGTCGAGCGACTCAAAGAAGAAATCAAACGACTCGGCACCCCTCAAGACGATGGCTCTTACAAGGTATCCCACCCTCAAAAACAACACAAGCAAAACACACATTTGTGTCATGTGTGTGTAAATGTACAATTGGGGGAAGGAAGTTTGATATATGTCCCTAATTGGCTATGGATCTCTTGTGATTATATTGTCTATGATGGATCTACGATGTACTGTTCATCTTTGTCTTTGATCCAATGGCCTTAATGATTATATAGCATACTTCCATGATTGAATCCTTTGGATACTGGGTTTATTTGTTTGTAGTCTTTTCTTGCTGACCCATATTGTTGATATATGCAGCCTCTCCACCTGAATATTGTTTACTTGCTTTCTCATTTTATCTGCTTTTTCATGTTCCGCTTTCATTTTCTGGGTTGTTGAATAACATCCGTATATTCAATATTTCTTAATAGAGTAGAATCAGATCTTGAATTAGAGTTTGAAAATGAAATTTATGCAGTGAAATACCATCTTGCAGATTGTCCTTTAAAGTACTGTTGTCAGTTTTACGTTTCATAGCTTAGTAGTGATTAGTGAACTGTGCTTGTCACTTAGACCTATAAAAGTGTGAAACTTTTGTTACATGAGTTACTGCACCTTTAGCGGATGCATGTAACATATTTTTTGTTCAATTTGCTATCTTTCAAAGAGGTAATTCAAGTGAAAAAGCTCATGGTAGACGTTTGATGCATATAAGGTAAGCACGGTAAGCACGTGTATGTTGGAACAAATAAGATAGCAAGAAAGGACAAAATGTGACTCAAGTTCATATATCCTTCATCCTTGTAGATCCTATGTGTGTAATGTATGGATTTTAAATGATGAGCTTTGATAAGAATTTAGTTTTGACTAGGTACATCAAGAAGATAGTGCACGTGTGGGATAGATGTGCAAGTGCAGTTCTTGCTAGTGAGGAATTCATTGACTCTCATGATATGTTATTTGGAATTCCATCTCTCTAATCACCTCATTCTTCTCAAATCAAAATATATAATTTATTACATTTATATCTCAAGTTTACTCAAGCAGGGAAAATTCAGATCATTCCATATACTTGAACTGAATAGAAAACCAGCCCTGAAAGTTCAGCTGCTTGTTGATTTTGTGTCCAAGTCCTAATTCTTGCAAACTTCCCCTTCATCTCCAACCCTTTTCACATTTGAGCGAATGTGTAACATTTCTTTTGTTATTCTGTTTTTTGATTTTCTTTTGTTATTCTGTTTATTTGGCATACATTCTGGTGATCCTATGCTAGTATCAAGTCTGAAAGGTTTGATTTTGAATATTACACCAATTCTCAACTGAGCAAGTAAACAAACTATCACAGGCTTGGTAACTGTTTCAAATGCGCCTTAAATCACTCGAATAATAACATCTTGATTGAAATAAAACTAACTAAACTGCTGCCCAACACCTTTGTAGATCGACTCTCTTACTTTCTCATTTTCAGTTTTTATGACATGATACACCTGATTTTATCATTGTATCAGTAGCTAGTAGGAAATGTTGCTCAACTACAAAGCAATATGTTTGAGATGGGAATGTTGACATGTATTTGTTGTGAAAATATGAACACGTATTATCTGGATTTACGTAGAAGTAGCCCCAATGAGAGATAATACCAGAGAAACTCATGTAAGATAGTTAAGCCACGATTAGTGTACACCATTTAGTGTGCGAGTTAGCAAACGTGATGCCAGTTGTATCAATGGTGACAGCAGAGTTACCAACTAACATGGACGGAAACTACAATGGAAAGATATCATAGCATGTGATTTTAATACATATAAAAAAATAATTTAAAATAATAATAATAGAGGATGTTGCTATGACTGGAACTGAATTAGTGAAAAATCGATCCCAAGTGGTTGAAACAAAGCTTTGATGCATTGAGCATTAGCCAGTTTGTTCCGTAACACTGGCATGATTAATTAATTTTTACAGTCCTCACTTAGATGAGGTCGGCTTCTTGCTCTTAACGGGCTGAGGCCACAAAAGATAATGTGGCTTGAACCTACTATAAAAGGTTAAGGCTAAGCAGGTCAAAGTGGGCGCTGTAGTGCAGAAGTCAATCCTTCCCATCATTGGTCTAAAGGATTTTAGATTTGGCCAATGGTGTTCTGTTACGGAAGGACCTTTTAAAACTCGTGGGTGATCAAGGCTGGAGCGTGTAGGGTGAGGAGTTTAGAAAATGAATCATACATGATTATGTCATTCTATGTTCCAAACTTAAAGCAGTATTTCCTGCCTTTTTGGAAATATACTGAAAGCATTTAAAGGAAAAAAATATTTAGACAGTGCGAACTTCATCCTATTTGGCCAATTACATTACAAAGAAAAAAGAGAGAAAAATGAGCAGATCTGTGAGAAGGGGAGCTTGAGGGTAATACATGTTGTTTGGCCATCTCGCTAACAAGATGAAGTTGTAAAACAACTGGAAAATAACATTGTATTAAGGCTTTGAATTCAGTTATGCAATGTCCTTGTTAGCTTTCCTGCTTGCCCAGTATCTTAGTGCATTTCATATATAATATCCACAATAAAAATTGAAGTTTGTTATTAATCTCTCGCTTAATCAACTTAAGGTTCTATATGCGTTTGACAGTATGTTTTGTCTTGCAGGTGACATTCGGAGTGCTATTTCATGATGACAGGTGCGCAAACATATTTGAAGCTTTGGTTGGGACGCTGAGGGCAGCCAAGAAACGCAAAGTTTTGACATATGATGGTGAACTACTACTACAAGGTGTACACGACAATGTCGAAATTGTACTTAAACCCACGCCAGCAGCAGCAGCATGATCTAATCTGCTCCTAAAATATATGGTAAATCTCTCATTACCTCGTCGCCTGGGCTAGTTCAAAACTTGTTATATTTCATGTATTCACTGTATAGTTTGAAGATTATGTGTATCTTTATAAATTTCCTCCTTATCGATACATTTGGAGTCGAGTGATGTGACGAAGAATCTGGTAATGAGCATCTATTATGCTATTTTATTGTCCCTTTCTTGGTTTCTAAATCTGCACCTATTGTTTGTCACACATGCTAATAGTTACTCATATGTAGAGCATATTTGTAAGAAAAAACTGTCAACATGTTACATGTGCCATCAAGCATTTGTTTGTCTTCTTTTAACAGTAATATAATACATTTACCATATAAACAATCCGTATAATTTTCATAAATGATGAGATATGTTTATCTGTGACCAGAATGTAAAAACAAATATCGCAACTAGAAAATGTTTAATCATCAATCAAGGTAGAATTGGTTTACATGATTAGATTTTAGTTTCTATCGCAAGTTCTATGCATCCAGAAAAATCCAAATATTATAGAATGGGGGTAGTTGACAGCGAGGAAATAACTTAAAAGAGGAAATGGGAATCATTATCTTGACCATTGGCTCGGTCCCTTCATATATACAGGGAAAGAAAGCTGAATTCACCAACAATGGGTTCTCTGCAGTAACAATGTTGGATCTGGTGATCTTTAAGTTCTGTCAAAATTTCTCAGTGACCAAATCACAGGTTATGAGTGTACATCCTTCACCGTACATTATAGGGTAAATCATCAATAAATCTTCATTGGTTACAGCTTGAACCGGATGGATGAATCTAAATATAAGGAAGCGAATGATGAAACTGGCAATGTAAATACTAGCCCACTGCTTATACCAAACACCCCTTCATTACCCAAATCTCCCAAATACATGGATCCTGCTCAGATGTGTTGTGGGTAATGATGAATAAGAGAATGACAATTTCATGAAAAAAATCAAACACGAAGGTTTACTAACGTTCGTGTAGAAGGCAATGGAATGGAAGAAGCAAATTGCTTCTTTTCAAGATCAAAATTCAAAACAACTAATGCTTTGATTGTGGCCACATTTGTAAGAAACCAGTGCAAATGCTGTAAAAAGGGATATCTGCTTCAAAGCTTCTCCAGGCTTTACTTCCAAGTTCCAAGGGTGTAAATTTCAAACTGCTGGTCTTAATCCTAACCACCTTGTTCTGGCAAATCGGGGAACAAGTACATCCAAACCCAAAGTATGCCCAAGCAGGATACTTGCACATAGGTGTGGATGAAGCCAGTTCCAATTTTGGTGGGTTTGGGAAGAAGGATAGCATGGTCTGCAAATCAACCCATTACAAGAACCCAATAATCTCCATGGATTCTTCCTCGACTTATCTTCATAATTGTTCTGGGATTGCGAATAACAAATTCAAGCATTACGATTATAAAAAGTTAGGCTTATAAGGTCTTTAGTGGGAGTCGTGAATCGTGATGCATAATGATGTTCATTGGCAGTTCCGCAAATATGATGAGATTGAAGAAGAAGAACAACACCAACACCGGAGAAATAATGCCCTGCTGGGGAAGTTTATATAGGGTTAAACAGACATGTGAAAAGGCCCGAGCTTAGAGTGGAATCTTAGGTCTGAATTTAGGGTTCGTTCATTGTTTAGGGTCTTCTATTTCTTCTTTACGGAAAAGTGCAGTAAAGGCACTCATCTCTCAATTTTCGAATTATTTTGATTTAGGTGTCTATTTTCATCGTAATGATATTTTTAAGACCAACTCCCATTTTTTAAAATTCTATTTTTAATGTCATTGCGTTGCCATGCACATTGTATGTTGACCTTTTTCAGGGTAAAATAGGTAAATCTAGAGAGAAAAGAGAGAGAGAGAGAGAGAGAGAGAGAGAGAGAGAGGGTGTTTTGTAATTATTAAAATATTAGGGGTCCTCCCAAACAATGGCGATCCAGAAATAAATTTCAGCGGGGTCAAATTTTTTAGAAATCACAATTGTCCTTTACACATTTTTATATCTGGAGCGCGGTCCCTCCATAAAATAACAGTGTTTTGTGAGGTAAAAAAATAAATAAACTAGTTGAGCGGGATCCCTCGCTCCCTAAGTGGTAGGCATAGGTGCGCCCTTGCTCCCAAAATATCTTTGTTCTTTTTCTTTTTATATTCACTCACTAAGTTCAAGAGTTTCTCCTTTTAGTTTTTGGTTAATAACACTATTGGTCCCTCGACTATTAGTCATTCTTATCGTTAGTCCCTTAATAATTTTTTTTTCAATTTTGGGTCCTAAAAGTATTCAATTTTCACAGAGGAAGTTCTTTTGATGGATGTCGTTAAAAAAATTCCGTTAAATTGTTCATGTGCCTCCCACGTGCATTTAAAAGAGTTAAACTGAAATTGACAAAATATTTGGGTCACTTTACTTTTCCAAAAATTGCAATTAGGCCACTGAGACGTCAAAATTTTCGGGATGACCATTGTACCAGACTTATTTTGCATGTTAACCCATTTTTTGGATGAACGTTAAGTTTGGACGTTAACTTAGGTTAAATACCTATTTTACCCTTGTCTTCATCTTCTCCAAAAAAAACCCATACTAAAAAATCTCAGATTGAAGAAAATTTCAGCCATGAAGAACACAAATGCACATACACAAATCTGGTCCATCTTTACCATTTCTTTCTCTTTCTCTCTCATACACACAAGCACAAACCCAAACCACAAATTTGTCTCCCCTTCTCAGTTTTTGTTTAAAATTTTAGATTTAAGATTCAAACAGGTCGTCGCTCTCTTCAAGGGAATTCGAAAAAACTAAGCAGGATGAGATTTTGAAGTCAATGAACAAGCAAACTGATCGAGAATTGAATTTTTACTTGTTACACAGATAACCCCAATTCAGAATTTTCAACAGATGCTCAATAATTCATTCATATGCAAAATTGGGCATGACTTGAATACATAGATTAGTCTAAAAAATGCTTAACGAAATCCTACATTTTCAAGAAATTCTCAAAATAAACTAGAAAGGAAATTGGAACGAATTTACTTGAAACAAGTGAGATGATGTGAATTTCAAGCCTTAGGTTCAGATTCATTTGTGGAGATTTGGTAAGAACGATCATTACCAACACTTAGCGTACAGAGTTGGCGTGAATTTTGTCGAGGCAGAAAGTGAATTGGCTGGAGAAGACAACGAGTTGAGCAGTTAACCGGAGAACACTACATATTGATTGAAGGGCGTCCATGGAGAAGTTGACGGCCGGAGGGGGAGGGACTCGGTTGGACGAAGGAGGCATAAATAGAAATTTGAAGCTTTGAGAAAGGGAGATGAAGATAGGCTTCGCTTTTTTGTGAGGGAGATGGATCTAGAAGTGGGAGGGAGGAACAACAATGGAAATCTGGAAGAGGAGACGACGCCAGAGGAGTCTGAAGATGGGGCAGGATGAGAAAGACGGGGATTGGATAGGGTGAGATTTTGTGAGAGAGGGAGGCTGATTTGGGGATGAAATGGTGAAATTTGCTAAAGAACACAGGATCTGGAAATCAAAATGTCAAAAAAATTGGAGAAGATGATGATGAAAACGACGGGGGCAAAATATGTATTTAACTCGAAGGTAACGTCCTTCAAAAAATAGGTTAACATGCAAGATAAATATGGTACAGTGGTCATCACGGAAATTTTAACGTCTCAGTGACCTAATTGCAATTTTTAGAAAGGCACAGTGGCCCAAATATGCATTTTACCAACTGAAATTTTATCAAACTTAACATATATCACAATTTACAAACAAGTCCCTAGGGTTTAAAAATAGACCATAAAGTCTTCTTCTCCAATTTGGTGGGTTTAAGGAGGGGAGAATCATAACAATTGGGGAAGAAGGCTTTATGGTCTATTTTTAAACCCTAGGGACTTGTTTGTAAATTGTAATATGTATTAAGTTTGATAAAATTTTACTTTAGCCATTTTAAATGCACGTAGGAAGCACATGAATAATTTAACGATTTTTTTTAACTACATCCATCAAAAGACTACCTCTGTGAAAATTGAATACTTTTAGGACCCAAATTTGATAAAAATTGTTAAGGGACTAATACTGAAAATGACCTATAGTCGAGGGACCAATAGTGTCATTAACCCTTTAGTTTTTATTTATTTTTATTTATTTTTTATGTAGAAACGTTTTTAATATTCACATTATTGTATTGTAAGTAAACATCAACATATATGAGAAAGCAAATGTTAAATTTAATAGCTTAATGCAAAAATAAACATTTATTTTAGGGGAAATATTTTCGAAAAAACAAAAAAATATTTATTTTAAGACGAAGTGTAATTTTTTTTACAATATCTTTTTGCTATCTCCCAAATCCCACCAAACATGGTTCCCCTTTCACCTTGACTCAGTTATAATCAAGAGCGACGTCTTACTGCACGATTTCTTCCAAAATAACTTATCGGATAGTTACTAGCCTCGCAAAAGAAATTATTATGAACCTAAGCTCAATTAAAATAAATTGGTGGAATATTATTTATTCACGATCATTAATGAAAATGAGTACTAATCTTGGGGTAATTTTGATTATGTCATATGCTGCATGCCTTTTTCGATATTAACCAAAGAAAGAGCGTCGAGATTCTCCGGCGCAAGAAATCCATGGGATACGTTTAAGTTTTAAAAGAAATTATGGGTTGGTTCCTTTCCTCAATTTATAACATCTCAAGTCTAGTATTTTTATTTTCAATCGGAAAAAATCATTATTAGGGACGAAAAGACTACGATACCCTTAATAAATCGAAGGCGCGCTATAGAGATCACTTACTCGATGCACTGCCTTAATTTCGCACCGCGATGTATTGATTTAATTACCTAATCAAATCTTGCATTGCGCTGCACTAATTTTATGCATCGAGATGCATCAATTTAAATGACAAAATCTAATTTTACATCGTACATCACCAATTTTATTCACTATGATGCATCAGTTCAAACAACCAATTGATGCATCACGATGCAAACTGGTTTTGAATGCATCTCCTCCGCTTGCTTCTTCCTCTTCTGTCGTAAGTCATATTCTTCATCATCTGCTTTCGTCCTTATTGAAAATCTTCCAACCTAACTCTGCTCCATTCCGATATCGTATTTAATGAATCATAAAAAATCGTTTACCTTTCGGGGGTATTGCCCCAGAATCCCCACAAGGGACACTGCCCCCTCGACCTGACCGGACAGGTCAATCCCCAATAATGGTGATTTTTGAATTCAAAGTGTTAGTCAAAGCTATTGAAGGAGACGATTTACCCATTTTTAGAACAATATTTCGAAAAATGAACTTTAACGATTTTTATATTTTTTTGGGAGTGGAGAGGTTATACAAACTTGACAAATGAAAAGAATTGAATAACAAGACGTAGAAAATCCCTAAAAACAATACGAGAAAAACTTAAGAAAGATGGTCTTACGTTTATTTTTTATATGACCCGACCAACCGTGTGTTAATGGACTGAGCTGTACAAGAGTGAGACTCCATCTTATGAATTAACATCATCGATGGACAATCTAACAAAAGAATTTCTCCAACAATAATGTGATTCAATTCAATATACATAGAAATTTAGAAAGTCAATTTGACTACTTTTCAATCGACTTTTAACTTAATTTACCATAGTTGTCAAGCTATAACCTTTGTAAATTACACACATGGCACTCTGAATTTCATGTTTTATGATTTTTGAAATAACTAGTAAATCCATATCAGCTTTTCATTGGAGAAAAAAGTCAACGTTGATTTTGAAAAATCTAAATGCAACTCTCTCTGTACGAAGGGAGAATTATAGTTACAGTTTACCAACAAAGAACATGACATAGGTTAAGACTCTTTTATTAAAAAAAAAAAAAGAGTAATGAACAACTTGAGTGCTATGACAAAACTGACGGCCGGTTGGGATTAGAGGTATGAAATACAAATAAAATTAGTATACAATAGTGGCGATGAGGTTAAATAATTTAACACCCAATGCAGAGCTTTGTCATGATTGCCCGGTCAATATGAATGCTTGCAGGAGGCTTTGAGCTGCCTGGGTTTTATCAGGACTACCAGATATAACAACAATCCGATCACTTGTTCCAGGACGAGGCTCATGCATGACAACCTTCGCGCCAGAAATCTGGTGGTAAACAAAAAAATACGGAAAAATTGGTGGTTTACATATATCTGATTACTAAAAGACATATTGTAGCAATAATCAATGAGTAAAGGTAGATGATGCTCGAGGATTCTTGGGAAATGAACCACATTATATGAGTAATTGAAAAGGGAACTCGCTTAAATGTAGTCATAAACTTGGTTGTATCTGTTATTTGCCACTACCACTGAAAAGGGCTCGTGTGCAGCAATATCACCACGGTATATTCAAAATAATACTACCTTCATCTCATAAATTAGTTTCCTTGACTTTCTTTGGTCAACTTGATTAAACTTCTAATAGGCAAAGTCCTAGTTCATTTCTATTTCTCTCCTCATTCGCCTATCATCATCTAACTAAGAGGCTGGATATATAATCCTAAAATTGGAATTCAACTTTAATTGGAAAAATTAATATTCTAATGTTATCTCAAAATGCTGAATCTGAATCTACAATATGGCAATATGCCTATACTTATTGTCTCTTAAACCAGGAATTGATCCAGCATTCCAACTCGTAATATACCATTATAGTCATTGGCTTGTACTTCAAACAAAGAGTCTCCACAGAGCCTCACTAAATTTGCACTTCTTTTATCAGGATAGAATATTGAGGCACAGGGAGTCATAAAATACATTACTAAGAATTTTCAAATGCCTACTATAGCACAACTTCTATTGATTATAATGCAGGATTATAATCACCAAAAAAAGCAGGAGCTACCTGTCTTAGCCGAGTCAGATTGCTTCCATTCTCACCGAGGACGGAGCCGATGGCATTTTGAGGAACCACTATTTCAACAGTTGAATTGGTCACAATAGCAGATCTATTTCCACTGCAAATATCAGGAGGAACACCCTTAGCGAATCAACTGTCTTGTCAAGCAAAATACAAAATTAAGCTGCAGACAAATGTAACTAATTACTTTACATTTCTAGGCCAGACTTTTACAATATATCCTATCTTCTTATATGGCTATGCCATTAGACAACATAATGTATAGGTGGTAACTACCATGGCAACTACAGGTCAGATCAGTGACTAACAGCTGACCCAAGCAACAAAAGCTAACTTGGATGACATCGATTGTCGATTATACAACCTACTGTATAGGTAGTAATTACCTTGTATATAGATGGTTCATTACATTTCTGGTTTTCTACTATTAATCTTTATATTACTCCTTCATTCCCCACCCAAAGAGTCCATATTTGAAAAGTCTAATAATTAAGAGATATATAATTAGCATTAGAGTTGGTCATAATTACAATAATACTAGACCATAATCAATATGTTAATATCAAATGTGGAGGTAATGTTGAAATGTTATGAAATGTAGACATGATTTTTGAAAGTGGACTCTTTAAGTGAAACATCCCAAAATAGTATTGTGGACTATTTGCTTGGAGCAAGGGAGTAATATTTTAACTGTAAATGTAACCACTCTTTTTTTTGATAATGATTGCAAGTGTTTGATGAGCTTTGCTAACAGGGCATATGCCAGCTCAACCTTTGCTTAGTAAGCACTGACATTGCATAATTTGTCTACAAATCTGAATGTCATTAATCATTCCCACTTATTTCTTTTTATTGCTCTATTTTTCTTTTTTTCTTTCTTTCTTTCTTTCGTTATGTTCATAAAATTTTCCAAAACATTATATTTTGCAACTAAACATACTCATTATCTAACATGGAGTTTTAGTTTTTTAAAAAATATTTTTCATTTTCTTATCCGTATTATATATTGTTAATTTTGAGTAAAATGTTCTTTTTCAATTTTTTGTTTATACACACACACACACATATATATTAATATGATTTTTAATAATTAGAGTATAAATTTATTATATTTAGGTTTAACTCTGTCTTTACTGTTTTTATCTTTTCCTATTATTTTATATTTCTCTTATTCCAGTAGCTTATGTTTGTCATTTTGTTATTTTGATTGTTTATATTAATAAATGTATACATACTTTTTTAACTAAAAATATTGAAAAGAAAACAATGTATTATAATTAATATATATATATATATATATATACATATGAAGAAGATATTGAGAAAAAGAAAAAAATTATAATTAGAAATATATTTTAAAAACTGAATACATTTTTTATTCCAAAATACGTATTTTTGGAAAATTTTATGGATGTAATGAAAAAATAAGGTAAGAAAACCAAAAAAGAAATAAGAGAAAAATTATTAACAATCAGATTATAGGACAAATCATGCCACATCAGCTCTTACTGTTAGGCTTGTAAATGCCACCTCACTAAAGTCTGTCAAACACTTAACAACGCTTATTAATCTCAGTTACATTTAAAATTGAATTATTAGTACAGAGGTCATTTGCAATCCTCAAGATACAATGGTCAAATTAATTTGTCCCCAAAGTATGGAGGTCAAAATAATAGAAAACTGATTACATTTGCTCTACCAGTCGCCGTTTTTTTTAAATTTGATAATATAACTCCACTTATATGCAAGAAAATCTAGGAATCGCAAAGCAAAATCTACAAATTATAATACTCTGAACAAAGAGCTCTAGTACAGGAAACGTCATGCTGAGCTGGAATTTAGTGGGAAGCCGTTGGGGGCACATCAGGTATAAATCTGACTTAAGCTTTTACTTAATACTAACCATCACCCTCCGTACAGTCTTGACAGTGCTCAGTTTCATTTCTTCCATTCAAACACCAGATGTCAAATATATAGTTTTGCCAGACCAAGCAGTGTGGCAGTTAGTGTGCAGCATGTCCTATTTTTTATAGCCGACAAATCCAGCACTTACAGCTGCCATTTAAATTGCTCAAGCATTTGGAGGTGTCCCAGACAAGGCTTATCCATATTTTCGTCCTTAAAAGGACAACTCTCAGCGTAGGGATAAAAAATATTAAGTAAAGTACCTAGCAAGAAATTTTACATAATCTTCAAAAACAAAGCAGTAGGAGCAACTTTAGGGGGCTAGCTGTCATCGGTTTCATTGACTTCAATAGCAGTAACTTGTAACAAGTGCATTTGTTCGTAAGTTTTGTAATTTTAAATATTTGTATTTTAATTTCTTTCTTTTATAAAAAATGTGTGCTAAGTTTTCCTTAATAGTCTGAAATATTTGTGATTTCAAAATAGTCTTTTGTTAGTTCACTCTGTCTCATTCAATTTATTTTATATTTTTTGTTTGCCGCGATTTTCATTTTTAAGTTTATTTCAATTAACAGGTGTTGTATTGGTGTGTGTAAGAGAGAATTTTTTTGAATGCTTAATTATACTCTTTTTGGATGAGTTACAAATTTTTAAAGCGAATAAAATGTTTTATTTCTTTAATTTTCGGGAAGTCGTCTTTGTATTTCTTTAATTTTCGGGAAGTTGTTTTTTTGTAGTGTACATTGATCCGACCCCTACAAAATCTCAAGCATATACTAATTTATTCGCATCATGCTCGCTTCAGACATTGATCACGTCTATACTGACACCGCGCCATAGGCACAGGCAAGAAATCTAGTTTGTACTAAAATGGATGCAATGGAGGGTTCCGCAGTAAGCCACAAGATACTAGCAGATTTTCAATGTATTTGATCCATCACCAAACATTAATGTCCATGTTAATACTATGTTAAACAACTTTAAATCCATATACTGGCACTGATCCTTGATAACTCACCCTTAAAGTTGTCAATCATCACACAGCAGAGGGGTGAAATCTGATCATTTTTTAATCAAAGAACAATTTTTTTTTTATTTTTTATTTTTGGCGTGTGGATATTGCAAGTAAATTTGGGTTTCAATTTGCTTGTGCCACTTTGAAACATATAACTATTGCGTTGGAGGTAATATGTGATGCAAACCTGCCAAGTTCCAGGCCGCCTTTAACAGAAGTTAATCCTCTGCCAGCATCCTGCCCGCTCCTGGGATTTGCTCCAGCCGCCTGCAATTTAGCCCAAAGTCAACAGGAGAAACTTGAGAAGCCAGTTTATTAGAATTGAGGAAAGAAATCAGGAAAGAAACTGTTCTACCTGAGATTTTTGTAAGCTCGGTGATGAAGGGCGGTCTTTACTATGGGAGAGTCTGAGATTATCCATACTCTGAGTCAATGTTGTATGTTGGTTATGACTATGAGAAGCAGCGCCAGATGAGTGCCCAAGGGAGGGAGGATCCAACCCTCTTCCATAAGGGCTAACCTCAATCTTAGAGGAACTTCCCTTCCCTGGAGCATTTAGCATTCTACCGGAGAAAAGGTTGTTTCTCAGCCTCCCAGTGACATTATATAATGCGTCTCGCACATTTACAAACTCCCCTGTCATCTAATAAAAAACAAAACTTTGTACGATCAGTATTTATAATTGACACTATGATGTCTTCAATAATCAAGCACTCTTAGGTGCCGTTTGGTAGTCAGGGTTAAAGGCAGATAGGATTAATAAACTGAGTTGTCTGATGTTTGGTACGCAATAAGTGGTCGGGACTAATAACACGAGTTATCTGGATTAAGTCATTATTGCCTCACTATTAATACCAAGGAGGAGGGTGGTATTATTAGCGCCATCACTAAAAAAAATTTGGAGTAACATTTGTAATCTCAAAATTACCCCCGATATACAAATAAGGATTAATAGCGAGGACACTAATAGTACTGGGAGTAATAATACTGCTTATCCTTGTCTGACTACCAAACAAGCCCTTAGAACATTATATAAGATGTCGCACCACAAATCTTGCTCATAACAGAAACATGATGATGCCCTCCGCCCACCACCAATAACCAAAACAAAAAAAAAGAAGCAAAAGAAAGAAAAAGCATACACACACAAAAGGAGCTATTCTTTTAGCTGGACTATGATTCGCTTCTCGCATGTTATCAGGAATGGCCAACTTCAAAGCATGCCCTATCGATAACCAAGATAATAAAAAAAATCACACTGTTGTCCCTCTTTTATTTTCCATAAGTCACTGTATAATTCCATGAAACCAAGGCTTTGTAGGCAAAGTAGAGTTCATGTAGCCAAGTAGGTGGGATAATGCTTTGCTGGGCTGAGTTAAAATTCAAAAAACCCCGCCAAATCTAATCAACTCTACTCCAGTTATACACCTACTGAGAAACGATAATCAAGTGGAGAAACCTTATCCCATTCCAGAGCAATGATAGCTTGAAGGCTTAGTTCCCTTACAAAAAGAAAGAAAATAAACTTTATTGAGGGGGATAGGTAGAAGAATTTAGTGTAAACAGAACCAAACAACTGCACCCAAACCTAAATAAAGATAAATAAAAAATTATAGTAAGATCTCTTGTACATGATGCGAGGTTACAAGTGCACAAGACTTGATAATTATGTCTAATACGAGAGACTTAAACCATAAAAGTAATGAAGAAAAATAAAGCAACAACCAATATTTTTAGATATTATGTATGGAATCAAAGCAAAAATAACACACCTGTACCACTTGATCATTTTCTGAAGCACATTTTGGGAGTAGGTTGCCCCCAAGTATCTTTATGACAGCACCAGTTACCTTCCTCGTATCTGCAATTATGGAGCCTCCTTTTCCCAACAAACAGCCAACTTGGCTTGATGGAACTAAAAGCCGAGCAGATAGAGGTGATCCCCTTGAGGCTGAATCTAGCCCTTTCTCAAAGCCAGCTTCTACAGACCTATTGAAAACAAGAACTACAGCATTTTGTGCAGGCGACAGCCGTGATTCTGGGCTCTACACAACAAGAGCCAAAATAAAACAACAATAACTCAGGATTGGTATAGAGGGATTTAGAAACCACCAATACAATTGCTTAATTACAGCATAACAAACCTCCATCGCAGAGATAGTAATCAACCGCTCATCACACTCGGCTACAGGAGATGCGACGCTTATAGAAGCACCTGTTTCACTTTGAAGAGCTCGTACAATTGTTCCTCCCTTGCCAATCACACCACCAACCCTATCACTGGAACATAGGATCCTGAAATGAACTTCTTGCTGCAATGTTCTGAAGTCCATTGGAGGAACCACATCATCATCCAATAGCACAGGACGACCTCCTGAAGCATGATTAACAGAGCTGGTTGACATAGGTTGCTGCACTGAACTCCCAGGTGGATGAAAATTGATGTGCACATCAGGTAAGGTCTCTGGAGGAACTGCCTCAAGTGATCTACCTACGATCCGTGTTTTGTCAGACTGATAACAATCTTGAAGGCAGCGAGAGACAGCTACAAGAGCTTTCTTAATAGCCAAAACATCCCCCTCAATCTGCCAAAACAAAGAGCAGATTATAATTCTATCAAAAAAACCAAAACAAACACATGCTTCGAATTAACATGGATTAGACATTGTGCTATATTCAAGGGACACATAAGACATAACTCCATCTTATCAATTTTAAAATATTTTTTCAGCCTGGTTCTTCAGTCAATTGGAATTCAAAAGAAAAACATGAGCAAACTCGGAATAAGAAATATGTGCATGATAATTCTACCAGACAGGACCGATTTAGAGCTAATAATAAACAGCATACTATATTTGAAAAGGAAAAGTAACAAAGAGATAAACTGAAAATATTGTCAGGCAAAAACAGCTCTGATATATAACTAAGAAACATTGGACCAATTCAAATTGCATTCTCACAAATCAATGACTGATGCAAGAAGAATACGTCATACTTCTTGCATCGGTCATACTCCCTCCGTCCTAAAGAGAGTCCATTTTCTGTATTGAGAAAGTCAAAACGAGTCCCTATATTCAGCTTATATTTATCAATTGCAACTTCTAGAATTTTGAAAGGACAAGTAAATGTAGATAAATCATCAGTCATAAGTTTTTCAGGTTCACCAAAAAAGTCAAATGTGGACAATCTTTTTGGGAGGGAGGGAGTATAAAGAACGAAATGCAAACTCTTTGATTGATAAGAGTAATTCCTTCAGCCATTCAGAGGGTTTTACCTTCAGCTATTAAGTACAAAAACTGTGGGTCCGTTTAATGTCCTTAGAGAAGCACTTCTAATTGTTTGGAGAAGTAGTTTAAAGAAAAGGTCCTTGGTCTTTGTTGGAAAATCAATTAATGGAGGAGTAACGCTAAGGATCACAACATTATTCCTTAAATACGTGGCATATGCGATGCTGCCAGTTTTATACGATAGGATTGTCAGTGACTCCTACAAGTAAAAGTAAGGGTTGCATACTTACCAATCACCTTCATTGCCATATCATTTATTATACAAATTTTAAGGAGAAAACTTTGGATAACAGTTTTCCTTAATATCAAGGTGTGACAAAATGGATTTAAATGCATTTCCAGAGAGCAGCATCGCATGATATCCTTGCTAACCAAGAAGTGCCATCCGTACAGCCAAAAAATAGATGGTTTATAAAGATTCATGATCAAGAGATATTTTTTTCTCACATTAAGGGGTTGTCTTATTGCTTCAAGAATTATTCTGTCTCTACATATAGTTATTTTATTGAACAGTTGAAAATTTCAAAATATGGCAAGGTTCACAATCTTATATCTTGCTATCTTCATTTACTTTGAATTTTCAAAATCAACTTGACCATTTCCGGGATCAAACTTTGATACAGATTTACTTACTTTCATAGGTTAAATCACACAACAAAATTAATCAAGCAGTGTGAGAAAATAACTCATTTCCAATTACCTTCGTAGGCAGACTACAAATTAGCAAGAATCACAAATTCCATAGTTTGAGATTGCAAATAAATGTCGTATCTTAATTCAAAGAATGGTCAATCGGTAAAGTTGACTTTAAAATGACAAAATACAGCCTCTTTCCAAGAACAGATGTATTAATATATCCCTATGAACCTTATAAGATATGTTCAATTTCCTAAAATATATATTACAGCTTCGTTCCCACAAGAAGAGCTGGATACAATAACCCTGCAAGAGAATGATATACAACCACTATGGGGCCATTTAGAGACCAATATCTCTATAATAGTTCACATGATTTTATTCTCTTAATTAGTACCTCCATCCCGAGAAATAAAGAGTCCTATTTTGACATCAAACTATTTAATAGTGCATTTTGACTTCATATATTTCTTCCTAATTTCCATTAATGTTGCATGTTCTTTTTGCATGACCCAGAAGAGAAACATCATGTTTTTGGAAGGAAAGATAAAAATTAGGAAAAAAAGTGAGATTTATAATTAGTATTTAGAAATAGGACCTTTTTCCGGGACAAACTAAAAGGAAAAGTAAGTTAACTTTTATCTGACGAGGGAAGAAGTTTCTAAGTTCTAACCATGTGGCCACCATTTCACAATTTATTACAAAACACACGTGCCAGGTATGGCAAGCATAGTCTTACTCATTGGGATTTATTTCCCAAAGGTAGAATGTTTAATGATCACCTGATATGTATATATACATACATATATATAGCCCAATTACGGGGAAAAGACTCCTTTTTTTTTGGAGAGAATTGACAAAGGAGTATGGGCCTCTCTTTATGGAAAGCCAGCGAGTTATCTCACATGTTTGGAACCCTCACAGTCACAGCAGCCAAAGCATAGAATAACTTTCTAGAATGTGTGGATCCACTAAGAATATCGACTACATGCATTCTACATTATACAGAATCCCCAATTATATCAAATCATAAGTTAAAATAGTATGGCGAAAGAGCACGAACCTCGATCATTTCATCGTTAGGCAAAGCACAGGAAGGCAACTTATCGGAACCGAAAATTCGAATCTTACAACCGGTCTCCTTCCTAATTCTCTCAATCACCTTCCCTCCTTTTCCAATAACCGAACCAACGAAACCAGTATTGGCAAGCAATCTAGATGACACAATACCCCCTGGCGCAAGATAGCCGCCATCAGTCTCTGCGGCAACAGTTAGAATCCTCTCAAAAACCCTAATTAACGCCTCTTGCGCCGCCGAAACCTCGACGACTTCCTCACTGTTATCCTCTTCCTTGCCTTCACTCTTTAATGTTAATGTTCTGTTAAGCGAATTCGAGGCAATTACGGTAATGACCCGGTCGTCCGTGCCAGACGGGGACTCCTCGATTCGAATTCTGGCGGTGGTGTCTTGTTGGAGTTGTTTAATGATTGTTCCCGACTTTCCAATAACGCCGCCAATGCGGGACGCGTGGCAGAGCAGCCGGAAGCTGGCGGAGCCGGCAGGGACGTTGCGTAGCGGGGCTGGTGGTTTTTGACGTTTGGAGGTGGAGACGCCGTTAGCGGCGGGGTAAGGGCTGGGTTCGAACATCGGTGAGGCGGCTGCCTAATTTCCCGGGCCCACTGGTCACCTTCCCGCAGATTTTCTCTCCCTAGACATAATGTTTATGTTTGTGTTTATGTTATCTCTCTCTCTCGGAATTTGGAAGAGAGCAGCGACGTGTGGGGCCAATTGGAAACTAGGGTAACATTTTGGAATTGTACGGTTAACGTTGGTTATCACAAAAGAGGGATAGTACGAGCGAGCCGGTGACTGTTTGAGTGGCACACGCACGCGGTTTCACTGTTTGTGGAAAATTTAAAGGATATTGGATTTCTGCTACCCTACCCCCAACTAATGATTTGACTCTTTTTGTTGCCCTTTTCTTTGGATAACTAGCACTCATGGCACGCTTTAGTTTGAGAATTTATTAATAAATAATAGTGTCAATATAAGCGTAATCAATGTATGAACCAAACATAATAAAAATAAATTAATAAATACTTATTTTCTTTTTCATATGAGCTAGAATACAAAATATCATTTTGATGCTACTGGGACGAATTTGGTTATGTCCAAAATGGGTAACGTCTTCCTATTAAATTAGGTTTTGTAATTACAATCCAAAACCTACTAACTCACCTAATGCAATCTGAAAATTATCCAACTTTACCCGAGTCGTTACGTTTTTTGGCAAAAAAAATTAACGGGTCGATTTGTGTCGGGTTAAAGTGCGTCGAACCTTTATCCATTTCGACTCATTATTTTTTGATGGAAAATTACGGGTCAAAACAGATCGACCCGTTCTGACCCATTATTCATTTCAATCCGTCCCGTTAAGACCTAACTCATATCTGATACAACCCACCCAATTGTCAACCCTATATTAAATGACTCGAGTAACGTTTATTTTTGTTAAGCACAATAAGCTCAAATTCTATAACGTACTTTCTGTACAACATATGTCTGTTTGGTGAATATTTAGATATTTCTTTACATTCGTTATTGTCGTGTACCACTGCATATCATCAAACTAAAAATAGTATACATATTGAAAATCTTTAAGACAAAATCTAGTAACTTATTAATGAATAACGACACTATAAAATAAATTCTGAAAACTAATGTAATAGAATAGTCTATAGAAAAAGTGTATTAATCGGGCTAATGAAAAGATTTTATTGATAAGGAAGATTGAGATTGAGAAGATAAAAAAATGTGGATAAAAACGGTTGAGGAAGAGAGAAAAACAGAATGAGGAGTGGATTTTGTGGTTGCCTGAGTTGTTTTATATAATAGATCACTAGTACTTTGCCCGTGCCGATGTCACGGTGCCAGTTTAAAATTTATCAATAAATGAAACAGATATTGTAGAAATGAACTACTAAAAATATTATTTTCTTAAAAAAATTGACTTTCAAACGGTGTCTCTTTGCCCGGAACGAAGGGATTAATTAATAATTTGTAGGAATAATTACAAGCCGGTACATTTTTCAAAACATGTTTTCAAATCAATCCAGTCATTTTTTAGACATATCTTTTAGGTACATTTTTGGAATGAAAGTACATCACTACCCCTTTGTTTCATTTTGCTCCTTGTAAAAGCCGAAAGTGATTGAGAGAGGGGAAAAGAATCTCGATTACAGAGGGCGCTTTAATCAAATGGTATGAGCCGACCATTTCGAGAACTCCATTATTCCCGGTGATTGAGAGAGGGGAAAAGAATCTCGATTACAGGCGCTAATCAAATGGTATGAGCCGCCATTTCGAGAACTCCATTATAGGTAGGAACACAAACAAAAGACTGGATTCCATGGATCTGGGCCTCTTTGGCTCTATCACAGTTATAGCATTGAAGTTGATGGGCCCCACACAACCAAATCATTGAGTTGGTTCCAAAGGCCTTACCGGGAACGGATCCGTCACCGGCGGTGAAAGACCGTGTTAAAGACATCACGTAAAACCACTCGACGTCGGTGACGTCATGGCCGAGTTGTGCGGGTTGTCAAATGGACAATGGATGAGGAAGAGAGAGATATCAGGGAGAGCCTTTGAGATCTCTGCCTTGGAGACGCTTGGCGATATGGCGAACCAACCGGGTTGATTGTTGATCCGTTTCTCGGCGGCGATGAGGACGTCGACAACGGTTAAGATCTGATCAGAGTCGTCGAGGGCATAGATGACGTAGTTCTGAGCTTACCATCGTCGACACTTCTTGACTTGGTAGGTGGGGAGTGGGATTTGGCGCCAATTGAGATATAAGACAACCCATTCGCCCTGCTAATATGGTCTTGTCGAGACCAACTCATGAATGATGCATTTGGGTTCCGGATTTTCAATTTTTGACTTTAACGTTTTTAGAGAGGAGAGAGAAGACTTAGTTGGTTTAAAAGATTTTGAACGTCGGTTCTCTTTACTTTTTCAAGAATGATTTGACAATGTCCATGAACCGGTATAAACAAATTTGATTTGAGATACGAGAGTCTTGTGAGTAATCGGTTCATCACGATGCCAATTATAGGCATCGGCATTTTACCTGATGCCAAGATTATGTTTGATAGGCATCAGCAATTCGACATTTCACCTGATGCCAAGATTTGGCATCAGCAACAATTGTAGGCATCAGCATTTCATCTGATGCCAAGATTTGACATCAGCATTTTTGGCATCAACACTATTTTTGGCATTAGCAACAATTGTAGGCATCAACATTTCACCTGATGCCAAGATTTGGCATCAGCAATATTTTTGGCTTCAGAATCCTTATGCCTAGATTTAATTATCCTGATGCTCGAATTAATAATCGATGCCAAGGCTTGACATCAGAGTTTTCATTAATGGTATTTTTGTCATTTGGCAAGCAATTTGTAGTTTAATGAAATGTGCAAAAAATTAATGGTCCTAGATGAAAACATGTTTTCAAAATTGTATCCACTTGAAATTCCCCCTAATTTGTATACGAAATTATGGGCCGGACAAAACAGGCCAGACAAAACAGGCCGGACAAAAATTAAATTGCTTAAGTTAATTACGATAACAGTTAAAAAGAAAAAATATATATTTCAAATTACAAAACTTACGTTTTTTTTAAATTTTTTTTTAAATTTTTATACGAAATTACAGGTTAGAAAAAAAATTAATTGATTAAGTTAATTATGATAACAATTAAAAAGAAAAAAAATACAAATTTTCACAACCATAAAACTGTAAAACTGTAAAACTGTAAAATATTAATTGTAAAATCGTAATATCTCAGTAAAAGAGTAACTAATTTTCGCAAATAACTGTAAAACCGTAAAATATTAACTGTAAAATTATAACTGTAAATCATCTTGTAAACCGTAATATCTCAATAATTATCGCAATAATAAAATAGGGATGGAAAAAAACGTGATAAAAACGGTTGAGATTATATGATTAAACGTGACAAAGAGACATTTTTTATATTTGACATTCATCAAATATAATGAAAATTCTTTAAAATTTTTTGACATTCATCAACTTTTTAAAAATTACAATGAAAATTCTTTAAAAAAATTGAGAGACATTATTTGGAAATTGGTGTTGCAAAATAATTTTTTATTCAATAGCCGTAAAATCTTGGTAAAACAGTAAATTGATTAATTTATATACGAAATTACGGGTCGGAAAAAACGGTTAATTCTAACCCTTTTTTTATCTCAAGTCAATTGTAAGCGTGCCACACTGACATATATTGTATTATAGATGCTGCTACATTAGTACTTAGTAGTAAAAGTTATGCTACAAAGGTTAGGTTGAAAAGCTTATTACACTTCCTCATTTTCTTAATACTACTCCCTCCGTCCCTAAATTATCGTCTTTCTTTCCTTTTTCGTCCGTCCCAAAATAATTGTTTAGTTTGAAACTTACTTTTTTAGAACATCACTTTTACCACTTTATCCTTACTTTTTCACTCTACTTTAATTATGTGCCACATACACATGAACTTTAAAGGAAACTACACATTAAATTAATATAAATAATCAAGTCAATTATTTTTTCTTAAACTGTGTACCGTGTCAACCAGGATAATTATTTAGGGACGAAGAGAGTACTATTTTTACCCAATATACATCGCTTTTAAAAAATAATGTATTATCTTATAGTTATTGGTGTAATGAGTAATTTTTTTTAATACTCTTCTCCATATGATCATAATTAAAATAAATAGAAAAAATAAGAATAAAGTAGTAAAATACCTTGATTCCAAGTCTGTGAATACAGGTGGGTTAACACTCGGTAGGTACTGCCCTTGTAATCCTATTCAGCTCCGGAATTAATCTTGGGTTTCAAGCATGGGGATTCCTAAGAAAGCCAAAACAATACTAACAACAATATTATGTGTTATAAAAACGAGGATATATTTGGATTTAAAATTCTAAGTTTCTATCTTCAATGTGGAAACAGATCGGTTGAAAATGATAGCACCAAGTATTTGGACGAATAATGACAAGATAATATAAAATATAACGAAATAAAATAAAAGGAAACAATGGATTTTACGTGGTTTAATCTATTTCAAGACAAACAACAACTTCATTATAAACGAGAGGAGTTACAATAGAGTTTTAAATGTACTCACCCTACGTAAGCAAACGATTATCACACAGAGTACCACACCTCTCCCAACCCAACATGCATTATTTTGACTAACAAAACCAATACCTAAAGGCCATCAACCACCGATTGTCTTTGTTGTCCGTCTCTCACTATTTGTATCTCTCACTATTGTTTTGGTTAACACTTTCATAGATAGTACTTTGCTGTGGCAGTAATGGAGAAATGTTGGAAATGAGGAACGACGTCGGGACAGAATCAGACCATAAACCAATCCAAAGTTAACAAGAAACCACCGAAGATCATACCATGCTATCAAAGTTCATAACCTGGATTCACTTTCTGTTGAACGTCTCCAAAACTCTCTAGCTCTTCTATATCATCTGAACTCCCCAAAAATAAAGGAAGTCTTTGGTGCAGCTTGACCGGCTGAATGGACAAAATTCTAGTCTTACCATCACAACCTCTACCCCCAGCTTGCTCCACGAGGAAACTGAGAGGGTTTGCCTCATAAACAAGACGAAGATGGTCTCTTGGATTCATTGCTACTCCACCATACATGAGGGTCCTATGGAAATCAGCAACTAGAGAACAAATATAACGAGCTGAGTACTTCCTAGGGTACTTTCCTTTGCCTTGTCTCACTGTGTCGATATATCGCCTCAAGCCCTCAGGCCAGTCAAAATATCGGGCATCATTTACAGAGTATATTTGCCCTGAAAAAACATAGCAGTCACATAAATTTGTGCGCCAAGAGACAAGAGTGTGGCATACCAAATATATTACCTCTGGAAGGAATCTTCATGTTTGGATGTGTTAGAATGAAGTCTCCCGTGGAGTGATCTAGTGTGAATGCATGTGTTCCAGAGCCAAAGCTGACGCAGAGTATAGTTGCCGATGAATAGAGAACATAGCCAGCAGCAACAAGTCTAGTTCCACTCTGGAGTGAATTTAGCATTGCTCTCTCCTCTACTGGCAGATGGTCAATTTCTTCGAGGCGATTGTAGATCCCAAAGATGGTTCCAGTTGGAATGGAGGCATCGATATTACGAGAACCATCTAGGGGATCAGTCACCACCACAAATGGAGCATTATCAGCTATCCAAACCGGAAAATCGTCTTCTTCTGAAGCCATAACTGCAACTTTTCCAGATTTTCGTAGAGAAGACAAGATAATCTCATTCTGCATATCAAAGTAAGCTGCTATGATAATGACCATTCTTGTTGATATTCTGAAACTAGTAAACGTTCAAGATTCACAAAACCATTTGAATAATTGAAGAATCATTCATCCAAATCCTAATGTAAACGACCCGAACCCGAGAGCCTGGTCCGTACATGTAGCCCACACACTGGCTCATTAAAACACAAACAAGTCTCACGTCTACCCGATGTGAGATGAGGGTATCACACTATCACACCTACAAACCCCAATTCATTAGAAACATAGTCCTAATAATAGGAGTGAGAATGATAATCCTACAACAGTACTACCCATCTTGTAAAGTCAATGAGCAGTGAGGGCAAAAAGTGGCGGAAAAAACCTCCTATCGTACCCGTGACACTCAACCATCAATTAACTCCTATAACTTATGAAAATGATATCCAATTTTCATCCATAGTGCTAAGAAAATGCCAGAGATTCTAATAAAAAAAGTACAACAACCCCCACAATTTCATAAAATCAAGAATTTCCAAGAAGCACAACTAAAGTAAGACATCCCATTACAACTCAACTCAACTCAACTCAACTCATCTCATCTCATCTCATCTCATCTCATCTCATCTCAGACATGGGTCAACCACATGAATTCTCTTCACTTACTCTATTACTAAAAAGAGTAATCTTTAGTAAGACGGGAGCCTTGCTCTCACACGATTCAACCCAATAACCCACGGTGAGTCGGGTAAGGAGGATTCATCTTAGAAAAAATATCCGTAAGCCGTCTCACTATTAAAAATTGTCGTTGATTTTGGTTTTAAAATCTTATGAAAAGACCATAAGAGCATTCCCTCAATATAAGTTATGCAGTTTGAGTTTACGAATAAGTAATAACCCAAGGAGTAGGACTACTGCATGTACAAATATTTAGATTCATAAATTAATGGGGATGGGGTAGGACTGTAGGAGTAGTTGGTCACGCACCGACACGATATCAAGTGGCTTTGGTTTATCTCTGCCAGACCCACCGCCTGCGAAATTCGAACTCTGACCCAAACTAGAATTGTAGGGAGAAGCCACTTGAGCTGCAATTCTCTTGCAAGCATACTCCAAGTGACCAAGCAACACAACCAAGTCGTCACCCACATTGACCCCTCCTTTGCCTGCATACTCCCCAAGCGTACGGAATCTTTCATCACCATTAGCTAAAGAAACATCACCCCTTTGGGAACTAACCCTCAACCCATCAAAGGTACTGGAGGAAGCCATGCTCAGACGCCCAAGATCGAATTTTGGCGGGAAATTCCGGGATTTCGGCTGGAAACGATGGGATATCGGGGGGGAATACAGACGTGGGTTTGAGGAAATTGAGGGTGAATGCATTATATAGCTCTATACTATGGGGATTGGAGAATTGACCAGTGTGGGGGGGGGGGTATCATTTCATTTGAGATGAGATTTTGACAATTTCGAGAGCAATTCTCAGATGGATTGGGGTTTAGATTCGGTGGTTACGGGGTAATTTAGGTTGAGCACGGACAGGAAGGAGTGTGTGTTCCATTCCATTAGTGTACTTATGGAAGATGGGCAGTTGACCCTTGGATCTTGGGCAGTATTGGGCTTCCAAGCTGGCACATAGCTTTGGATAACAACGTGATGTTTGTTGGTACTTGTGTGTTGTTCAATCTGTTGCCAAAGATAAGAAATGGAACCAAAATGTTTGACATCATCTACAAGGTATAGTTTTATTGAATTCATTGTAATTATGGAACGAACGCTCATCGGCCCGCTTATTGGCATGATCAACCATTTTATCTACATTGAGGAGATCGAATCATTCTTATGGAACTTGGAATCATGGACCACATTTACAGTATTGATGAGAGCTCTCTCTAGACAGAAAAGGGAGGCTATATTTATCTAATCACCGGCAATTGGGTGTGTTGAATCAAATATAAGTTAAATTAAAACAAATGACACGTCAAAACCTATTAGAACTCGAATATCAAACTAGCCAAATTAGGTCAAGCTGAACCATGTCGTGTTATGGCGGGTAATAGATTGAAACGAGCCAACCTGTCTTAACCCAAACTTCCTCCAAAAAATTTATATATTCATAAAGTAAAAAATAACGTGTTAACTCACTTTAACACCAACCCGAACCGGTCCATTAATATTTCTGAATCAAAACAAGTTACACATTTCGACACAAAAATATTAACGGGTAAAGTTAAAACGGATAATTCTCAAGTCGGATCGGATGGGTTGACAAATTTCTGATGGTAATTGGCAGTATCAGTAAACCCATTCACTCATTTTCGTTGACCATACTCATCCAAGGGTGGGTAAGAAAAATCAGTTATCTCCGGGTGCACCTACATGAGGAAGGTTTCTAGACTAAAGCCACAAGTATTACATATGGGAGTCACAGGTGAACAATGCACACCAACTCATGTCATGGTCTTTCAATGGTAAATAATGCACAACTTTACTCCCAACTTCAACTCGTGCTCTCCTCTATTATTATCAAATTGATTATCAACTTAGTTCCAGTCGTCTGCACTAGCAAATAACACGATGCATTACTGATGGAAAAGGACTTTTGCAACCCACAAGTACACCTACAAAGCTAGCAGCTCATCACAATTTCCTAAAACAGAAACACCGGAAGAATTGCTAGTTTATAGGGGTAAGAACAAAAGCCATGCCTTATAAACCATGACCATAACTGAGAAGAAAGGGAAACAAAACAATAAACAGAGTTCATAATGGCAAGAAAAAAAAAAGAATGAATATACATACATACATGATACATCACAAAAAACATTGTTTACATTACCCCTAACGAGTAACGAGCACCGAAAGGCTCAACAGTCACTAAATAACAAAGCTTCAGTGGCTACACAGAAACTGAGTTAAACTCGGCATTACCTATTTACATCATTATCCTAATGCTTCATAATGCTCATAGTTACATCTGTCAGTTGAGCGAGGACCAGCAACCCAGTCCAAACCACCTAATTTTCACTCTGCCATTTCGACCAAAACACAAATCGTAGAGCCCTGCAAGAGAACAAGATATACGATCAAAAATATAATTACTTTAATTTGCGATAACAGACGGATCAAGTATCATCAATCATTCCTGGCAGATCCTACTTCTGGCTGATACTGGATGCTATTATAGGCTAAATAAGTAAATAGGAATTAAAAGAGAAACCCTATCAGGGTGATTCTTTAAGAAACCAAAACAATTCTTCCAAAGAAACTATAAAATCTTTCAAGTTCAGAAACATCATCCCAAGTTTGACCACGGGTATACCTAGCCACTTTTGTTCAGTGATTTCCTGTACTAAAAAAATAATACTTCCTCCCCGTCCCCCAAAACTAGTTCTATTTGTCAAGTCAAACTTTTCTAAATTTATGATTTGGCTTTTATACATGAGTAAAATTTTGATGCACCTTTGGTGTAATGTCTTTTTTTACACAAGCAGTCTAAACAGTACATTGTTTGATAAGAATTTTCTCTAAAATGCTTTCATATTAATCCTTTATCACATGAGTACTAACTAGACACTAGATGTTGTAGACACAAATTTCAAATTATGGCATTAAATTGACTAAGATTTTGTTTCAAGGCATTTGATTGGTTATTAACTTATTATGAACATTAAATTTTTAAGAACTACATAATTTTAAACCTTTAAAATAAGTATAATGTCAATTAGTATCATGTATGATATGAATCAAACGAGTTTTCATCTTGATCCATTGTATAATTAAGCATTTTGAAACACTTTGTGTAAATTTAAAATTTACACCATCTATGTTTCAAAATTATATCCTTTATATATTTCCTACAATATGCATTAACAAGGCCACTTTTTCTGTGTAGGTACATATTAGAAAGGCCATGCTTTTTGAAAAGAAAGAAAATGTGAAAAATAATGGAGGTTTATAGGTTGAAGTTTACAAATGAGATTATTCTTTATGGGGAGAAACAAAAATGGAAAGCGGGCTACTTTTATGAGACCTACTTTTATGAGACGGAGAGAGTATAACAATTATATTTGCTATCCGCAGGTCTGCCAGTAGATAGCTAAAAGTAATGCCTCATCCTATACTACACATAAACAGGAACAAGTTTCAACAACTGAACACGTGCGTTTGAGTTCACTTTGAGCTTCTGCTGCGCTCAGCTTATATATGACTTTACGGGAAAAAACTGAAGAGTACCCAAAAACTCTTTCACAATAGGATCCAATTCAAGATTTTCCTTGAGGTTAAGCTCATTTTCGAACTGCACCTAGTCCTCCTTAGTGGAAAAGAGTCGTATCTTTCTTATATTAATGTCACAAAAATGTCACCCAATTGAACGCGTATACGCATATTTTTCAGAGTCACAGGATCATTATATGCTAAATTGAACTTCAAAATGTTCGTGAGTAGTAAAAGTGAGCAATGATGTTCAGCTACTACAGAGTCACAGTAATCAAGACAAAATATCCAAGTAATTGACTGAGAAGTGGATTCTAAGATTTGAGTGGGTAATAGGATCTCAATCAAATTCTCCATTAAGGTCAGAATTCAGAAATAGGGTGGACTGAAACTTGTGTCTACTAGCCTAGGAAGACTAAAGCTCAATCCAGGTCTCGAAGCTTTGGCCATCACTTCTTACACCAAGAGATCTAGAGCCGCCCTTAGGCCTTAGGGAGGTGAACAAGCTGACACGAGCTTCCACTGTTAGAACTCAGCCCTTTTACTTTTTATGGAGTTCGAACTAGGTCAAGCTTTACTGAAATTAACATAAAATTATGATATAAACAATATAAAATATACATAGGTGATATTTTGTGATTACTAAGCTTATTCGAGCTGAGCCGAGTTTGGCTTATTTATACCAAAGTCTGAAATCACATTCAAGCTCGGTTCGAACCCAACATTGGACGGCAGTAATTGATCAATATGTATGAATCTGATGCATGAGTAAGAATTACTCACAAAAACAAGATAGAACGGAAATGTTGAAACTTCATGTACAATATGGCATCTAATCCTGCAGCCTCAGCTGATTAAAGAACACCAAGAAATGATACTCGGGCGCCCAATAAACAAACCCAACAACCGGCCCTCCTCCAAAGAGCTGCAAAAAACCAATAGAAGTTCATCTTACATAATCAGTAACTATCTGAGGGATAAGAAATACATTATACAATTTAAGATAATTCCTAACCACTACAAGAAAAAGGAGAGGGAGCAAGATGGAACCTTTCCATCCAAAATAACAAGTTCGCCATCCACCCATCGAGGGTTTTGAAAGCCTGGCTCCGCCAACCTCCCTTGTCCACTATACCGAGCAATCTAAATTGCCAATAAGACCACAGATAAGTATAAGAAAAGGAAAAGTTCAAAGATACTGCAGTATAAAGCACTATTAATGCTTGATGTAAACAAGTAAATTACGTACAACTCCAAATTCTTCTGGAATGATCCCTTTGTGGGGAAGCTGATATTGTTTTCCAATTTTTGCACGGAATGCGACCTGTAGAATGAGAGCAGAATACCATATTAGCAAGGCCAGGTGAGGATAATAAGACATCTGAATGAATAATAACTGTTATAAAGCAAGTAAATAAAGGGTAACCCAACCCCTTAATCCTCAGTTTCTCTTCTAAAAGATGCTGGCATACTTTATGTAGGTCGGTTGTATCCGCAACTAACATTACAAACAAAGCAGAAATGATAATACAGGGCCAACAAGTAGGAAGTAGATCCCTTTCCAAAATTAAAGCTGAAGGCTAATATCAATCAGTTAGCAATAATAATGGAAGCAAAGTTTAAATTAAAAAAGAAGGGCACTGCCATGGATTAAAGATAATAATCACAATTGTTAAGAGCTACCAAAAGAATTCTTTAGAATGTTGATCACATGAATGTGAAGTAATATTCCTTATTAATATATGTCCACCATTGTCGCGTATCTAAACCGACATCATAATTTTTACAAGAATTTCCCAATGCCCATTCATTTAACGATCAAGTACTGAAAATTATACACTGGCTTTACAGAGAGGCCTGTACATCGAGTGTGAACTTCACTTCTTTGCACCCCGTTAACTATGAATATTATATTTTAATTATGTCCTTTCAACCACGCACTGTCCATGATATATTCATCATAAGCTGCTATCAAATACCACAGGATATAATCATCCAGGTCTAGCATGCAAACTCAACAATATACCACTATACTAATTGTTAATTTTTATATAATTTTAACCCCAAAACAGAAATATATCACTTATATGATCCTGCAATAATGTATTAGTTGAGCCAAATCAGCCCACACCATGCAACCACATACTTTGAACAAAAGTACGTTTGCACCACCAATATGCCCTCTCTGGATAACAAATGTTCAAAAAAAGGGATATGTACATGATAGTAAATAGTAAAACCAAAATTTACCTGGCCAGCTGGTACATGGCGATCTCCAGTTAATTTTAAAGCTTCAACGTACTCGTAAAACTGAAGATTTGGAAACTCATTCTTGCTTCCATCCTCTTGCCACTGACCAAATTTGCGCCTTAGATGAATGACTTCTGAATAAAAAAGCCCATGTGCACCAACATATACCGCTGCCAAAAACAGAGCTTTTTCAATAAATTTAGTCTGGGAAAGTGCCTAAGACTAACAAAGACCCTTAAATCAAAAGGTGCAATAGATCAGTAAAATAACTAAATTGCAAAACTATAAACAGCACACGACCAAATGTTATACACTTTTAACTATAGATCACCGTTTAGAGGATCTGGAGATGCTGGAAACTCGATTCGGTTGAATGTTGTTGATCCAGATAAAGGTTGAGAATGTTGACCCAGACTGAGATTTAACAATTGACTAAAATCTTTTGCCTGCATATTTGAACCACATTACTATGAACCACGTGGAGGAGTTACTGATAAAATTATTGGCTGTAGTTTCTCCTATTCTGAAGTTACAAACTAACCTCCATGGTTATCACACCATTGCCGATAGACTCCTTTAGACCAACCATAACATTGTCTAAGCTTCGATTACCTTGCAGCTTAACTTTCTTCTTCAGTAAAGATGGTGCATCCCCACCAGAAACTTGCCGATCATCTTGCTTTATAGATAATGAAAATGATAAGCGACCCTTTTTCTCTAGCCTAGCTGGTACTCGAAGAAGATCTTTCAAAGATGTGCCATATGTACCACCAAAAATTTTATCGCCAACACCACTAACAAAAATCTTAACTATAATCTGGATTTTCGCTTCCAGTTCATCAAATTTACGCTGCATTTCAAAATTGATTTGTTCTTCATCATTTTCTCCTTTAACGTCATCCTCTGCATCCACACTTTCCAACTCGGTATTCCTATCCTCATCTTCTTCCTCCAACATTTGTTCAACCACCTTAGATATCAGGTCCCGGTCTATTTTCCCTGGTACTGGCATGTTCAAGACCTTGACCTTCAGGTCATTCACACCATGAAACAAATCTCGCGCGATATTCTCAAAAATAGATTCCTCGGTTATATCAGACTCACCATCACTGTCCCCATCTTCTGTATCTTCAACAGTTGTTGCAAACAGATCCCCTTTGTCACCTGATGGGTTTACTGGATCCAGGCTACCGGTTAGACCAGACGAATTGGAGGAAGAAATCAGGAAATCTTGAGAAGCTTCGTTTTGTTTCAAGTATACAGCCTAATCATGCAAATCAAATTCGTATAATGAGCTTACAAGTGTAAACGTAGTGTAAAGCAACTCGTTAAATATAGATCCGTATAAGTTTCCCACTATCAATCAAAATATTCCATCCCAAAAATAAAAGTACCATTTGATAAGTCAAAACTTCTTAAAACTGTTGATGTACTTGTCTGTACCTCCTTTAATTTTTTTTAAATGGTGCTCTGTTTTTGGGACACCCCCCCTATTTCTTTTTTGGACGAAGAGGAGCATATAAATATGGACAAGCAGATGCAAACACTTGCACAAATACATGTAGCACACACGCAGAGAGAGAGTTTCCCAGCACAAAATAAACCACACAGAACAAAAAAAATGTCAAAATCAGAGCACACTAGCACATCAATAAGTAGAGAGCATTTATAAGAAACATGATTGTAATTCAAGTAATACTGTGTTTGAAGAGAAGATGAATGTAGAATCCCATCAAATTACAGGCCACTTGTGAACCATATAAAATCCAAAAGAAAAAGAAGTTCTAATATATAATCTCCAAAGAGAAGAAGAAAAAAGAGTTGACACTCGGCTTATGAGATTGAAGCAATGAACAACTCCAGAAACAGAACTCGATTCCGAAATGATGACATAAACTTTCTCCAGAAAGAATGTGACATATGTTCAAACATGTTGTCAAATTAATATATCATCACATATATTCCAAATACATAGACATTAGTACTCCCTCCACTCCTAAATAATCATTCTCTTTGACCCGGCACACCGTTTAAGAAAAAGTAAGTGACTGTATTATAAACATTGGTGTAACGTGCGGTTTCCTTTGATGCCCTTGTACATGTGGCCATAATCAAAGTAGGTAGATAAAGTAAGGGTAAAGAAGTAAAAGTGTTTTTGTAAAAAGGGAAGTTTTGAAAGAGGACAATAATTTTGGAACAGACAAAAAAGAAAAAAAGGACAATTATTTAGAAACGGATGAAGTATTATTTAACAATATATGATAATCAGATGGCCTCATAGCAACAAAATGCATGTCAAGTAAACTGACAGTTGAATCATCTTCAGCTCATAACAATCGATATTTTTTCCCAAACAAATGCCTTGGAATTCACTGTGATATTCACTCAATATTAACAGCAATGCAATTTTTCACTTTCTTCACTCTATAAATTACGCTGGTCCCCATCTACTCCTTGGTATTGACTCTCAAATATTGATTTATTGTTGTGTAAACGACATAACAACTTACAATTAAGCATCCAAATAAACTGTTTGACACTAACACTGTTGCATCCATGTAATCTGATATCTATAACGCAATGGTTCAAGCAGTATAATGATTAGAAACTCGAACACAATCTTTGGATACAGCAGCCCATGCACTTATTTAGAAGTTTACACGTGATAAAGCCAGATGCAAGCAGGTAAAGAAAGGTACCTGCTGTTTATATTCACCTTTCGTATTCCTTGTAAGAAATATCTCAAACAATGGTGTACCATCCGTGGAAGTAGCAAGCTGCCTGAAATCCAAAGGAAATGTCCAGCAATGAACCATCAACAAGACATACTAATAAAAGAAGTACTTGGGAAGTTAAAAGAAACATTCATTCACAAGTCCTTAATTAAGATTAATTAATAAGCATCACATCAGTGCAATTTCTGACGTCATAGATAGTTCAGAAGAATTGGATAAATATCAAGTTATTCATCAGATCTCATAACGGTTCAAACTTCAAACCACAGTATTGTGTTACCATCGCAAGTAATGGCACAACACACACTAGCTAGTAGAACATTGTTTCGTCAACATATGAGGCAAACTGAACCACATGCTTATCTGTGCCTTATAGTTTGACACAGTGATATAGTTTTTCAGGTGAGAAGCCTTGGGGTTCAACATAATCATTAGCTTTCTGGCGAAATGCTTTGACCAAGGACCTAAGCACATTATCCCTCAGTGCTTAAAGGCACTAATGGAAGAAAAATTGCTCAATACATGATGTTTCTCCCTTCTCTATCACAACTCTCACGGTTCAAAACCTCTGCACTCAATAACTTCGACTATCAAGACATAGCAGCCACCGAGCTCCTTTCTATCCTAAGCATAAAAAGCAAGCAACGAGCCTTGAACATCCATGACTTCCACCAGATAGTATAGGTACATTTCCTCCCTTGTTGAACTTTTTTTTTTCTTCATTCCATTTTTTGCTAGATTTTTCTTCTAGCCTCATTTTCTGCCTCTTCTGCTTCTTCTTTAAGCCTCAGCTTCCGCTGAGAGCCCAACCTTGCCTTTTTTTTCTTTTTTTTTCCTATATATATTCAAAAAAAATTGATAGGTAAGTATGACCCCTTGTTGGTATGGGGATTGGAACCAAGAACCTCAAGGTCTTTGCCTGAGTACCCTTGCCATCTCTCCTATATATATTCATTCCTTGTCCAGCCTCTGTTTTGTCCTTCTTATTTGCCCTTTCTTTGGGGCCTTCTTTCTTCTTTTGATCTCTGATATGCTGTTACATAAATTTTGCTGAATTGGAATTGCTTCGTTATTTGCAAAAATTTTGTGGTAGGCTGTTCTTGGAAGTAAGACTGATATGATAGTGAACTATGAGCTTTTTCAGACCTTGTGTCTAAAAGGTACACCTTTCGCCTAAACAATCTGTCATTGCATTTTATATGAGAGCTTGCACTCCACAAAGCGAAAAATTGAGCAGATTAACCTCTAAACAGCATTTCACCATACGAGTCATAAATGTGAAACTTCTTTTCACTTGGGCCCTGTTTGGGTAATTTTTTGGCACTTATTTCAAAATGAAAAAAATGGGGTTGTTTGGCAGCCAAACTCTCACCACTCATTTTTGCCACCCTCTCTCCCTCCCTCACTCACACATAATCAAGTTATTGTAGAGTAGGGCTCGAAGCTTTTGACAATTAAGATGTTTTATGGTAGGTATAAAAATATATCTTCCCAAAGAAGATACATTCAAGAAACCTACAGGTAACTATAGAAGCTCTAAATGTTGACATCTTTGCCTGGTAAAGAAGAGTAATGCAATTTCCCTTAACATATATATAGAACTGTAGAAGTCCATGAACTCCCCTGTATTGCAAGGCAAGAAGGTCTAACGTGAGATGGATGTACGGATGTGAGACTGCTACAATGACATTACAAGACAGACAAAATACCACACCAATGATAAATAAATTCTGCAAAACTGACAAGTTGGTTAAGTCTGTCTTGGAAGTCATCAGACGCAGTACAACCAACCGGTAGGATTCTTTCCACATAGAGTAAGTGACTCCACCTGGGACTAAAGCTTTTTGCCACATATCTTCCATGCTCTGCACTTATACGAATGATACGACCATGAGGATCATTGCTATCGTCTGAAAGTCCAGCCCACCATCCCACCTGAAATGCAGATTAAGCATGTGATAACAACAAAAGTAGTACATAAAAAAACAACAGCATACAAATGTATTCACATTTTGCTTGGAAATTGTTAGGTTTCAACTCTTTTAAAAGCTTAAGTTGTTATAGCACCCAACAATGCATTTCAAGCCTTAACAAACCCCTTCTCGTGCAACCTTGGCTGGCACGTGGAGAGATAGATCAACATGCATGACTAGGTGCATCACAAACCACACAAAGCCCCATGCACTAACGGGGTAAATAGAACCCAAGACATTGGTTAACCAAATCTGTGGTACCATGTTAAGTTACCAACTCATCTAAGAGCGAGGGCCGAACAATGTACATCAAGCCTAACACATATTAAGAATAAGAAAGTGAGACTGGTTTCACGTTCAGCAGATTACCCAACACGGATATATACTACTCCATCCGTTCCAAAATAAGGGGACTTTTTTAGTTTTTCCATGGAAATTAAGAAAGTTTACTTTTAAGCAATTTACTAATTCATAAATATACATATAAATATACATACATATATACATAAATATACATATAAATAAACATACATATATACATATATATATATATATGTATGTATATATGTATGTATATATATATGTATGTATATATGTATGTATATATATATGACATTCCTGGACACTTTTGTTTTTTATTTTGAAGGACACTCATTTTGGGACCGAGGAAGTACCCTATTTATTTTTTTTGATAAGTAAAATATTATATGCCAAGGCGTCAAACCAGGTGATGCGTCCTTGTACACTAGAAGTATACACAAAAGAACTAATCTATAGAAAAGCTACTAACAAAATCGACAAAAGAATAATGATTGTGGGAAGTATTAGTATCCTCAGCACACCAAAAAAACAAAACGCAAAGGATCTCATCTTTTAACTTGTCCACCGTCCTCTCCTCATTCTCAAACACCCTTCTATTCCTTTCCCTCCAAATAGTCCACCAAATGCCCAACGGGACCGCGTGCCAAATGCCATTCCTTCTCCTCTTCCGTCTATACAATGAGCAACTCAAAAGGAGCTCATTCACCGATCTCGACATCACCCATGCAATAGAAAATGGACTGAATAGACAATTCCACATTATAGACACTAGCAACAAGTGGTTCACACTTTCATCACACCCTTTGCATATGAAACACCAATTAACATAAATTAAATAATGTCTCCGCAAATTATCTCCTGTAAGAATGGTTTCTCTAGTGCTTCCCACGCGAAAAACAACACTCTACTCGGGGCTTTCACTTTCCAAATGCTTTTCCAAGGGAACACGGGCCTCTCTCTATTAGATAGAATGTGATAATAAGATCTAACACAAAAAGTCTTACTCATGGAACCCGCCCACACCACCCTATCCTCCTTCTGACCCACAGGTTGAGACTATATAACCTGTCAAGAAACTGCACACAAGAGTCCATCTCCCAATCCTGAAGACCTCTCCGAAACATAGGACTCCAAGTAATTTTCCCATCCTCAAAATGAAAAATCGAATTTACTTAGAAATCCTTCTCCGTAGCTAAATTAAACAAGGTAGGAAAGGATCTCCACAACTCCGAATTGTCTTACTTTGGACCCATTACCCATCTTAAAAGAAATATATGTCTCCAACAGAGCCCAACCCAACCCTTTCTGACAACTCCGAATTGTCTTACTTTGGACCCATTACCCATCTTAAAAGAAGTATATGTCTCCAACAGAGCCCAACCCAACCCTTTCTGACACCTTTCCAAACCCCCGCCCCATAGCAAGAAGAAACTTCATTCGGAAACCACAAGTGCTTACCCTCACCATACAAGCTCACCACTACTCTCCTCCACATAGCATTCCTATCTGCAACGAATCTCCAAAGCCACTTCCCCAAAAGAACCAAGTTAAAAAACTTTTGGTTTTGATTACCCAAGCCTCCATTTTTCACACTATCACAAACCTTGTCCCACCTATCCAAATACATGAAGAAGTACCCTATTCATATAAAAGCTTCCGCCAACTTTTCGCAAGATGGGGCATGGACTTTAAGACCATCCAAATGGCACATCGAAGAAATCCCCAAGTAAGCTAGGGTGTAAATATTGTACATTCGTTTAGTATCATCTTTTATCCTCAAAAGATTAATTTCCCATACTACATTTTAATAATATCTAGATGTTCCGATGGCACATGTCAAAATTAGTGCCACATCCAACCAAAAAATGTTGACTTTGAACAGAGGGAGTAAATGAGAAAAAAATAATTGTATCTTCCTAAAAATAGAATGAGCCAGCAAGATCATTCTTACATCATTATCTACAAAAAGACAAATTTCAACAGCAAGAATGTCAATATTTCACTTGACTTTTAAAATACATGCCTAATTTGGTATATTCCAAAAAAGTTTTAAAAATTGTGTTTTTACAATGTTTAAATGACATGCTTCAATTGTGCAGACCTTACGAGAGGATTTCTACTGTTAGGTGTGTGATCTGTAAGTCCTGAATCTGATGACCCTTTATTTCTACATTGTGAAGGTGCAGGTATCTTTGGCTGCCACGGGCTTTTTGGGGTGGCAAGTGAGGATTAGGTTTACCCTGGTTCTTTCCTTCTTTCAGGTTCAATTTCGAGTTTTGGGAATAAAGGAAATAAATTTTGTTGTGGCAAGTGGGGTGCATTTGGACGGAAGAGAACGCCAGAAGTTTCAAGAGTCAGAGCTTGTCAGGGACCCTCTTATGGAATAGAGTGGTCCATTTGGCTTCCCTGTGGGAATCAGCGAGAGGATTCTTTCATGGGGTCCCCTATTTATTTAAGACATTTAAAGGCTCTTTTCTAGTCTATGTACTTGGAGGATTAGCTTCTTTTTTCTTTTTTTCTTTTGTGTGTGTGTGGATAAAAAGCTTGTTTTGCCTTTTGTTTACCTTGATTGATTTCTCATCCATCTTCTAGCAATCTGGTTACATTCTTAATATATATATTCTTCTTAATAACAAAAAGGAAAAAGGAAGAGAATAAAATAACTTGCAACAGGCACTGGATCAGTTAGAGACATACTATAGAGATGCAGCTAGTGTACGAGATTATATTATACCAGTCGGATGCATGTAACTAGATTATTCATGTACATGATAGTCTATAGCAGATGTGGCCAAATACACTTCACCCACAAAATTGCTAAGGCGCCACATCTGGACATGACTACCAGCTATCAAAAACAAGTACGAATGAACCGACGAGTCAAACCTAATCGAACCAAATAGATTGGTCTAGCCCAGTTCTTAATAATAAATGGTTTGGTTTCTTAGGTCCGATCGGTTTTGGGACTGGTTTGGTTTAGTTAGCAGATTAAGCGGCTGAACCGCAGTTCATCAAACTGAACTAACCAGACCGTTGTAATACAAATTAGGTTAACTTTACATCCTGACCATCCATATAATAATGATGACAGTTCTAATCTAAACCATTAATGTGCAGAAACCATATACGTTGTCTAATTCCATTATATATCTCTCATTAGTCAAAACTCTCAACCTTATCACCGCATTCTCTATCTTATCAAACTCCTGAACTCTCTCTGACACACATGCACCATCAGAGAGCAGATCTTCAAAACTCCGACCATCAAAAAGAAACTCTTTGGCTGATTAATTTTCGATATTCTCTTTCTCAATCTGTGGTATTCTTCCACACTTCATCCATGATGCCTCCAACAGTCATGTCTCTCTCTATCTATCACTCAATGAAATCGGTCCAGTCGCTTTGTCAACCAGTTGCCAGTAAATGAGTCACCATCATCGGAAAAACATTTTTTTATATTGGCCCAAGCTAGAAACCAGCAGCCCATCGTGAACAACCACTATCTTCTATACAATTCAGAACTCTTTCACATGTCTTAGGTTTTCTCTCTCGACTCCCATCGGATGTTCTAGGTGTCCTTGCCGACGACCAAAAGCTTCTCTGCCCTCTCTTGATTCGTGAAGTGAGTGAATAATATCAGCAATTCCAGACACGAACCGGTGACGCGAACAGTATCAAACAGAAATTATATGGTTCACTTCAGTCATAGTTGTCAAAGGCAAGCGCCTTTGGCGCCTGGGGCGAGGCTGTAGCGCCTCATGTGTTTGAGGCGAGGCGATGTGCGTGAAGCGATGAAAAGGCGGCGCCTTTTTGAGAGGCGAGAGGCGGTAAAAAGGCGTGGAAGGCGCTCACTTCATTTTTTTAACTTAAAAAAAATTGAAACTATTTTTGGCATTTTTAGAATTCAAAAAATAAACAAAAGGTGGACTTGTCAAAATAGCACAATTTGGTCCGACATTCGTGTCCGCATGTGCGGGCACACGAGTAAGCCGGCGCAAGGCAAATTGGAACTTGATTTGCCCCCCCCCCATGCGAGGGGTAGTTCTTTCTATACAAGCTTATCCAACACAAGGGAGCCTTTGTATATAAACCATTCAAACCTTTCATATTTTTCCAATGTGGGATAACCCACTTCCAACACTTCCAATGTCATACTTTAAACCTCTATAACTTATTCATCCGAAATCCGAATTGGACAAATTAATATGGTATTCTTATGTATTCATGGAGAAGAATATAATTCCACAATTATCCTAGTCATTACAAAAATGACTCTAAAATAAATTAGTGCCTCAAAGTCCCAATTTACTTCACTTAAAACACTAGTTTTCCAACACTTAGTTTCATGTATTATGCTTACTTATAACATGTTTTGTTGATATTTGTTAAGTTATATACTTAGATGTATTTTTCCTTGGTATTTTATTCGTGAGCGCCTTTTTGGCGCCTTTTTAGCGCCTTGCCTCTCGCCTCAAATTTGGACCTATTGCCTTTTTGACGCCTCTCGACTTTGACAACTATGACTTTCAGTTTAATTTCGGCAAAGTAAGTGATTTCGTTCAGGTTTAGTTTTTATTTCTCTAAACCTGTAGGAGCATTTAAGCTCATGATTTGACATGGAACCAAATCAGTTAGTCCTAGAAAAAAGTGAAAGGGACTGAAAATGACGTGTATGGCCATTATCTAATGAAAACACTATCAACTCACCAAACCTGCACCAGCATAATCTCGTACGAAAGCTGCATCCACGTAACACTCGTCCTTTATGGCTTTCTGCATCAAAGAGGTACAAAAGGATTAGAAGGAAGGTTACCCAATGTCCCAATCAATGCTTCATATCTAAAAGAAAAGTGTGACTTGTACATTCAAATGAGACATCACTCGGCCAACAGTGTCAGTTGAAGCTGCAGCTGCAATTGCCACCTTGAGCCTAGCAGCATCTTCATAGTCCTCTCTAAATATAGCACGAGTCAGCTGTGACTGTTGACACAGAGAGACGGTTAAAATTAATATTCGTTATCGGTAAGGTAACTAAATGAGACACATAAATAATATCAGTAAATAGATGTTATAATATCGTAAAGAATTAAGAAGTGTACAGGAAAAGAAAATATTAACATAAGGGTATGACGCATGGTTTTAAAGAACAGCCATTACGTAACAAATCGGTTGTTAAGTAACGGTATTCAGGGGTGCCCGGTAATGATACCCACCAATTTATCGGTTAGACTAAAATTCACCTCCGGATCAGTGTTACATAATGGAATAACAGTCATAACAGCATTTTTTATCGGTCGTGCCGTTTTAGCACATTTCAAGAAGAGCCAGAAAAAGAAAAAAAAAGAAAAAGGCAGACAATTCTCCAGATGAAACTTCAGTGCCATTGAAAACCCTTGTTCTCATTGTAATAAACTAATAATTCATAGATGCATGGCTCAATCAAACTGAAGAACCCACTACACACAAAGAAGCCCCAAATACAAATCTAACATTCTGAAAAATTAAAGAAGGAAATTAAATTTGAAGACGAAGGGTTGTGTACCTTTAAGTCCTTTCCGAGTTGTTAAAACACAATTTGAGGCTCAATTTGAGCTTCAATCCTCGACTGTTGACGCTCCAATTACAACAATTTCTTAACCATTTTCTTCCTCTCTTCAATAATCAAAACCCTATATCTTCTCTTCATCCTCTCTCTCAAATTATTGATTTCTCTCTTGCCCTCTCCAAGATCAAGCTCGATTTATGCTCTGCTTTTGTGAAGCTTATGCTTCTCTTTCATCTTTCCAGTTCCCACAATCCCAATTCCCAGTTCATTTTGGAGATACGCTATATACTTTTTCTAAGTAGACTTATTAATTGGGCTGATTTTCTATTAACATTTAGTTCTTCCACTTTTTATAAGTGGACTTGCTTTGTTAATTGGGTATGTTTGGGCTGATTTTGTTTAATTTTTTATACGCTGCTCTTATTTTCCTTCTTTTTTTGAGTAGACATTTTAATCAAGCTATTTTTTTTGGCGTTTTTGTTTGGTTTGGGTTACAGCTAAACTCTTGCTTAATTTGTTTAAGTAACTCTACTATATAATTTCTATTCACTTGACAAGCATGATCTAATTTGTCTAATATGTTTCGATCTTGGAGTGTAGTCTATGCATAATCTTTCTTTTGATTAAGTGAACTTTTGGGATCTGTGAAATTTTTGTGATATGTTACAAATGAGTACAAAAAATTTCAATAATTTGTAAAAGTGAACAGAGAAAAGCAATATCATTCCGTTTAATATATATTAAACGATTACAACTTGAGCTAATATATTAGATAGTGCTTAAAAACCATTAGAAAAACTCAGAATACAACTTTATATCATTAATATATGTGTATCATTGAATTTCAGTGATTTTCTAGGGTTCGAAAAAAAATTCACAGCTACAGTAACCGATTACCGTTACATAACGTCCGATTCTCGTGATACCATTACACCGCAACTGCAACCATTACGTGGTAAAACCGCAATATAAAACCATGGTACGAGGGGATCCAAAAGAAAAGCACTAAATCTGAATACCATATATAGCGCTGTAATATCTATGTGCCAGTTTTAAATTCTGATTGTATGATGTGAGTTGTTTCCCCTGAAAGGTCGCAGTTCTTCATCCTTGCCCAGCTACTTGTCCTCTTTTTAATCTTTAAGCAATTAAGCAATGTCTTTCTCAAGTTCAACTGCTGTTAAATCATGTCTTCTAAGTGTCAACTCCAATCAACAGTTCAAGTACACTAGACCAACAGGTTAACAATAGCCAGCAACGAAGGCACCCCCATACTGATACAACATCCTTCATAATTTAGAAATGCATCAAAAGGGGTGTAACTTGTTACTGATAGCTAAGAATCAAGCTCTTCAAATGTTTTCTCAGTATTCAAGGTATAGGGAGTAAAGAGGACCTACAGCGGAAGAAATGGCACGTACAATCATACAATGGAACTCAAAAGTCTAATGAAACAGCCAAAATAAATACTAGCCCAACAATATCCAGGATCCTTTGGGAGTCCAATCAACCCATCACCCATGTTCTTGAGAACTCTAAGCTCAAGGGGACACTTCCATCAGTGTTGTTAAACACCAATAAACCTGTCACCATCACTAAGCTCATTCAAGAATGGGCCAGTTAGAACATAACCAGGGAGATGCAAGCACTTGCGGGAAGTGTGACTGAGTGCCTTACATATCCTGTGAAGCTCCCAAAAGACATGTAGGGGGTACCAGATTGGCAATTGAAGGCCAGAGCTATGGCATTTGGACCTTTTGAAGGGAGTCTGGGACAAGCGTAGCCTAGTCGAGAAGAAAAAGAGAAATGCAATGGAGCCTAGGTTTCAGGTGACGGGCACTCGTTCTGGATATTAAATGACTCTGACCAAAAGACAAAGGAGTTTTAGCAAATAAATGCAATGAAAAAGCAGTCTCAATTCGAAAACTCTACACATCTTTGATAGTATCATAATTCCAAAAAGCAAACTTAGTTTATCAGTAAAAAGAATTTATTGCAAGCAAGTACCTTTAAGAAGGAAACGATACGCTCCTGCTCATCAACCTCGGTAAAGTGCTTCCTCCATCTATCCCAATCCCATTCTCCGTCTTCATTCTTCACCTCATTGTCTCCATTTTTCTTGTTATTCTTCACCTCCTCCTCTTGCACCACCTGATTGCTGTTATAAGCGCTGACAATACCATCGAACCACTTAGTAGCGATCCTGACGCCATCTTGAATCGCAGAATCCCACCGGCGGGAGTTATCGGACGGAGACGGAGAACCTGAGGTTGAACCGCTGTTGAGGCAGCGACAGGTTGTGGAATCAGCAGAAGACCTAGAGAGAGATTGAGAGGGAAACGTTGATGATGAAGGACGTTTCCAACGAGGAGGGTTGAGGTTGGGAAAGATGATTCTGTGAGGGCTTGGATCGGAGCGAGTGGATGGGAAGGTTGGGGATGGAGCGATTGACGCCATGAAAATGAATTTGGATGTGGAAGTGATAGAGAGACGAGAGTCAGTCGATTAGAGTTAAAAGTTTTGGAGTTTGTACATAGTCGTCCTAGGTATAAATTTCTCAACGGATAAGGATTCATTTTCCTATGATTTTTCATAAAAAAGAGGTAAGTTACGAAAATAACTATATTTACAGAAAACAATTATATATAATCATATTTGAATGAAAATATTTATTATATTCATTCTTCTTAAATGAGAATAAATAAGTTACCAATGCCTTATATTGAATATCTTAAATACCTTTTCATTTTTCTCTTGCAGTTAGTTCAACTACAATAATTGATTTGCAATGGCTTTACAACTGTCAGTGATTTTACAATTTGGTTTTCTCAATATTGCGTCTTTTCGAATTTCTTCTACTTTGTTACTTTGCCAGGGATGGTATTTGGATTCAGGTTCGTATTTAAGTTTCCTTTTTTTGAATTTTATTGAATGATTAGTTGATTACAAGACCAATGAGAGTCTATGGTAGTGGATTGTGTTGGTCTCTTAATCGACATCAAGTAAATGTATTGCATTGTCTTTGGTTGATTAATTGAAATCAGTAAATGAAATTAATGGGTATCGACTTTTTTTCATTTTGGTAGATTAATCGATTGTATTGTATTATGTTTGGTCGATTAATTGACCTAAAGTAAATAAATTGTTTTGCATTGTCTTAACTTAATTTAACTCGACATTAAGGGGTCAATTAATCTACTTGAGTGTATACGTGTTTGGTCAACTAATCAACTATAAATGTTGCATTTCAATTTTGCAATTTTGGTGGCTTAATTGAATACAGACTTAATATTTTTTATTTTTTTTATTTATGAAACTACAATCTTATTTTACAATTTTATAGACTAATTTTTTATTCAATTGCATTGCAGTTATGGCTTTACCAAATTTTTGGACCACTGTGTTTTATTTTAGACATTTTGTAGATGAAAACAACGGATGAACATATAAATTTAGTGGCAACCAAAATGCAAGAGGGCTTGCAATCAATGATGAAACTTCATGTGAAGAGTTATATGCTAAAGTACGAAACATTTGCAAAGTTAATGATATAGATATAACATTTTTTACTCCAGCAACGGTACATAGTTTTCAAATTCCAGCACGAATTACTTCAAACAACGAAGTTGAATGGTACTTGAATATTAATAAACAAGGTTATTTTGCTCCTCTATGTGTAACCATGTGAGCCAAGAAAATTGCGACGGGCACTGAGAAGAAAATAATGGAGTTGGTGGTGACATAAATGAAGAAGAAAATAATGTAGTTGGTGGTAGTGGTGACAGCAAATTGAAGAAGAAAATAATGAAATTGGTCATGATGATGACACAATTTGAAAAAGAAAATAATAGAGTTGGTAGTGATGAAATGGAACTTGAAGGAGGCGATCATAATACGAATGATTCTTCAGATAGGTTGGAGGTAATTCGAGAATCTTTATCCTATAATGAGAATGAGTTCTCAACACCACCGAGATTTGAGTTTAGCCTAGGTGACCGAGATCAAGGCAGCCGAGAAGGAAATGACTTCACAAGTGAGCATTTAGTTTCTTCGGTTGGAAGTACATCGCGAGTGTTACCTGCAGATATTGATTTGAAGGTTGGCCAAGTCTTCAATAACAAGAAAGAGCTTCACGAAGCTGTGCACTTGCTTGCATTGAACAACACCTTTCAATTCAAAACAAAAAAAATCGAATAAGAAAGGTGATGATAATTGCAAATGGCGTTTGTTTGCAACAAAGTACTTAGAATGTGATTATTTTCAAATTCGAAAATATACAGGTGAACATACTTGCCCCCTAAATATGTCAATGGCTAATCATAGACAAACAACGTTGCGTATTATTGGAGTACAAATATCGCCAAGGCTTGAGGATCGTAACACTACGTATAGACCTGCTAATGTCATTGCCGACGTTTACCGATCATTGGGTGTAGATCTAAGTTATCAAAAAGCGATGAGGTATAGAGAAGTTGCCTTAGAACACCTAAGGGGTTCAGCCGAGGATAGTTACACTAGGTTGGCCGCATTTGCCCATAACTTGAAATTGGTTAATCCATCAACAGTCTTCTCTTTAGAGCTTGATAGTGAAAACCGCTTTAAGACTTCATTTTGGCATATGGGGCTTGCATTCTTGGATTCCACTCTGCAATGCGTCCTGTAGTTGTTGTGGATGGAACATTTCTAACTGCACGATATAAAGGTACGTTGATAATTGATACTTGCTATGATGGAAATATGCATATATATCCTCTTGCATGGGCTGTTGTTGATTCTGAGAATGATGCATCATGGTTTTGGTTTTTTACAAAGTTGAAAGAAATAACAGGTGACCATGAAGGACTTGTTGTGATATCCGATCGACATAAGAGTCTTATTAGTGTTGTTCGTATTGTTTTTCAAAATGCACGTCATGCTCATTGTATCTATCATATAAAAGGCAACTTAAGGACTGTTACTCGAAAGGCTAACACGGTCTCACTGTTCAAGAGAGCTGCAGAGGCATATACCATAGAAGAGTTTCGCAAGCATATGTCTGAAATTGAGAAAACTGACGAGAAGGGTTGGAAATATCTTAGCGAAACAAATTTCGAAACGTGGGTAAGGTCACATTTCAAATGAGACCGTTATAATATCATGACTTCAAACAATGTAGAGTCTTTCAACTCAGTTTTTAGGAAAGCCCGACAGAGTCCTATACTTTCGCTGCTTGAGTTTATTGGAAAAAAGTTGCAAGCGTGGTTTTGTGAAAGGCGCGAAGTAGCACAATGTTGTACAACCATCTTAACCCCAACAATGGAAGATAGATTAGGCAAAGCAATTCAGAAAGCCAATATTACAATGGTTGAACCCATTGATCAGTCAAAGTATGTGGTGAGGAGCGGGACCAAGAATTACACAGTCAACTTTGATGGGAATACTTGCACCTGCCAAAAATTTCAGTTGGACCATGTACCATGCGAGCATGCAATAGCAGTTGCAAAAAGGAGAGGTTTTTATGTGCACCCGTTGTGATCATCATTCTATACAACTGAGTGTTGGAGAGTGGCGTATTCCCAAAACATCTTCCCAGTGCACATTGAAGAAGAATGAGACATTCCAGATAATATTAAGGAAATGACTATCTTGCCACCTTTAGTCCGACGTCAAGCTGGACGTCGTAGAACAACAAGAATTCCGTCAACTGGAGAGTTTTCTGGAAGACAAAGATACATTAGGTGTCGTCAAGTTGGCCACAACCGCCTTTCGTGTCGTGATCAAACCCCTATGAGTGATAGGCATTCACAAATTTAGTAACTATCGGATTTGAAATTTATATGTTTTGTAATGATCAGTTCAGATTTCAATGTATTGTAACTTTACTTTTGAATTTCAATGTTGGGTACTATTTCTTATTTGAGTTTGTAAAGTTTGTATATCAGTTTCATATTTGCATAGTGTCCATTAAACTTGCATAGGCCTACCTGCTGATAAAACAAGGTTGTAGGCCTACCTGTTGATATTTAGCAGGAAGAACTTTTAAACTTGCAAAAGTCTAATCAATTATTTAATAACCAAACTATGTTTTGAATAGTGTATGGTGGATTACTCAACTCAATATTAAAACAAATGAGTCAAGTAACTGACTTCAGTTACTTGAGTCATGCTTAAAGTGATGAAACAGGAAGTAGGCCTACCTGTTGATATTCAGCAGGTAAAACTTTTAGACTTGTTAAAATCTAATCAACTTGATTAATAACCAAACTATGTTTTGAATAATGTAGGGTGGATTACTCAACCCAATATTATAACAAATGAGTCAAGTAACTGACTTCAATAACTTAACTTACTTGTGTTGATTTATTGCAGAGGGTAGGGTAGATTACTCAACCCAATATTAAAACAAATGAGTCAAGTAACTGACTTCAGTTACTTGACTCATGCTTAAAGTGATGAAACAGTAAGTAGGCCTACCTGCTGATATTCAGCAGGTAGAACTTTTAGACTTGCTAAAGTCTAATCAACTTAATTAATAACCAAAATGTGTTTTGAATAGTGTACGTGGATTACTCAACCCAATATTAAAACAAATGAGTCAAGTAATTGACTTCAGTTACTTGACTCATGCTTAAAGTGATGAAACAATAAGTAGGCCTTCAGCAGGTAGAACTTTTAGACTTGCTAAAATCTAATCAACTTAATTAATAACCAAAATATGTTTTGAATAGTGTACGGTTGATTACTCAACCCAATATTAAAACAAATGAGTCAAGTAACTGACTTCAGTTACTTGACTCATGCTTAAAGTGATAAAACAAGGTAGTAGGCCTACATTCAGTAGGTGAGAAATTGTAATTATTTCTAATTTTAGTTATTTGATGTTTTCAAAACTAAAATTTTATATAATGTATTTAAGTAATTCTAAATCATTAATGTTTCAGCAGGTTGATTCATAGCAGTTGTAAATCAGCTATAAATAACGTAACACTAGTCTTTGCCAGCAGGTAGGTTCACAGCAAGCATGTTAGCTGACTACTGATATTAGTAGGTCGATTACTTAACCAATTGTATAACAAATGATTGAGGTAAATGAATCACTAAATAACAAAAAGTTCCATTAATTAAGCATAGTAATAAAAAGTTCATATGAAATATCTACATTCAAGCAATAAAACACTACAATTAAACACTAAGGAAGCGACAAATTGTTGGAATTTGTGTTTCCTTTGAACATTCCAATAATCAGGCCAATAACAATTGTCCAAATTAGGAGAATTGCACAAAAATAGGACTGAGTTCTTTCTTTTGACTTCAGAAATTGTTATTCCAATTTTCTTGCTTCTACTTTGAGTTTTTTGTTCTTTATCTTCAATTTTTCAGCTTGTTGAACCACTTGTCTGAGTTGACTTTCAAGTTTGTCAACCTCATGCTTCAGATCCACTAGTTGTGATCTAAGCCGTCCACAAATAACTATTTTTTTTATCTCTCAGGCAGTGGTGGGTCAATCAAAGCAAAAAATTTACAGTGGTTAGCTTGATCCTGAGATTGAAAATAAAAATAAATAAATAAACATCCGCATATAATTAATAATGAAAAAATAAATAAATATAACCTTATAGTTTCCACATCCAATGAACCTTCTACTTGGGTTTTCATCACTCCAAGATGTCTACATAGGTGCGCGAACACCACAATTGCAAACTCTTGTCAAATTGCAGTCATATGATCCGAGTTCCTTCTCTTGGAAAATTGGGGTTTCCATTTTTTGGGAATCAATTTTGTTTGAGTGTTGAGTTGTTTGTTGTTCGAGGAGAGGGAGTATGGCGTTGGAATTGAGTGAGTATGTGCGTTGGATTATCCATAGAAGCCCTAGGTCAAGAAGACGGAGACAAGAACTGTTGGAGGGAGAGTTTTTAATTGGAGTGAATTATGAGTATAAGCCCTAGGTGGGAAAAGCGTTTCAATTCAATATTTAGACACTTTTTTTTTTCAAATTTTAGTGGGAATATGACATTGAAGGGACTTTTCAAATTTTTTTGTCAAAAATAAGAAAAACTTATTACGTATTACCTATTTATGGGCCTAGGTATCAAGCGTTGTCATTTATTTTAGTTATTTTCATATTATTACATAGCTATCAAAAAATAACTATGAGTTAGAAATTAAATTAAAGATAAGTAACACAACGTTACGTAACGTAACTTAAAGTACCATACCTTAACGCAACGTAACGTATCGTAACGTAACGTTGTGTTATGATGAGATGTAACGTTGTGTTATGATAAGACCTAACGTTACGTTACATTGTGTTATGATGAGACGTGACGTTGTGTTATGATAAGACCTAACGTTATGTTACGTAGTGCTATGGTGAGACGTAACATTGTGTTATGATAAGACCTAACGTTACGTTACGTTGTGTTATCATGTTACGTAACGTTGTGTTATGATAAAACCTAACGTTACGTTACGTTGTGTTATGATGAGACGTAACGCTATGTTATGATAAGACCTAACGTTACGTTACGTTGTGCTATGATGAGACGTAACGTTGTGTTATGATAAGACCTAACGTTATGTTACGTTGTGTTATGATGAGACGCAACGTTGTGTTATGATAAGACCTAATGTTACGTTACGTTGTGTTATGATGAGACATAACGTTGTGTTATGATAAGACCTAACGTTACGTTACGTTGTGTTATGATGAGACGTAACGTTGTGTTATGATAAGACCTAACGTTACGTTACGTTGTGTTATGATGAGACGTAACGTTGTGTTATGATAAGACCTAACGTTACGTTGCATTGTGTTATCATGTTACGTAACGTTGTGTTATGATAAGACCTAACGTTACGTTACGTTGTGTTATGATGAGCGTTGTGTTATGATAAGACTTAACGTTACGTTACGTTGTGTTATGATGAGACGTAACGTTGTGTTATGATAAGACCTAACGTTACGTTACGTTGTGTTATCATGTTACGTAACGTTGTGTTATGATAAGACCTAACGTTACGTTACGTTGTGTTATGATGAGACGTAACGTTGTGTTATGATAAGACCTAACGTTACATTACGTTGTGTTATGATGAGACGTAACGTTGTGTTATGATAAGACCTAACGTTACGTTACGTTGTGTTATGATGAGACGTAACGTTGTGTTATGATAAGACCTAACGTTACGTTACGTTGTGTTATGATAAGACCTAACGTTACGTTACGTTGTGTTATCATGTTACGTAACGTTGTGTTATGATAAGACCTAACGTTACGTTACGTGGTGTTATCATGTTACGTAACGTTGTGTTATGATATGACCTAACGTTACGTTACGTTGTGTTATGATAAGACCTAACGTTACGTTATGATAAGACATAACGTTACGTAACGTTGTGTTATGATGAGACCTAACGTTGAGTTATGATATGATAAGACCTAACGTTACGTTACGTTGTGTTATGATGAGACGTAACGTTGTGTTATGATAAGACCTAACGTTACGTTACGTTGTGTTATCATGTTATGTAACGTTGTGTTATGATAAGACCTAACATTACGTTACGTTGTGTTATCATGTTACGTAACATTGTGTTATGATAAGACCTAACGTTACGTTACGTTGTGTTATGATAAGACGCAACGTTGTGTTATGATAAGACCTAACGTTACGTTGTGTTATGATGAGACGTAACGTTGTATTATGATAAGACCTAACGTTATGTTACGTTGTGTTATGATAAGACCTAACGTTACGTTACGTTGTGTTATCATGTTACGTAACGTTGTGTTATGATAAGACCTAACGTTACGTTACGTTGTGTTATCATGAGACGTAACGTTATGTTATGATAAGACCTAACGTTACATTACGTTGTGTTATAATGAGACGTAACTGTGGGTGCCCCGGAACATCTCCCGCGCTCTGCGCTCCGCGCTCCCTTTTCTAGGGGAGCTCGGCATGCGGAAGGGACATCACCCCTCTCGTTCCACCCTCCCTTGTCTAGGGGAAGGCGAAACTAAATGTGCGAAAGGAGTGTTATATAGAGCGCGTTGAATACGCCCGGGCCCAGAGTAGATCACCATGAGTGCTATGGGTTTTTTTGTATCAAGTTATCCATTTTTTAGGGGATATCAGGATGCAGGAAATGCATCACCCTTTCATTCACATCTTCCTTTTTTTAGGGGAAAACGAGAAAGTGCAAGAAAGGATGTTGCGAGAGCACGTTGGAACATGCTCGCCCCATGGTGATTCTCAAGACATTATATAGAGTCGCCACTGTGAGAGCTTTGGGCTTTCTGTATCAGGTTATCCCTTTTTTAGGGGATAACAAGATACATGAATGCATCACCCTTCCATTTTTTAGGGGAAAATGGAAAGTGCAAGAAAGGATGTTGCGGGCCTCACTGTGGGCTCAGAATGTCGTAACAGAGTCACCATTTTTATTTTAGGAGAAACAAAGAAAAACCAAAAAAACAACTAGAGTTTGTAAAAAGGGGTTCGGAGGCTAAGTTACGAGGTGGGAAGGTAATAGGCACCCAACTCGCCATTTCGGTCTCAAAACAGTCTTTGGCTAAAATATGCTTTTATTATATTTCTCTAGCAAATGAATAAAGCATTAAAACAAATATATCCATGTTTACATTATTTACGGACTTGCAGCCGCCTCTTACCAGTAATTATAAATACATTTACAAATATTTGACCATAATAATAGCTCTTTTTAATGTTATTTTCTACATAAATCAGGGCAGCACAACAACTTATATTTTTTACATTGGGCCGGATAAAAGTAGCATTTTTATAAATAACGCCCTTAAAGGCTCAACTTTTAGAGCGTGATGTGCTCGCTCTATCCTACCGGGAGAGGGAGTCTTTTTTGCTGCTGCTGTGGTTCGGGCAGAATGACTGCTTTCGAAAGTTGCTTATGGGCACCGTCAAACGGGCAGAGCAACTGCTTGTTTTTTTGCTGTTGTTTGTTTGCTGCTGGCAGAAGTCAGGCAGGGCAACTGCTTGCTTCTGGCGGATTTGGCCTTTTCACTCGGGCAGAGCAACTGCTCTTTTTGGGATTTTTGGACCGGGGGGGAATAGAGTGGAAACCTAGCTGGGGGGCTAAGGCTCACTTTGACCGGTTGGTTTTAAGTTTGGAAAAGATTTGGCAGAGTTTTGAGGCTTTATAGGAGGGGGAACTCATTATTCTCACGATCGCTCACTGCGTAAAAACTACGTTGAACAGTGAATTCTGTCGGCTTTTTGATCCTCCACAAAGTGAGGCCGGGCACCTGTATTTATAGGTAAGAAGAGGGACATCACTAGGATTTGTGATTTTCTTCTTGTGCTTCACCAGCTTGTACCGCACGCTTGAAGGCTTGTGCAATGCGTTAAGACGGAGTGCACTATTTGGGGAGCTGGCGCCGACACCATGGTCCTTGGGCGCCGCGCCCACTTCTTTATGTGGCAGCGCCTGGGCTTCAATTTTGGCCTCTTTTTGACACTCTGGCCTCTGCATTTTACTGTTTTACGCATCTTGTTTTGTCTTTTGCATTTTAAACCCTGTAACTTGATATTTGCAAAATTTTAACAGGTCTTGATACCGCATGTCAATGTTACATACCAGGGGTCCGAAATTGGGGTGTCTACAAAGCCCCTCAACGATGGAGTTTATGGGTAACCCGCAGCTTACCGAGTAAACGAACATCGTTGATAAGAAATAGACTCCCAATTCCGTGGAAATTATAATGGGGAGTAATGCAACAGATAGTAGTTATAATGCAAACCAAACCTCACATATCCTAGATATATTTAGTCGGTTATAGCAGGTTATCGTAGTTTTTAAGCAGATATGCAAATTAAGTGCTCTGATGGTCGGACCTATCGAAGTAGGCTGCCTACGTATCCCTTAATAAAAGGAATCAAACCAAACGTAGTTCCACCTCATGCAAGCAAACAACGCTAGGTGGAATACCAAGATCATACATCGTGTCCTCAAATGGCCGAACCCTCTGCCGAACACGATGGTGGGATGCATCATCTCCTCAGGACAGGGTCCTTCGTCGAAGCACGATAGCCTTTTAACTGGCCCAAGGTCTACGCCTCCTCGCAGAAAAGGTTGAACAACAATCAGATCAAACATCGTATCCTCGGGTGTGGCTAACCTTCATCGAATGCGATGGTGGAACACATCATGGGTTGGTCATTCGTCTCGGGGTTACGCCCCGCGAGAAGATGATCCTATGCTACTCCTATAAAGCAAGAAAACATCGCATCCTCAGGCGTGGCTAACCTTTGTCGAATGTGATGGTGGAACACTGTTGGAATTTGCTTCTTGATAATCAAATTATCATGTTGCATATCCCTAATATTTTGATTTGCTTGTTCCCATTACTGTGTGTCATAACAAGTGGCTAAAAGGTCTGCGTATCGGTTAGTATGTCAGCTTGTTTGACAACACATAGGTATTAGATTAGGTCGTCCTAGTCTAGTCCTAACCTCCTCATAGATGATTGAACAGAACAACACTTCATATGCACAAGCACCAGCAGACTCGCTGAAGTCTCAAAAGGTTCTTCGTAAGACTCGTCAACAACAGACTTGTTATACGCACTAAAGGACACCTTGAAGACTTCGCCACCAGCAGACGTGCTACAACGACAAAGTCTCTAAGAACCCTTCACCGAAAAAACTCGGCAAGTGCATTACGGAGATACCTTGAAGACCTACCAGCAGACTTCCTACGGTTTGAATGTTCACATCAACAATCAGCAGCCATTTCTTTAAGAAAGACTCACCTTTGAACATCATACCAGCAGACTTCATTCTGCACGTGCTTCAGAGAAGTCAAGACTGCAGCAGATCAAGACAAAGACAAAAAGTGTTCAAGCCTTGAAAGCTATCAAAATCTTTGTGAAGCCTGACACCATTGATACTGCAAGATCTTCTCTCTCATGTGGTCTAGAAAAGAATCTACTTTATTGGACAGACCATCTAAACAGTGCATCAGACGTCAGACTCACCTTTCAGAGACTTATCAATGGCAGTCTGATGAGCAACCAGTTCCGGATCTTTGAGACAAAGCCTTTATCCATCAGTCAAAGATCCAGCGAACAAAACATCTTTATCCAGTGGATTTCAACAACATCATCTCTAACGGATAGAAAGTCTACCTTCGAATCTCAACGATCATCTTGACATCGGTCTATAAAAGAAAATCTCTTCTACTCCTCAAAGCGAGAGCAATAGAGTGATTGTATCTGCTTCAAGACCTTCAAAGAAGAAAAGAGATCTACAACGAGATCGTCTTCACCAACACATCTCAGATCTCTACAATCATATCACAGTGAGCCTACCCAGACCTTAGCAAAACACCTTATGTGGATTGCTAGGAAGAATAGCTTTGAAGAAGAGAAGAGAGATCAGAAATTATCAACAGTCAAGATTCACATCTTGGTTAAGAACCCAGTTCTTAATTTGAGTTCTTCACCTTCCTTCGAAGAACTCAGCCTTTAGCTGAAGCTTCAGGACATTATTCCTAAAGCTAAAGGTCAAGTCTTTGGATCGATTTGATGATTAGACTCAGATGTTGCCTAAAGAAAATGAAGAGCTGTCTATACATATTACATTCATATCTTCAGATTTGTATTCACATACAAATGCTGTTGATTGTGTAATAATCAATCATCTTAGGAGGTCGAGTGCTTTACACTCATTCGTTCAGATAATTTTTTATTTGAACGAACTATAAAAGTGTCTTCTCATAACTGTCCCTCATCTCGTCTCCTATTGATCTTTGTACTTAAGAGTTTGTCCATGAATGATTAAGTACAAGATCTAGGTTTGATGAGATGAGAACTGAAACTTTTCATAGAGAGTCTAGGTTGATGTAATCTGTAATTTATCTTTGAATAAATTCAGATGTTCTTTCAATTATTTATCTTCCAGTCTTTATCTCTCTATGTGCTTTTAATAAACTGAGTTATCTTTTGAAAAGCCATATTCCAATGACTTCCTAAAATATGCATTTTGGAAGAAGGATTAAGTGTGCTGTTATTCTGATCATATAATCGTGTACAGCCACTTAAGACTTCTCAAAATCTAAGCCTTATTATTTTCGTTGCTTAAACTCTTTCAAACATGCTTTAGATTTACTGACGGTTCACCAGCAGAGTTCATAACTCTGCTGAGAGCAAGTCTGCTATTCTATTCTAAACAACTGGCAGACATGCTTGACTAGTTAACTGTCTATGCCACTAAATCATATACTTCATGTATATTCAAAAGAAGATTTTTTAAGTGGTATCATAGGCTATTCATCCCCCTCTAGCCTATTTTGAGCTTAATTGCGGACCAACAATTGGTATCAGAGCTAAGCTCTTCAAGCTTTATGCTAGGTCTAACCACTTGAGAGTTTGATCCTCAAAAGCTCATTCCAAATGCATGTCAAAAGAATTTTTTTAAAAAAAATATTATATTCATATAGAAAAACTTTAGACAAGGATTTCATGGGAAATTGTTTTTGAAAACTGGTTTGTCTCTAAATACTATTTGTTTTCAAAAATCTATTGAGAAAGATACTTTTCCTTTGATGATTGTAAAAGCTTATTCATATGACATATATATATATATATATATCTATTGACACTATGAATAACTTTTTTTTTTCCAGATGTATAAAACTCCGATGGATGCTTCATTGTAACAGAATTTAAATATTCAAATTCTCTTGACATAAGGCTAACGATTTCTATCAATCTAACACCCTCTCGAGAGAAAATTTCTTAGTTAAAATTCTGCAACTTTACAGTGAAAGAATTTTACCTGATTTCCATTTCATCTTATGAAAAAGGTTAAGAGTCAAAAACTCTATATCATGAAATTTTGATTGATCCCTTTGTTATATGATATTTAGTTTTTGGGAACTTTGCCTATATTTCAAAGAGTTATCTGTAATCAGCTACTAAGAAATATGAATCAAAGATTCTGTAAAATGTCGCAAATGAATTCATTCTTTAAACAACATCGATTATAGACACAATAGCTCAGATTCCCAAAGGCTCATTCGGGAAGACATCTACTTCGATCTGAACGTGACTATCATTTAAGGTACATCTCAAGTCTTGTGTCTCCTTCTTCTATACGCACTGAGACCTTGGGAGAATAAGATATTCAAGATCATGTTCTTTCCCTCTTCATTTTTCGGATCTTCTTGAAATACTTATTCCAATATCTAGATTTTTTCTGGAGCTTTCTAAAAGCTCACAAAGTGTTACTAATGATCTTCTTGACTTTCATTCAGGAATACAAATTCTCTCAAGATCATCTAGCTACCTTTGACTATCTCTTTACTTGCATAAAATATTATGCATGACTGACTTGCAAATCTCTAGTCTATTGTCTCAGTCATATCTTCTTCTTACTGGGTATTTTGATATATGACTGATATCAGTTCCATTTTTTTTACTCTCTGATATTCAGGAATAAATCCTCACTGCATAACTTTATATTTGCATGCTCTGTTCATCTCTGTTTCTCTTGGCAAATATAATTCCTGAGTAACTGATTATCATACTTTGTTATTTGATTTCTTTTTGCTTCCTTCAAGTATGATGTACGTTACTCATCTGAATTGATGTCTCTTATTCAAAGTTATGTTTGATCTGCTACGTATTTGCAACCATGAATTCTTCTTCTTTGAAGATCACTCTTGTTGCTATGAACTTCATAAGCTCAGTTATGCGTGCTGACTTATAGGAGTTTCCACCTTCGTAGATAATGTGCAAATTACATGGGTAACTTTGCAATTTCTACAAAGGTTGATGTTAAACTTTTTGAAATTGACTACTTCTTAAAGTAAAATGACCAATTTCTTAGATTCTCGGTAAAGATAAATTAAGTGTTTAAAAAGGTAAAACGTTTTCTTCAAAAGTGTTTCTGAAAAGTTGTTTTGTCAAATCTTACTGAAAAGTTGTTTTGAAAAATCAAAACCTTTTTATCTTCTCAAGAAAGCCGACTTGTCTCCTCAATTTTTTTATTTTGGCTTTCCAAGGAGAAAACTTTGCCGGATATCTAGGAATTGACTCATCTCTCACATAAGCCTTTATGACTTTACAGTGAGTAGATGAAAGGACCCTTCGTACTTAATGAGTTCACCCTAATAACCGGTCCTTAGTCTTGCCTCAGCAAGTATAAATAGAGACTTCCTTCCTTCATCTCTATCACTTGTAAACTATCTCCAAACACTATGATAGACGCTGATACAAATTTCCTTCCTTCCAAAATGTTACTTAGGAGAATTCTTAGCACTAGATCAAGTTTCTCTCTCAACAACTTGGAATTATTCTCCAAAAGTTGTTTGGTTAGTTTCGAGGATTCCTCTTATATGAAGATTTTCCTCAACAACCATTTAGCATATATCTCCCGTTTCTCTCTATCCTAGTTCACATTTGAATGCTCCTTCTCGTTTAGAAGATCCTCCTATCTTCAACGAGCCAAATGTGATTCTCCTCGGATTTCCCCTCTCAAACCCCCCGAGGATGAGTGCCTGCACTGGAACTGATATCTAGAAAATCTAGAAGATGTTTATGCAGGGCACATGGGATATAGAAAACCTGCTAAAAAGGAGAAAAAGTTTAGCCCCGCTCTCTCCTTGACTCACTTTGAGTCCCTTGATGCGACTCTCCAACCGGGTCTTCATAGGCATCTCCTTGTAACATTTTTATCTTTAGACATTTTTATCTTTAGTATCGTGTTTAATGATTAGTTGTTTAAGAAGAGTTAGGAAGAAGAGTTGTATTGAATTTTGTAATTGTATTGAATTTTGTAATCTTTAGATCCTCTTTGAATTCGAGTATATTTTGATCTAAATGAGAACTTGTTCAAAGCAACTTTACTTCTTTGTCTATCTGCTTTTGTTCGCTCATTCTTTGATAGCATGAAATATTCTGTTTGCTCTTGGTTTCGGTACCAGTTCTTCATATTTCATTTATTTTCTGTTCCGAATCCAAAACAACAAACATAACTCTGTTGTTAACCCAACAGCAAACCAATCCTTAACCATAAGTATCTCTATTCAACATGAAAATTATGATGAGATAATCCCAGGATCTATTTTTTTTTTTGAAATATTAGTCTTATGAATCTGATTTTCAGACAACACAGAAGACTTTAAACTTTTTAGCAAAACTTCTGGCGTTCAAAAGACTATGTTGATTCTTGCTTTAACCACTGTCTTTATCAACTGAAGACTGATTTCAACTCAGCAAATCAACTTTATTTCTTCTGAAATTTTCAATGATTACTGGTAGAAATCTCATCTGAAGAATTGTTGGAATACAGATGACTTTTTTTCGCATTGCATTTCTTTCTTTTGCATGCTTGCACGTTTTTTTTCTTTTGCATTTCTTTCTTTTGCATGCTTGCACATTCTTCTGAGAATCTCACCTTTGCTGTTGATTTTTCTTTCATTGCTATTATTTTCTTGCTTTCTTGATCGTTTTGTGGCTGACTTGCTGGGAATTAGAGCTTCCTTTTGATTTTGGATGGATGGCTATCAATTTTTGTTAACAAAGCTAACTTTGTTAACTTTCTGTTAAGCTTTAGGAGCCATTTTGCAACTTTGGAAACCTGAGGACTTAAGTGTTGAACTTTTGAACTTTGGAGGGGGAAAAGGAAAATTTCCTTTTTCCATCCATTTATGCGACGGGGGAAGAGCAGAAGCAGCTTACTGCTTCTTCTTCTTCCTTCGTTCATTTTCTTGCGACCATTGTTGCGGCTGAAGCTTTCTTTCCCATTTCTTCTCCTTTTCTTAATTTTCTTCCGCCAATTTACGTGTTTTTCTTAATAGATGGCTTTCCCTTCGAGATTTCGAAAGGGAAAAGCGCCGATGTACCCGGATTCAGGTGAAGAGGGGAAAGAACTTCCTCCATTGATCCGAAATCATGTCAGATATTATTATTCGAAGGATGATTGGGGCAACCTTCTTCGCGATCGGAACACCCACGTGTCTAATCTTCCGAATCCCACTGTGAGTTTCTTTTCTTAAACTCATTTGGATGATTTTTCAGATATGCTAGATTTCTTTGCTGTTTTGGGTTTTTGGAGCGTACCTAACTCTGCTTATGATGCTTATGCATGCAATTTATATGTTAGCATGATGCAATTTGGCAATTTATTCATAGAAAAATATGAAATTCGTGCAATTTATTTTTGCGATGCATACTTTGAATAGTTGGCACTATTTGACTCTGCGATGCATATTTTATATCGTTGATGCAATTTGACTATAAGATGTATGTTTAGACTGAAAGATATTTTTATATGATGCATGCCTATGAGATAGACTTTTTGAAAATACGATGCATTTTTTTTCGATACATTTTCGGGCACATTTTTGGATGTATGCAAAAGGAATAATTCATGCAAATAATATTCATTTTATGAATGCCTATGCTGCAGAGATAAATGCCATGGAAATATTTTTTTTCAATATTTGCAACATTTTATTTTTGAGAATGCACAAATGCAATTATTTAGAAAATAAATGCTAATGATGAATGGCTAATGCATGCATATATCATTTTTATTGAATGCAAATGTGACATAGAAAATTTATTAAATGCTTGCTAACATGTTGCATGGGCATTATTCTATACGTGCAAAATGCAACATGTATTTATTTTTGAATGCAAAAATATATTTTTCTCTTTTTCGAAAAAACACATTTTTTTTATTTCGGGATATTTTTTTTTCTTGAATGCATGAACAATATATATATATATATATATATATATATATATATATATATATATATATATATATATATATATATATATATATATATATATATATATGAATACAAAGGATGCAATAACTTTTTTTTTTGAAAACTGAGATGCAATATATGTATTTTTTTTAATATATTCTACAAAAATGCAAATTTTTAATGATAATTATTTACAAAATGCGATATATGCAACATGCTTAATTTAATGATATGCGCAAGAGATAAAAAGATTAAAAAAAATCATTTTCCTTTCTCTTCATTTTTTTTATGCTGATATGTTGCTGTTCTTTTTTTTTTTCTTTTAGATGCGCAGGCCCCTGATCTGGATTCGGGCGAGCTGTGCCAATGTCTTAGACATATACAACTTGATGCCCAAGGCGGCATGAGTCTTGGTAGAGTCTTCCGATTCAGCACATTTATGCGGGCTTTTCGTCCCTTCCGCAGCTTTTTGCCCATTTTTGATGTGCTGAGGGACTATTGGTGGGACACCACCCACACATTCCATTTTAGCTGGGGGGAGGCGACCTTGACCCCATGCGATTTTGCTGCCATTACAGGCATCCCCACTAGTATTGGCAGGACTCTGGCACCGGACTATACGCTCCGTCACCACCACGACGTGGTGGAAGATCTCCTGGGTTTTGAGCCCGAGTATAAATCTGCTGACGAGATCTTTATCGTCAGCATGAGAAAGTGGCTTTTGGCGAATGCCGGGAAGATTGCAGAGGATGATAGCGAGGCCGTAGCCTGCGTTGCCAGGGCATTTTTATTCTTTTTTCTTGGATCGTCGCTTTTCGCCAACTCATCCACTTCTCTGAGGGTTTCCTTCCAGGGATACTTGAGGGATTTGGATCATGTTGCCGATTATGACTAGGGGCAGGCGGGCCTGGCCGAGCTGTATGCTTCTATGGATAGAGCCAGCCGCAATGATTCGCCAACTCTTAATGGGTTTGCTCCGGCTTGGGAGGTATCTTTACTTTTTTCCTGCCTTTTCTTTCTTTTCAGCATTTAATTTTTTTTCGCAGCATTTGTTTCTTTTTGCTGATTCCTTTTTTTTTTTGTTCGCATGTCTGGATTTATTCATTTTTTCATTTCATGTCGGGCACACTGCATTAGCGCGTTCACGAGCCGCCTTATTTAGCTGAGTTCGTGAATGCGAACAGAGTTAGGCTGGATCGGGATGGCGGCTGCACGGATACAGCGAGATTGCGGGAGAGGATTACTGGCTCGAGCGCAAGCACGGTGCACTTTCTTCCCTGGAGGGGCCTGGTAGGGCATTATATGGTTACTCTGGAGCTGAGCAAGTGCCGGATACTGATGGTATCCATCATGGTTGATTCATTATATATGGGCGAACAGGTCAACCGTAAACATTCAGCGCTCCAATCATTTCCGGTGGTACCTCCTATGCCTCTCCCTTGGGTGGTTGATCCAGATTTCTTGCCGAACAGGTATCAGTACCTGTCGAGATTTCTCATACCTCAGAGTGACTTCCCAGTTATGGCATATGAGGATTTTCTGAGGACTGTGCTTTATCCTGCCCCTCTTGTCCCTGTGGTAGCCAGGCGTGCTTCCGATGCCTCTAACAAGCCGAGGCCTTCTTATCCGCCTCTTGATTCGCAACTGGAGTTTTCTGTGCCTGCTGATGTTTTTTCCACCTTTCGATATCATCGAGACGGAAGGATCGTGGAGGAAGTTCTCCCAGATGCGGACATCTCTGAGGAGTATCACATCCCGGAGCAGACTTGCACGGTACACGTTTTTGCCTTTTTTTTTCTTTTGCATCATTTCATCATTTTTTTTATCTCTCTTTTTTTTGGAGACTGATATATTTTCTTTTTTGATGTCTCACGCTTTTTTTAGGTTAACGTGTCGATGTACAAGAAACTGCTGCTGGGCTTCTTTAGCATCAACAAGCTTTATCAACGGCTTGTGGATGACTTCTCCTACCGGGGAAATGATGCAGTGCGGCAGACCAGGCATCGGAATGATGATGATGATGATGATGATGCGGCTGCCGGATCGAGTCGTGCGGGCGAGAGGACGAGGGTATAGGATTGGCGGACACGGCCCTCGAGTCATGGGTGACAATCTTGATCGGAGCCAATCTTCCTGTGCTCATTAGCTCCAGCTCCCTGCATTTATTTAGCTTTCTTTTCTCCTTTTTTTTTTCTTGTACTGGATTCTGTACATATATATTTTTGATACAATGCAATATGATTTTATATGATGTAAAAATGTAAAATGCAGACTCAATATTCCATGCATAAAAGAAAGCTAGATCATTATCTAGGGGTAATGGCACACTGTAGCTCAGGAATGGGAATTTAGAAAGATACACCTTTGATTTCGAGCGGGCTTTTCTGATACTTTGCGGGAGGAAGAGGCAACCGCCTCTTCCTGTGCTTGATCTTTCACAAATGGCAGCAGGGCTATTTTCATAGCATCTGCATTTTCCTTCGATCAGACAGAAACAACAGTGAGTGGTCGGAGCCAAAACTGGGATACCAGGCAGTCTGGGGGGGCAGTGAAGGAGATCATGGCGCCACCCATAGGAGAAATGGGCGCCGCGCCAGGAAGGAGTATTGATGGCACCTGAGCCTTGTTCTGTGCAGTCCCTGTTCATGCACTGTTCAATACTGTGCTCAGAAATCGTCCGCTTCTTCGAATTTTTAGTATAAAGGGAGGCCGAGGCAGTGCTTTTCTTCCTCATCAACCAGCTTTCCTTCCTTCTGTTCGAGTCTTTTGAGTTTTCTTTCGCTAAATCTCCTATTCTTTTTGCCAGATAAAATTTTGTTTTTGCTCAGAGATGGCCGCACCAGCTTTCACGGCTTTAGAGATAGAAATTTACGAGAATGCCTTGGACTTTTGGGTCCTTTCTTTATGGTCAGATGAGCGAGATTGGTTCGAACATATCTATGGGTTACGATTCCTGTTGTCATGGCGGACCTTTTATATCAATTGGGATATGCTGCGGGGAGCCTCCAGGTTCTGGTCACCTAAGAGCCATCTTTTTAATTTTGGCATGAATGAGATATGCCCTGCTTTTGAGGAGTTTTGTGCCATGGTGGGGATGCCAGCCACCGTACCCATTGTTGTGCCTTCTCACGGAGACGCCCTTATATGGCAATAAGGGAGCTTTTCGGCACAACCAGCGAAGCTACTCCGGGGTTTTATAACGGAGTAAACTTTAATTTGACCGTCTTTCCTGGTGCTTTTACAGAGTACAGGGAGGATGACCCATTTTATTTGTGACGCCGGCTATCGTCTCTTTTTCTTTGCCTCATGGGACGGTACATGCTGGTGGGCCGACCCGGGTAGATAGATGTGCGGGTCGTAGACCTGGTATTGCAAGCTTGGGACCGTCGGGTGAATATTATCCCGATGATTTTGGCAGAGACCCTGTCGGGCATGGATGCCTTTGCGACTGGCAACGAGCTGTTTCCTTCCGGCAGCCCTCTTTTAATTCATATGTGGCTGGAGGAGCATTTCAACTGGGTGATGGGCCCATTGACTACGGGAGTAAGGTATGATCCGGGGCTCTATGGCTCTCGCGACCATTACAACCAGACGAATTTTTCAGAGTCCGATTGGGTTGAGTATTTTCTGCGCATCGGCTCCATGGAAATTCTGCCTGGTATTGAGCGCACCACTTTTTTATACATCGCACAGGGTCCTTCGTCAATTTGGCAGGGAGCAAGAGATTCCAGATGCAAGCCATCCCGTTGGCTGAAGAGCTGGAGATGGATAGGGACTTAGGCACCCTTATCCGCAATATATGGCAGCTAGATTTTGACTCGCTGGTGGTGGCTCATCCTTATTCTGATTACATGCTCCTTTCCCACGAATATCTGTCATGGATCATGGTGGCTGTTGAGGGGCATTCCCGCATGATTAGGCGTGCACTGAGGCGGATGCTGGGTCGTCGAATAAGCAGCGGCATAGATGCTCTCCTGATGGAGATAGGCGAGGATGTGGAGAGCTCGGGGCTGGTGGTTCCTCAGGCTTTGTAGGAGGATTTTAGGTGGGTTCATGGCCTTGGTGCACGGATGGCTCCTGATCCGAATGAGGCAGGTCCCAGCAATGCGCCTCCTCGTCTGAGCAATGCAAGCCGGCGGAGCAATCCCTGGCAAGCGATGAGGTCGTTCCCTCCTCGCCGGGCAGCGGCACGCTCACGTGGATGACTGCAGCCGGCCCGAGTCGTCCGGCTGCTCAGGACAATGGGGACGCTGATATGAAGAAGAGGAGGACACCTCTAGTGGTTCCCATGCTGATGAGACTGGAGCCTCTTCTAGGTCTCGCAGAAGTATATGGTCCCGACTGGGTGGATGCCGCAGACATTGACAGGCTGCTTCGGGGCTAAGCTGAAAATAAAAGATGGTTTGGGGGGAAACAGGGGGATATATGTAGCAAGTAGGAATAGACAACAAATGTACATGCAATAAATGCATAATCTGAAATGTCTTAAGCAGTTATTCCTAAGTTGCACTATATGACCTGTTTTATATTATATTTTGGTATTTTATGCAAGCTCTTGTTATGGTTTTTCTTTTAGTCAGTCAAGACTCTGCATTTGCTGAAGACTTTGGCAAGCTGGAGGTTGGATGTTGAGGGTTCAGAAACTGCATTCCCTCTCCCTTTCTCCTAAATTTTTTTTATATGCTCTAACTTTTGCCTAGGCTGCCCTTTAGGGTTTTCAACCTAGCGAGCCCTTATTTGTTGAACGCTCGGGCTATTCGCCTTTGATATGCCCGAGTGTGTTCTAGGGCTAGCAGCCGTCGTTCATTGATCAGGGCTAATTCTTCGTATCGCCCTTTGATCCAGTCAATTTCTGATATGCCTGATTCCATCATTATTCTTAATGATGGGATTTCAATTTCAATGGGTAGCACCGCCTCCATGCCGTATGCTAAAGAATAGGGGGTAGCCCCGGTGGGTGTGCGAACTGAAGTGCGATAGCCCCAAAGGGCTAGCGGCAATTTTTCTAGCCAATCTCTTCCCGTGTCAGCCATTTTTCTGATAATATTTTCTAGTGTTTTGTTAGCTGCTTCGACGGCACCATTTGCTTGTGGTCGGTAGGGGGAGGATTTATGCCTTTGAATCTTGATTCGTCGAGTAGATGATTCACGTCCCCTTCAAAATGTGTGCCATTGTCGGAGATGATCTCAAAGGGTACTCCGTATCGGTATATGATATTGGTTCTGATGAATTCAGAGACCTTTCGAGCATTTAGTATTTTATAGGAAGAGGCTTCCACCCACTTTGTAAAATAATCAACAGCTACCAAGACATACTCGTGGCCATTAGATCCCTTCGGATGGATCTGGCCTATGACGTTGATTCCCCAAGTTGAAAAGGACCAGGGGGCTGTGGAGTTATATAAGACATGCGGGGGCACGTGCTGCAAATTTGCGAAACGCTGACATTTGTCGCAATGGTGTACCCACCGGATACAATCGGTTTCTAGCGTGCTCCAATAGTACCCTTGACGAATGACTATTTTAGATAGCATATGCCCGTTCATGTGTGGCCCGCAGGTACCACCATGAAGCTGGTCCATGATTTGCTCAGCTTTTGCCTGATCGACGCATAATAAATTTAGGCCTTGATAATGTCTTTTGTACAAGCTGCCACCGCTGAATACGAATTGCGATGCCCATCTTCGTAGGGATACTTTCCCCATTTTGTCTAGATTAGGAGGATAGGCTCCTCTTTCAACCAGATTTAAGATATCAGAATACCAAGGTTCATGGTCTTCTTCAGGAGCGACATTGATTTTGAAGCAGTAGGCCAGAGTGACCTTTTTCCCAAATATAAACGGTTGGATATTGGTTTCTGTGGGAATTTGGACCAATGACGCCAAAGTGGCCAGGGCATCGGCAAATTTATTTCTATCTCGCGACAAGTAATGAAACGAGATATTATCGAATTTGGCGGCTAGTGCTGTCAATTTGGCATGGTAGAGCTGTAGCCGGGGATCTTGGGTCTTCCATTTTCTTTCGACTGGGTTTATGATTAGGGTGGAGTCATCGTAGACTTCCAAGTCCTTAGCTCATTTACGGAGGGCTTCTTCTAGACCAGCGATACAAGCCTCATATTCGACTGTGTTGTTCGAACATTCGAACTCCAATCTTATGGCCAACGGAGTGTGGGAATCTGCTGGGTCGATTAATAAGATTCCTATGCCAAAGCCCCTTTTATTGGCGGCTCCGTCAAAGAACATTTGCCAGTTGGTGTCGTGATCAGCAATTTCAATGTCACCTTCGTCTAGGAAGCTGGGCTCAGCTACATCTTCTGCTTCTAAAGGCAGATCAGCTAAATGGTCTGCAATTATGCTGCATTTGATAGATTTGAGTGTGACATATGTTATGTCAAACTCGTTAAGGAGAAATGACCATTTAGCCAATTGGCTAGAAAGTGATGGCTTACCGAAGATGTATTTTATAGGATCCATCCTGGAAATAAGCTTGATGGATCGAACTTTCAAATAAGTTTTGAGCCTTTGCGTTGCCCATACTAGGCCAGTGTTGCTTTTCTCCAATACTGAATAATTTAGCTTGCTTCCTTGCAGCTTCCTACTTATAAAGTATATGGCATTTTCAATGTAGGAATTTTCTTTCTCTGGGGCAAGCATAGCCCCTACTAACGTGTCTGTGACAGTTAAATATAGAAGGAGAGGTTTATGTGTATGGGGAGGAGCTAGCACTGGTGGATTGGTAAGGTAGGCTTTTATCTTTTCAAAAGCTAGCTGGCATTTCTCGTCCCTAGACTTGGTCAATATCTTTCTTTAAGAGTTTGAATAGGGGCTCACGTATGGGAGTCAGATGTCTGATGAAGCGTCTGATATATTGCAATCGACCCAGGAAGCCCTTGACTTCTGTTGGAGTTTTTGGCTGCGGCATATTTAAGATGGCTTTAATTTTGGCCGACTCGATCTCGATTCCCTGTTCAGTTACCATGAATCCCAGGACCTTGCCTTTGGTAACCCCAAATGTGCATTTGGTGGGGTTAAGCTTCATCTGGTGCTTCCTTAACCTTTCGAAGAATTTTCGAAGGTCTTTGATATGGGCACCGTTGACATCGCTGGAGTGCTCGATCATGTCATCAACGTAGGCCTCGACCTCTTTATGAATCATGTCGTGGAAGAGGGCGGTTGCAGCCCTTTGATATGTAGCCCCAACATTTTTTAGCCCAAATGGCATGACATTATAATAGTAGGTTCCCCAGGGAGTGATGAATGATGTTTTTTCCTGGTCCTCTGCTGCCATTTTGATTTGATTGTAGCCCAGCAAGCCGTCGACGAATGATCTTATTTTGTGAGCAGCGACGACATCTACCACGATATCAATATTGGGTAGAGGAAAGTCATCTTTGGGCGACGCTTTGTTGAGGTCGCGGAAGTCTATGCAGATTCGGACCTTCCCGTTGGGCTTAGGAACAGTACTATATTGGACAGCCAGATCGGGTATTCTACTACCCGAATGAACTTGACATGTAGCTGCTTCATAATTTCTTCCTTTACTTGTAGTGGCCATTCTGGTTTGATTCTGCGGAGCTTTTGCTTGACTAGACGAGCATCCGAATAAGTAGGGATCCAGTGTTCAACAATGGCTGGATCCAGCCCAGGCATATCTTCATAGGACCAGGCAAAGATGTCCACGAACTCTCTGAGGTGGTCAATGAGGGCTACCCTTTCAGGGCCTTGCAGGTAACTACCAATTTTGACTTCTTTTGTTTCATTGTTCATCCCCAGATTGATGACAGATAAGTCTTCATTTGCTGCTGATGATTGATGTCTTTCCTGGTGCTCGACTGACTTTACGAGCTCAAGCAAGTAATTTTTATCTTTTGGGTTCATTTCATTAAACGACTCATTATTAAGATTAATTAATGTGTCTTTTAATGAAGGTGCAACTAAAGAATAAGTAAAGACATCTAGATTATTATTAATAGCAAAATGTACAGGGTTATTTACATTATTGAGGACCTGGGGTTTGAGATCCTCAATTTTAGGGAGCGGATCAGTAGATGACCAATCCGTAAAGCTAAAGGAGGAATGGGGAATAGTATATCCGAAGCGGTCCACCAGATATGCGGTTGTCAAAAGCGGGCCGGTCGAAGTATACCAGTTTTGCAGGGGCTTATCAGTAATAGACTCAAACTCAGCAGGGAGTTTTTCATAATCAGTGCCTCTATCTATCATACCCAAGAAATTGTCCTCTAGATAGTCATCATCTAACAGGGCTAGAGCATAATCATCTTGGTCTATAGACCAAGTATTTTCATTTGTTACAGTCTTATATGCAATGCTACAGGGCTCCAGAGTAACATGCTCCATTTTATTTGTAACAATACTGACATCTTCAAAGATTTCCCAACCAGGGTGTCTTTTCCTATTTCGGTCTAACCAGGGTTCAGGAAACATGAGATAGGCTTTTGTTTCTCCTTTCCTTACAAAGTAACCATTTAGGGTTTTTCTATATGGTTGGAGAAGAGGATATTCGTAAGGACGCTTTTCTCTTTCCGCCTTAATTTACTCACGTTTCTGCTTCATGACTGTAGCCATTTCAGCTGGAGTAGGTTTGTATCCTAGACCAAAGGGAGGGATACATTCCTTAAGTTCGTCTTGGACTAGATTAACAAGTCCATGCTGATTTCTGCCGAGACCCAGGCCAGGCATATAATTCATTTTTTGAAACATGTTTAAAGGGACCATGTTTCCTAGGGATGTAGTTTTCTTCCTGGTGATGTCAGTTTCTCGCCCATATTCAATGGCGTTGACCTTAGCTTGGGGAATAACCTCAAAGCCACTGAGGAATATACCTATGTCATCATGCTCTATCTCGAGGATTGGGATGTCCTCGTTTTCTTTGTTTTCCACGATCTTATCAGCCAAAATGATTACTATATGGTCATGAATGAATTTGACACGTTGATGCAGCGAAGAGGCTACTCCCTTTACCCCATGAATCCAAGGGCATCCCAGCAACAGGCTGAAAGTAGCTGGTATGTCTAAAACTTGGAATTCTACCGACATGGTTAATGGCCCAATAGTCATTATTAAAATAACCACCCCTAGGACATATCGACTGGTGTTGTCGTATGCCCTTACTGTCTGCGATGAAAGAGCAAGTTCTGATATTTTTGTTCCCAGTTTGGCTAAATTGCTTGCGGGCATACATTCAAAGAAGAGCCATTATCTATCAGAACTCGGGGAACCCTTTTTTCCATGACTCCCACAGTGACATGGAGAGCATCAATGTGGTTGGTTCCTTCCCTTGGCAGATCTAGATCAGTAAACATAATCACATTCCCAAAGTGTATGTTTCCGAACATTTGAGTGAGGTTTCAATGGGAGTGTCTGCCTGACTCGAAGATTTAGCCAGTGTATCACGATGACTCTTGGAAGCATATAGCAAGCCCCAGATACATATGTTAGCCTAAGTTTTCTTCATCTGAGCTAGCAGAGTATCTTCCATGGTTTTAGCCCCAGTATCTGTTTCTTGATTTTTGCCGGAGTGATCACCCTTTTCTTGGTTTGGTTGGTAGGCTCAGCCAGATCTAGTAAGGTGACTGACATCCCCACCGATCCAAGTGGCTTTTTCAATGTTACATGTATTTTGGCTACTCAGGATAATGTCCCAAGATAGCATATTGCAACTAGGCTCTTTTATGGATAAAGATGGAGAAAAAGGAACAATGATATATGATAAGGGGTGTTTATTTATTTCGAACTTGGGTATACAATTTTTTCATCAACCTCAATCATATTGATTTGAGGCAGGGGGTTATTGACTATATTTGGTCTAGGAGGAGGCTTTTCAATAGACCATGTAGCATTTGTTAGGGAGGTGACCACTGCAGCGATGGTATTCACAGTACTGGGCATGATTTCATGCGTTCGGCAGGGGATTTGGTGGCTTATAATCTTCCAAGGGCTTTAGCACTCCCTGTGCCATTAGCCCTTGCAGTTCATCATAATATCGGCTTCCCTGTTCGGATTCCAGAAATTTATGTTCGGGCCATTATTCCCTCCCATTGCGTTGGCATACCTATCCGATCCGTAGGACCATGGAACAGTATTATAGCTTGGGGTAAGAAAAGTGGTTGATGCATTTCCTGCATTAATGGCTGGTGCTGATGCGACTGCCTTTCCTTTAGAATATCGGAAAGAGCTGGAGAGCATGTTGACTTTTAATTGTCCAGTCCGTATATCTTCATCAATACGGACTCCCATCTCCACGATTTCTTTGAAATTTCTTTACGGGAGATACCGCATATGTTCTAGGTAAATAGGTTGGAGATTTTTAATAAACATCCTGGATGACTCAACCGGATCAAGTCTGTCGAACGTCTGAGCTAGCTTTCTTTTCCACCTGATTACAAACGCAGCACATGTTTCCTTTTCCCTTTGGGTGCACGACTCAAGGCCTCTTTTATTTTTAGAGGTAGTGTTGTCTTTGTACCTTTCTAGGAACCCTTCAGTTATTTGGTCCCAAGTACCCATGGTGCTATTGTCTGACAACATTAGCCATTGCTTGGCAGCCTTTACTAAGGTAAGATGGAAATTGGAGGCCATGGCTTCAAAGCTAGCCCCCTTTGATTACATGCCAGTGGAGTAAGATTTTAAGTGCGATATAGGGCATCCAGTCCCATCAAATTTTTCTATGTCGGGCATTTTAAATTTTGAATGTAGTATTGCTGACGACTGCAATGCTAATGCCCGCATAGAAAATTCTCCTTTGTTTAAAACTTTGAGCATCATATTTTTCAAGTTCTCCATATCGGCCTCCATTTTGGTGGACGGGGGAGTTGGATTTTGGTATATGCTGGTAGGGTTAGGGAAGGTTGAGTTAATTTCTGGCTGTGGTGCGGGGTAAGGATTTTGGGTAGGTAGGTTTTGGGTAGGATAAGTATTTTGGATTGGTGGGTTTTGGGTAGGATAAGTATTTTGGATTGGTGGGTTTTTGGTAGGATAAGGATTTTGGGTAGGATAGGGGTTTTGGGTAGGATAAGTATTTTGGATTGGTGGGTTTTGGGTAGGATAAGGATTTTGGATTCGTGGGTTATTGGCGGTCTCGGTTTGGCAACCAGGATCATTAAAGGGTAAATAGGTGGTTACTTGGCCTGGCGGGTTATGGTTTCTTGGGTCCATATGTGGGCTACTTTGGAGTGGATTGGTGATGGGAAAAGGAAGGTCATTTGGATTCTGGGAGATATTGGTGCTTGGGAAAGGGTATGGAGGGTAGGATGAGAAAGGGTTAATATTTGGGTAGTAAGGATTAGGTGGGGGATTCGGATTTGGGGTAATGGTGGTATTTGGCGGGTTGGTGTTTGGCTGAAGGTTTGGGTTTTGAGGAACATGTGAGGTTGATGCTTCTTGAGGGACTGCAGGGAAAGAGGTTCCCTCACCACTGGGTTTTAAACTTTGTACCAGATTAGCCATCTGGCTCATTATGCGATCATCCTGTGCACCCAAATTTTGATTTAGCCATTGTTGCATAGCCGGAGTCGGAGCATACCCTAGAGCCCCTGTGTCTTTACCCACTGCAGACTGCTCATTTTCAGCTACCATTCTGCTCGGATCTGTATTCTTTGCACTGATTCTGCCCTTCTCTGATCTGACCCCAATATTTTTTGATCTGACCTCTGTGCTTGTATTCCGTATCAACCGACCAGTACTATCTATGCCTTTCCAAACTCGGGCCAGGTTTCTGAGGAAAAGGGGTTTGGAGATATCAGAAGGGATTGGCTGAAGGCTTTCTGGGCTTGGAGTACAGCGTGCCTTTATTAGTATATTTTATTATTATTCAATTTTCCCTACAATTGATCGGACAAGCACCTGCTTTGTTTTGACAGTCTCAGGACCATTCCTGGAATAGTGGATTCTTTCTCCAGGTATAGGACATTCGTATTCCACCTGCCTTTCGACTCCCCAAGATCGGACTGATCTCAGGCGAAGGGCCTATACTCTTTCCGGGATCCACCATTCAAAATGGTCTAAGTCGAACATCAGAAAATAATCAATCAGCCCCTGTGTATATTTTATTCATATCTCTTTTTTTTGTTTCTTTTTTTTTGTTTTTCTCTCATTTTTTTACATAGGGGCTGACTAACGATTCGGAGATGTAAAAACCGATCAGTCCATGAAGTGTCCTGAGAATCTATATGCAATTAACGTTAGCTGGTGTAGGGGGTAGGCTGACCATGGTGTAGGGTAGCAGTTCGGAATATATATACATACGTGCGCGTGTGTGTAGCCTCTAAAAAGCAGTAAAATACTTTTTTTTTCTTTTTCAGATATAAAACAAGAAATAAAACAGATGTGGTCTTTCTTGCTGTTATTTGTGGATTTTCTCGGCTTATTTAGTTTGAGCGTAAGCAAGCAACCAATCACATCAAGAAATAGAAAGAAAAGTGGGGAATTTATCTATTCCTATTAATTACATATTTGTCCTATTCCCAAAAATAAAATGACAGAATGAAATAAAATGTACATATTTCGTGCGATAACAATAAAACACGCAGAAATAAAAATATAAAACAGAAATAAGAAAGTCTCAGCCCTTCTGTTATGCTGCCCGGAAATTTATTTTATTCTCTTTTTTTTAAACCGTTTTTTTAATATACCTGTAATTGTGACTGGAACGAAACTGCTGCAAGATGAAGGATCATATCCACAAATATATACACAAATATATAAGAACGCAATATTCAAAATGCGAAAGAAATATAACAAGCATATTTTAGTCAGAAACTAAAAAAAGATTATTTTTTTTTTGTGAAAACTGAGTCTATCCCTTTATTTTTATTTCTTTTAAAATAAAAACGACGTCCCCAGTGGAGTCGCCACTGTGCATGCCCCGGAACATCTCCCGCGCCCCGCGCTCCCCTTTCTAGGGGATCTCGGCATGCGGAAGGGACATCACCCCTCTCGTTCCACCCTCCCTTGTCTAGGGGAAGGCGAAACTAAAAGTGGGAAAAGAGTGCTGTATAGAGCGTGTTGAATACGCCCGGGACCAGAGTAGATCACCATGAGTGCTATGGGTTTTTTGTATTAAGTTATCCCTTTTTTAGGGGATACCATGATGCAGGAAATGCATCACCATTTCATTTACATATTCCCTTTTTTAGGGAAAAACGGAAAGTGCATGAAAGGATGTTGCGAGAGCACGTTGGAACATGTTCGCCCCACGGTGATTCTCAAGACATTATATAGAGTCACCACTGTGAGAGCTTTGGGCTTTCTGTATCAGGTTATCCCTTTTTTAGGGGATAATAAGATACAAGAATGCATAACCATTCCATTCACATCTTCCATTTTTAGGGGAAAATGGAAAGTGCAAGAAAGGATATTGCGGGCCTCAATGTGGGCTCAGAATGTTGTAACAGAGTCGCCATCTTTATTTCAGGAGAAACAAAGAAAAACCAAAAAACAACCAGAGTTTGTAAAAAAGGGTTCGGAGGCTAAGTTACGAGGTGGGAAGGTATTAGTTACGAGGTGGGAAGGTATTAGGCACCCAACTCGTCATTTCGGTCTCAAAACAGTTTTTGGCTAAAATATGCTTTTATTATATTTCTCTAGCAAATGAATAAAACATTAAAACAAATATATTCCCATGTTTACATTATTTACGGACTTGCAGCCGCCTCTTACCAGTAATTACAAATACATTTACAAATATTTGGTCATAATAACGGCTCTTTTTAATGCTATTTTCTATGTAAATTCGGGCAGCACAATAGCTTATATTTTTTACATTGGGCCGGATAAAAATAGCATTTTTATAAATAACGCCCTTAAAGGCTCACCTTTTAGAGCGTGATGTGCTCGCTCTGGCCTTCCGGGAGAGGAAGTCTTTTTTGCTGCTGTTGTGGTTCGGGCAGAATGACTGCTTTCGAAAGTTGCTTCTGGGCACCGTCAAACAGGCAGAGCAACTGCTTGCTTTTTTGCTGTTGTTTGCTTGTTGCTGGCGGAAATCGGACAGGGCAACTGCTTGCTTCTGGCGAATTTGACTTTTTCACTCAGGCAGAGCAACTGCTCTTTTTGGGATTTTTGGACCAGGGGAATAGGGTGGAAACCTAGCTTGGGGGCTAAGGCTCACTTTGACCGGTTGGTTTTGAGTTTAGAGAAGATTTGGCAGAGCTTTGAGGCTTTATAGGAGGGGGAACTCACTATTCTCACGATCACTCACTACGTAAAAACTGCGCGTAACAGTGAATTCATTCGGCTTTTTGATCCTCCACAAAGTGAGGCGGGGCACCTGTATTTATAAGTGAGAAGAGGGACATCGTTGGGATTTGTGATTTTCTTCTTGTGCTTCACCACCTTGTACCACGCGCTTGAAGGCTTTTGCAATGTGTTAAGACGGAGTGCACTATTTGGGGAGCTGGTGACAACACCATGGTCCTTGGGTGCCGCACCCATTTCTTTATGTGGCAGGGCCTGGGCTTCAATTTTGGCCTCTTTTTGACACTCTGGCCCCTGCATTTTACTATTTTTACGCATCCTGTTTTGTCTTTTGCATTTTAAAACCTGTAACTTGACATTTGTTAAGTTTTAACAGGTCTTGATATCGCATGTTAATGTTACATACCAGGGGTACGAAATTGAGGTGTCTACAGTAACGTTGTGTTATGATAAGACCTAACGTTATGTTACGTTGTGTTATGATAAGACCTAACGTTACGTTACGTTGTGTTATCATGTTAAGTAACGTTGTGTTATGATAAGACCTAACGTTACGTTACGTTGTGTTATGATGAGACGTAACGTTGTGTTATGATAAGACCTAACGTTACGTTACGTTGTGTTATGATGAGACGTAACGTTGTGTTATGATAAGACCTAACGTTACGTTACGTTGTGTTATGATGAGACGTAACGTTGTGTTATGATAAGACCTAACGCTACGCTACGCTTGTGTTATGATGAGACGTAACGTGTTATGATAAGACCTAACGCTACGCCATTGTTATGATGAGACGTAACGTTGTGTTATGATAAGACCTAACATTACATTACGTTGTGTTATGATGAGACGTAACGTTGTGTTATGATAAGACCTAACGTTATGCTACGTTGTGTTATGACGAGACGTAACGTTGCATTATGATAAGACCTAACGCTACGCTATTACGCCGTTATGATGAGACGTAACGTTGTGTTATGATAAGACCTAACGCTTACGCTATTGTGTTATGATAAGAACCCAACGCTACGCTTACGCGTTATGATGAGACGTAACGTTATGTTATGATAAGACCTAATGTTACGTTACGTTGTGTTATGATGAGACGTAACGTTGTGTTATGATAAGACCTAACGTTATGTTACGTTGTGTTATGATAAGACTTAATGTTACGTTACGTTATCATGTTACATGTAACGGTGTTATGATAAGACCTAACGCTACGCTACGTTGTTATGATGAGACGTAACGCTGTGTTATGATAAGACCTAACGCTTACGCTACGCTTGTTATGATGAGACGTAACGTTGTGTTATGATAAGACCTAACGTTATGTTACGTTGTGTTATGATAAGACCTAATGTTACGTTACGTTGTGTTATCATGTTACGTAACGTTGTGTTATGATAAGATCTAACGTTACGTTACGTTGTGTTATGATGAGACGTAATGTTGTGTTATGATAAGACCTAACGTTACGTTACGTTGTGTTATCATGTTACGTAATGTAACGCAACATAACTTAACGTAACGTAAGGTAACTTAACGTAACTTAACTTAACGCAACGTAACGAAACGTAACTTAACGTAACGTAACATAACTTAACGTAACTTAACTTAACTTAACTTAACTTAACTTAACGTAACGTAACGTAACGTAACTTTAACGTAACATAACGTAACTTAACTTAACGTAACGGAACGTAACTTAACGTAACTTAACTTAACGTAACGTAACGGAATGTAACTTAACATAACTTAACATAACTTAACTTAACGTAACTTAACATATCTTAACTTAACTTAACGTAGCGTAACTGACGTAACTTAACGTAACGTAACACAACTTAACTTAACTTAACGTAACGTAACTTAACTTAACGTAACTTAAACTTAACTTAACGTAACGTAACGGAACGTAACTTAACGTAACGTAACTTAACGTAACTTAACTTAACTTAACTTAACGTAACGTAACGTAACTTAACGTAACGTAACGCAACTTAACTTAACTTAACTTAACTTAACTTAACGTAACTTAACTTAACTTAACGTAACTTAACTTAACTTAACGTAACTTAACGTAACTTAACTTAACGTAACTTAACTTAACGTAACGTAACGTAACTTAACGTAACGTAACTTAACTTAACTTAACTTAACTTAACGTAACGTAACATAACTTAACTTAAACATTAATGAGGTATCGTTTGATACTTTTGCCCAAAGAATCAAAGACTAATGTTACGTTATTTACTTTACTTCAAAAATTATTGAGGTATCGTTTTACTTTTGCCCAAAGAATCAATAAATTATTTTTTAGGTATGGTTTGACACTATTTTTTTGCGGTATCGTTTGACACTATTTTTTTGCCCAAAGAATCAAAGAATCAATAAAATTATGGGAAAAAAAGGAAAAAGTCTAATTGAAACTTTATTTTTTAGGTCAACACTTGATAACTTTAAGCGTTGTCAATTAATCCAGTTTTAATTATGCCACATAGACATGTGCTTTATATCAGCTGATGTTGACACATCATGTCTCTACAACTGCTCACCTTCTCAAACTGACGACAGACTAGACACATTCCACTAAAACTGACAAACTTTAAATGTTGGCGCGAGACCCAAAACTCCTTACGCTTCAAGGCCTCGCTAGCTTTTTTATCATTGAAGCCCCCATATCACTTATCCCAAAAGGCTTCTTTGATATAACCCCTCAATCATTTTGGAAACTTTTCAAAACTTAAAACCAAAAAAAAAAAATTCAAAAGTTTTCTCCTCTCTCAACTGCTTTCAGATTTCCTTCTTCCACAAAACTCTTAAACCCTAGTTTCTTCTTGAACTCAGGTGCAATGGCTGATCATAACTCCGACCTAGGATGCATTTTGGATGTCACCGCACTAAACAAACTTGACATTGGCCGCGAATTGGTTACGTTGCTCAAAAATTCTGGACTTCTTCCCCTTCTTACCTTCGACCTAGGCAAAACCTACAGTCAAACTTTAACAGAGGTATTCTTCCACCAGATGCAACTCATACCAGATATACCAAACTCCCTTTCTGGAAAGATCAATGGGATAGATGTAGTGTTTGATACCCAAACCATTCTGAATGCCTTTCCCAATATCAACACTGAAGGTTCCTCTCTATCCGAAATTAACAAGGAAATTAAGTCTGTGGATGGATTGTTATGATGGGAAATGTCCCCTGCATCTATAGCCGCAGTATAGAAAGAAAAATATCTTCCAAATTCCTTTTATTATGCCCTAGCTTCGCTTTTAGACAAATGCCTAATTGTCAACTGGGGCAAAAGACAAGGTTACAGAAGAGCAATTGGCACTCGATGGCCGCCATCAGGTCGAGAAAAAGTCAATTGGCCCGCTGCTTTAGTTAAACTCATTTATGAGAATATGAATAGACACAGGAAGAACCCAGCAAAATCCAAAATCACCAACTACCTCATCATTACCCACTTTCTGAGACATATACCTGCTCTTGTTACGAGTGTGGCACCTATTGATGTGACCAAAGAGCGAGTGGAAGGAAGTATGGTTCAAAGAAATATCACCCGCACTAACTCAAGCAAGTTGTGTAACCCTGCTCCAAAAGAAAAGCGTATGATAATCTGCAATTAATGAGGGAGAGAGATGAAGAAAGTCGCACCAACAACCGTAGGCTACGCTTGCAAGACCCATCGTGATGCACTGCCAAACCTCGTTGCCAAAAGTATGCTAGGAAGAGGCAGAGACAACCACGAATCAAACCCCGAAACCTTCATTCCCTTCGCTACTTCGAACCTCAAAACAAACCACCTTCATCACCTATCGCTTACCTACCTCCAACCCAAAACAAGCTTTAAACCATACTTCCCACCTATTTTCAACCCAACCTTTCATCCCATAATGATCCTTACTCGCCAATCCTATTGGTATTCCTAATGATCGGGCCTTCCCCATTGACCATCCTACCCTACTTCATTCAAGCCCTCTATCATTTCATGAGAGAAGAAGGAGGACAAACCAAGGTAGATCCCATCAAATATGTGGACTAAATTTCAACAGATACTTACGGGTTCCCTACAAAACCCCGTAAGGATTGACAACCGCAGAAGAGATTGCCTTCAATTACGGCAAATGTTTTGACCTAATGCCCATTGAATGAATGTTTTCTATCTTGCACAAGCATTGCAGTTTGTGCAAGATGAAAGACATCGACGTGTGGGAAATTTTCAACAATGAGTATGGTTTACCAAAGATGTTGGTTAATGATCCTTATCTT
>CM028381.1:86438626-86552823 GCA_013146195.2 Codonopsis lanceolata
CTTAGCGTAACGTTAAATGTTAACATAACATAACATAACTTAAACATTAATGAGGTATCGTTTGATACTTTTGCCCCAAAGAATCAAAGTACTAATGTTTCATTATTTATTTTACTTCAAAAATTATTAGAATATCTCGTTTACTTTTGCCCAAAGAATCAATAAATTAATTTTTTTGGTATGATTTGACACTATTTTTTTGCGGTATCGTTTGACACTATTTTTTTGCCCAAAGAATCAAAGAATCAATAAAATTATGGGAAAAAAGGAAAAAGTCTAATTGAAACTTTATTTTTTAGGTCAACTTGATAACTTTAAGCGTCGTTAATTAATCGGTTTAAGTATGCCACATATGCTTTTATATCGGTGATCTTGACACATCATATCTCTACAAGCTGCTCACCGCCTATAAGCGGACTAGACACATTCCACTAAAAGCCGACAAACTTTAAATGTTAGCAGACCCAAACTTTGGTTCAAAAACTGATTCATAGTTTTTAATTAGCGCCCCATATCACTTATCCCAAAGGCTTCTTGATATAACCTCATCATTTTGGAAACTTTTCAAAAACTTAAAAAAAAAAAATTTCAAAAAGTTTTCTCTCCTCTCTCTTTTGCAAGCGCCTTAGTGCCGTCTTCTTCCCAAAAACTCTTAAACCCTAGTTTTAACTGCTTGAGCAGGGTGCAATATAATAATAATTGGAGCCAAGGATGCATTTTGGATGTCACCGCACTAAACAAACTTGACATTGGCGGCGGGGTGGTTCGTTCCTCACAAGTCTGGATTTCTTCCCCTTCTTACGACATAGGCAACACCTACAGTCAAACTTTAACAGAGTTATTCTTCCACCAGATGCAACCCACACCAAATATACCAAACTCCCTTTCTGGAAAGATCAATGGGATAGATGTAGTGTTTGATACCCAAACCATTCTAAATGCCTTTCCCAATATCAACACTGAAGGTTCGTCTCTATCTGAAATTAACAAGGACATTAAGTCTGGTGGATGGATTGTTATGATGGGAAATGTCCCATACCTATAGGCTGCAGATAGAAAAAAAATATCTTCCGACCCCTTTATTATGCCTTAGCTTCATTTTAGACAAATGCCTAATTGTCAAATCTGGGGCAAAAGACAAGGTTCTGAAGAGCAATTGGCGATGGTCGCCATTGTCTTGGGAGAAAAAGTCAACTGGCCTACTGTTTTAGTTAAACTCATTTATGAGAATATGAAGAGATACATGAAGAACCCACCCAACAAAATCCAAAATCACCCACTACCTAATCATTACCCACTTTCTGAGACAGATACCTGCTCTTGTTACGAGTGTGACACCTATTGATGTGATTAAAGCAGTGAGTGGAAGGAAGTATGGTTCAGCAGATATCACCTGGGCCACTAACTCAAACAAGTTTGTGGTAACTGCTGCTCCAAAAAGAAAAGGCAAAAGGATAAATCTGGCAATTAATAAGAAGGAGAGAGAGATGAAGAAGTAGCTGCACCAACAACTGTATAAGCTACAGTTGCAAGACCCACTGGTGATGCACTTGCCAAACCTGTTGGCAAAAAGTATGCTAGGAAGAGGCAGAGGACAACTGCTGAATCAAACCCTGAAACCTTCATTCCCTTCCCTGCTACTTCTGAACCTCAAAACAAACCACCTTCATCACTTACTGCTTTACCTACCTCCAACCCAAAACAAGCTCAGAAACCATACTTCCCACCTATTTTCAACCCAACCTTTCATCCCATAAATGATCCTTACTCTGCCAATCCTGCTGGTATTCCTAATGATTGGGCCTTCCCCATTGACCATCCACCCTACTTCATTCAAGCCCTTCTATCATTTCATGAGGAGAAGAAGGAGGACAAACCAAGGGTAGATCCCATCAAATATGTGGACTCAAATTTCAACAGATACTTATGGGTTCCCTACAAAAACCCCGTGCAAGGATTGACAACTGCAGAAGAGATTGCCTTCAATTACGGCAAATGTTTTGACCTAATGCCCATTGAATGGAATGCCTTCTATCTTGCACAAGACAGGTTTGTGCAAGATGAGCTAATACTGGATGTGTGGGAAATTTTCAACAATGAGTATGGTTTACCAAAGATGACGGTTGATGATCCTTATCTTGTTGGCAGACCTGCTACTAAGGAAGACAGCATCGATAGAGAAGCAGGTAGACTACCTCCAATGAGCAAGGCCAGAATAAAAAAGATTCAAGATAAAGCCATGGAAAATATCAAGCTTAAGGTTGAAATGGCTACTGCCAAATACGTGTCAGTTTTTGGCAGGAAATCATCAAAGGCAGGAGGAGCATCAACATCTGCCCAGCCATCTGCTGAGCCCCACCAAACCCCATCTTCATCTGCTGCACCTGAATCAGAACCTACCATTCCTTCTTCATCTACTTCACCTCAACCAATCGATGTTCAACCTATATCCTTCATCTTATCCCCATCTCCCGAACCTAATGTTGACCTACACCAAACCTCCTTCACTCCATCTACATCTATTTCAGATACCCAAAAGCCCTCTACAGCAGCTAGTATAGATGAAGAGGTCAATAGACATGCGGAAGAAATACCAACAGATGCCACTCCTGCTGAAGATATACCAACAGATGCCACTCCTGCTATTCCTCTAGTGAGTTACAGCTCCAGCTCTTCTGAGCATGAAGCTGAAGAGGAAGAAGATTCTGAAGATGTGGATGATGATGACAAATCAGATGATGAAAATTCTGATGAAGAATCTGAAGAAGAAGATGATGATGATGATGATAGTGATATTGTTGTTCAAATATTGTCTCCTGCCAGGCTAGCATATCAAATGAGACAGAAATAGCAGGAGATCATTAAGGATGCACTGAACAAGACAACTGGACAGAAGATCACCAGATATTACTCTTATATCTTCTCCAGTTGATGAAGTACCTGCTGCACCCTCCCCTCCAACTACTCCAACAACAGAACCTACTGCATCAAATCCAGCTGCTCTTACACCAACTGCTATTCCTGATGTTTCTATTGATGTCCTTTCCACATCAACTCCTGCTGCCACTGCACATGTCTTTCCTGAAGGTTCAAGCTATTATGAAGCCCTGGACATGTTAAAGATCACTCAGGTTCATATCAAATAAGACCTCAAGGAGATGAACCTGCAAGTGAATCAACAAATTGAAGGAGTGCAACAACAGATAAACCAACAAGTTGCAGGATTACAACAGCAGATTGAAGCTGTTCTACCCTCTATTCAGGACTCCATCTCTGCTGCATTCAAGGCTGCCGCATATACTTTGCAGTGAGTCTCTTTTGTGGGTTCTAGGGCAGTAGGTAGGTGGAGTAATATATATTTTTTGTTTTAATTATAAACTTGGCTGGCTTACTGCATGTGAGTCTACAACACTTAAAGCATACAAAGAGCTGGAAGAGACACATATAGCAGAATGAGCAAAGCTAAGAGCTGAAGCCTTAGCTCACAAGGAAGAGGAAGAAAAGTAGAAGGCAAGAGCTGAAAAGGCTGAAGGAAAGGTTGCAACTTACAAAGAGAAGATTACAGGCCTTAAATTTAGATTAGGCAGAGCAGCTAAACAACTAGGTGCAGCAACAGAAGCTACTGCTGAAGCCGCTGCAGAAAAATCTTCTGATGACGATGCCGATGAAGCTGCACATGATTGGATTTTTTTAGAGAAACACCAAAATCTCTTTTGTATCTCTTAAACTCAATTACATTGAAGTACTTAAGTTTAATATTTTATCCAAAGTGAATAGTTTAATAGAATTGTTGCAACATGAATGATTTAGAATTGATTAGACTTTAGCAAGTGTAAAAGTTCTTCCTGCTGAATATCAGCAGGTAGACCTATTTCATGTTTTATCACTTTAAGCATGAGTCAAGTAACTGATTGACTCATTTGTTATAATATTGGGTTGAGTAATCCATCCTACACTATTCAAAACATAGTTTGGTTATTAATCAAATTGATTAGAATTTAGCAAGTGTAAAAGTTCTTCCTGCTGAATATCAGCAGGTAGGCCTACTTCCTGTTTTATCACTTTAAACATGAGTCAAGTAACTGAAGTCAGTTACTTGACTCATTTGTTATAATATTGGGTTGAGTAATCCACCCTACATTATTCAAAACATAGTTTCGTTATTAATCAAATTGATTAGTCTTTAGCAAGTGTAAAAGTTCTTCCCGCTGAATATCAGCAGTTAAGCCTACAACCTTGTTTTATCACTTTAAACATGAGTCAAGTAACTGATGTCAGTTACTTGACTCATTTGTTATAACATTGGGTTGAGTAATCCACCCTACACTATTCAAAACATAGTTTCGTTATTAATCAAATTAATTAAACTTTAGCAAGTGTAAAAGTTCTTCCTGCTGAATATCAAGTAGGCCTACTTCCTGTTTTATCACTTTAAGCATACTTGACTCATTTGTTATAATATTGGGTTGAGTAATCCACCTTACACTATTCAAAACATAGTTTGGTTATTAATCAAATTGATTAGACTTTAGCAAGTGTAAAAGTTCTTCTATTGAATATCGCCAGTAGGCCTACCTTGTTTTATCACTTTAAGCATGAGTCAAATAGTTACTTGACTCATTTGTTATAATATTGGGTTGAGTAATTCACCCTACACTATTTAAAACATAGTTTCGTTATTAATCAAATTGATTAGACTTTAGCAAGTGTAAAAGTTCTTCCTGCTGAATATCGCAGGTAGGCACACAACCTTGTTTTATCACTTTAAGCATGAGTCAAATAATTGATGTCAGTTACTTGACTCATTTGTTATAATATTGGGCTGAGTAATCCACCCTACACTATTCAAAACATAGTTTGGTTATTAATCAAATTGATTAGACTTTAGCAAATCTAAAAGTTCTTCCTGCTTAATATCAGCAGGTAGGCATACAACCTTGTTTTTATCACTTTAAGCATGAGTCAAGTAACTGATGTCACTTACTTGACTCAAGTCAACCATAGGTGTAAACTGATTCATTTACCCTACCCTCTGCAAGTTTAATCTACACTAAGCAAATATGAAAGTGATATACAAACTGTCTGAGTAATATACAAACATTTTCAATTGACATATATTTGCAATTATAAACTCATATAAGTAGTACCCAAAATAAAGCAAAAACATAGCAATTTCATTGTATTAATCAAGGTAAGCAAGGATTGTCATTGTCATAAACAAGTGGATTTTACATGACCTCTGTGAAATAAAGAAAATACATGACCAATGTCATCTCCGAATTCCTCATTCAAACAAATACAAGCAGCAACAACAACAGCAAGTAGATGCACATTTCAAGTATCAAGTTCCTAAAAAATGGCAAACATAAACAACGTACCAATCCCCCTGCCATCATCCACCAAACATATACAACCTTCCCAAAAAATAACTCTCTGTTTTACATGTGATCATTGTCAACTAACAAAAACTGGCAAACATATACAACCTTGCCATCATCCACCAAACATCAACAAAACTACCATACCATGCCATCATCCACCAAACATCAACAAAAACAAGAAAAAAACCATACTATTATATGCATTAATCTATCTCTATAGTCATTCCATTTGTTTCCTTACACTTCTTCTTCCAAATGTTCATCTTATTTCTTTCGATTTTCTCGATTTGCGCCTTTCTCAATTTTGATTCTTTTTATTAATTGTGTTTCAGCAGCCTTCACTTGATGGGTTGTAGCAGGCCTCTCATGCACTGCATTTCCAACAGCCTTCACTTGAGGCCTCTTTTGCACTGCATTTCCAGCAGCCTTCTGAGTTGCAGCAGGAGTCTCTTGCACTGGATTTCCAACAGCTTTCTCAGTTGCAGTAGACCTCTCTTGCACTGCATTTCCAATAGCTTTCTCAGCTGCAACATGCCTCTCTTGCACTGCATTTCCAGTAGCCTTCATCGTCTCGTGGTCAGGTGGTGTCATCATCGTATCATGGAGAGGTGGTATTATCGTCGTATCCTAGTAAGGTGGTGTCTGCCAGTGGTGGGATGGTGTTTGCTGCCTCATCGCCTCAACTAATTCATTGATCTTCTGGTTCATTTCAATCATATGATCATCAATCTTTCGTATTTGAATACTATGATCATCAATCTTCCGGTTGATTTCAAGGAAGTTATCATTGATCTTTTGTTGCATAGAAGTCACAACATCCAAGATTACCCTCATCAAATCATTAGCAGGGGCAACTTCTTCTTCAGTTGGTTGTTCCTCTAAACTATATGTGTATATTGTACACCAAGTCCCCGGAAACCCATGAACATAACGCAAACAAGATTCCGCATCATTCGGAACCAAAGGAAGAAGAGCAACATCCTGTCAATTCAAAAACAATAAAAACTTCATTAATGAAATGCACAATAAAATAAATCTTTCATTATCATGGTAAAAATAATGGAAAGATTTTACATGTTGTATATCCAAGATTTGAATAATCTCTTCATAGCTTGGATTTCCCGTCGACTTCCAGTTACACATTCTAGGAACTTCTGTTCCTATCTTTTCTAGCTGATAAAGATCTTCAAATTCAGGAAAGTTGCAAAATAATTCAAATACCCAAACCTAAACAAAGTTATATGTAAGAAACATGTGATGAAAATAATTTATTGTCATTTGATGTATAGTTGAATTCAACTGTTTACCTGTATTGGTAATGGGAAGCCATAGAACGTATTGGTTTTAACACCATCCTTGTTCGAAAGTTTTTTCAGTGTAGTTAGAAGATTGGGATAAGACCTTCTTCCCCATGGATAATTATTAAACAACTCCAAGTTATCCACGATATTCAAAAAAACAGTGTCAATCGAAGTAGTCCTTTCCTTAGCTCTCAGCACAGATTCGTAGATAACAGCAAGTCCTAATTTGTATCTGTCCAACTCATTTTTTGCACTTGAAAAAGCTTCCTTTAATTCTTCAGGTCTCACAGCCCTTTTCCGTCCCTCAAAATATTCATTAAATAATCTTTTTGTTGTAGGGATGTCCTTAATAAAATCACTCTCATCACCCGAATATAAACCAGTAATTAGCGTATAATCTGAGAGCCCAAATCTCACTTTCTGACCCCCAATACAAAACCACAACTCATTTTCATCGGACGACTCAATCCTCAATATAACTAAAATATGTAGCAACATATTGGAGGGGTTCATATTCTCCTTAATCCCATACAACTTTCCAAATGCAGAATCCAAGAACAATTTTTTGTGTTCTTCATCTAATTTTTGATAAACATAATCTACAACTGACAATTTACTTCTGCATGACACTTTTGCAGAGTATCTTTCTAATGGCGGAGTAATGAATGACATATTCTCTGTAATAGAATTTCAAATTGTAAATATTAATCACAACAATTATGTTTTAAACAAATAAAACCAAAAAAAACATGCAGTTCATGTTTGAAAACAAAAAAAAAAAAAATCCAGTTCATGTTTGAAAGAGTTCACCCATGTTTGCAAAACCAAACAGATTAACATAAACTATTAAAATAAATAAAAAATGCAAATTGTAAACATGAAACACATAAAAAGCAATAAACATAAACACCAATTATGTTTCTACACATACAGTTGATTGTAATTGTAGTTCAAAATATGTTGATTAATTGAAGCATGAATCACTCAAACTACAACAGAGGGCCAATATATCTAGATTAATTAAATTGTGTGGGAAAAATGTGAGGGTAGAGTAACTGACCATGAATTAGGTCGAGCATTTCAAAGAATTACCTTGATAATGTTGATGAAATTGAAAGCAAATAGAGCTGTTGAATCGATCCAAATAGGGTCTCCTGGTAGCTGTTATAGGTAGGGTATTGATTTGATTTTTCTCTTCGAACAAATGAATTGTGAAAAAGGAGTTGATTATCTCAGTCGATTATAGGTTGATTATTCGAAGTCGAGGAGTCGAGTCAGTTACTCGACCTATTGTCCTCTGAGTGTGAATGAATACTCGACCACTTACCGATTTAAAGAAGGGTAGAATATGAAGTTTCTATCCACCGCTTTTTTGACCCAGTCAATGACCATAAAAGATAAAATGATGGGTCTTCTGGCCATACTTGATAATTTCCTCCATTTTCATATGATTACTCTGAATGAGCTGGGATAACCACATCCCGATTCCTTATTTTTACACCTTACTTAAAAATATTACATAAATGCCATCAAGGAAAAGACCTAAAAACCCTCCTCCTCTTACATTCTAATATTGTTCATGTTCCAAAAAGGGGAAAACTCTCCCCCCGAGAGCCCTCACACCCCAGCCCCATGAGAATGTGAGAGGGAAAATCACGGTGACTCAGCGATTAAGTAGCTATGAGGACCCGTGCCTAGTACCTACAAGGAGCCACCCTCATAAGAGGATGAAACCCCCACACTGCGGTTGCTAGGACTCGATCCTTGGTCCAGTTCCAAATCTACTAACTCTTAACCAACTGAGCTACGCCCGTGAGGAAGAGGTTGGTTCGGACCTGGTGTGATGAAATGACTTAGGTTGGTTCGACCATCATGAGACGAACACTCTCATTTGTGTTCAACCAGTGTGAGATGACGACATCGAAAACGAGGCCGAAGGGAGATGGCAGGGGATCGAGATAAATGGGGGATCCAATTTGATACCTGAATCTAGGGATGGATGGAGCTGTTGGGCCCGATTTGGGATTTGCCCTAAATTGGAGGTGGTTGGCGACGAACAAAACGGCAGCAATTACTTATTGGAGTGACATCGCTTGGACTGGCAGCCTACGGCGGCGATAGTTGGCTTCGGCTTGACTTGGCAGCCGACGACGAAGAAAAGAGAATGAAGAGCAGATCGCTCGCTTGCAGAGGGAGGAAAAGAGATAGATCGACGACGAAGATGAAGAAGATAGGAGGGAGAGCACTCAGGTTGCTCGGCTTGTAGAGGAAGGGAGGAAGAGAGATAGATCGCTTAGGTCAAGAATGGTAAAATGGGTAGTTAGGTGGGGTGTAGATAGGGATGTGGGAAATAAGTGGGGTGTACAGATAAATGAGGTGTAAAAATAGGGAATTGGGGTGTGGTTATCCCATATTCATACGAGTTTTATAGGGAAAATTGTTTTTTTAACCAACGTACTGTATCGTAGTGACACAATTGACTAAGTACTTTGTATAAGAGAAATTTAACAATTGTACTAAAATTTGAAACAAAATATATGAAGTGGACTAACAATTTATACAAAATTTGACAAAATTTGTTAAGTTGTTGTCTAACTTCGTTAACAACTCGTCGACGTGGCCATGAAGAGTTGGATTCGTTGGTGAGTAGATTGCTCAAACCCTTTGTGTGTTTTTAACATTTTAGACCAATTACATAGCCGACCTCCTTCCTTTTTACAGCGCCGGAACCCAACTTGCCAGATCTTCTTCTTTTTTTCCGAACTATCTCTCCTTCATAGTTGGGATCACCATCACTGTGCAATCTTCTCTTCACCCAGATCTGGATCTGATCACGCCAAATAAAGGGTGACTACATGTGGAGCGTACGTGGAGCTGGTCCCGATGGTGAAGTATTGCTGTGAGTGCGGTGAGGTGGATATCTGGCTGGTTTGCTGGCTGGTTTCCTTGGTTCTTCCTGAGCCCTGCGTCCTTGACCTGAGAGACAAGAGAAAACACCGGTTAGGGAGCTGGGAGGTTATCCCAGCTAAAGCCCTCCGGTGTGAGAGTCAGTGAAGGGATAACTTAGGTGAGGACAGACGTTCCCTGTGATCACCGTGAATAGTTTGTATGCTTTGTGCAGGAAGATAGTTAAGTGTGAATGGTGTCATACCTTGTGAGGTTGGCTACTTCCCTTTTTATATTTGATCTCCAGGCTTGGCTTGCAAGACAGGGAAGGACGGCACGTTGGAGACAAGATCTGTTGGTCGGCCGAGGTGGCTGGCTCTTATTGGTTTTCACTTTTTCAGGTATGTCAGAGTATCAGGAAGGTCAACTGTAAGTGGAGCGGCGGGTGCAGCGCACGTTGATGTCTCTCCAATCAAACTGAGCCACTTGGGGTACTTTGTACTATGCTGACATTTCCTCGTTTAGGTCGGTTTACGGGGTCGACCGTAAGCTCTCGTGCTTAACTGGTCAATCGGATCTGCGTCCTCGTTTTCTCATGATGGTCGGCTAAGGTCGAGGTCCGACCATATAAGGTCGGCCTAGTGATACTCGGCTTGCTCGGCATGATTCTACTCGGCCTACTTCTGGTCGGCCAGATGGTGCTCGGATCGGGGACGGCGTTAAGCTATGCCACGTTGCTTTAGCTGCCAGGTGTCATCGTTCAGGCTGCCACGTGTCAGCCACGTGGAGGACGAGTTGTTGAGTTCTTTCAGGATCATTCTCTCTCCAAACCCGAGTCCAGATCCCGTTGCCCTTCTCCTTCTCCGAGCTCTCTCTCTTTTCCATAGTCGACCTCCAATCGCCATTACCGTGTGATGGTACCTTGGTGCTGGAAAGGGGGGGGGGAAGGAGAAAGCTTGTAGATTCAAGAAGGAGAGCGGTCTTGAATCTCGCGATGAGATCTTGGAAGTGGTACCCTTGGTCTTTTAATCTCTCCGGGAAGGAGTAAGATCGGCCGAAGAGCCAAAGTCTTCCAACAAGAAAAAGAGAATGATTTGCTTCCTTACTGCAAGAAATGGCTTTGGTTACCAAGTCCGATCATTCCTCCTTCTATGCTTAGAGTCTTAGACCATGTCGTGAAAGGAGTTCAATAGGATTCAGGAAAGAGGGCTACAACATCTTTCTCTCATTCTGCTTTCAACCTCTACCATCCAATTATTTAGCCAGAGAGGAAGACTTATGTTTGAATCTACGTAAGCAAGATAGCTTTCCCAAACCCGAGTCCAGATCTGGCTTATATATTTCCCTCCATCATCGGCGAAGTGAAACCAAAGATGGTCAGATTTACTTCATCTAAATTACATAGATAACCTTTTACATTGAAAATTTATGATAGAAACCCCCAAAAGATCCACGCAAGCAGCCACGTACGTATCCACATCATCGCTCCTTAACGGTTTGCAAACGGTCGTTACATATTTGATGTCATTTGCCTTTAAAATATAGTTGATTTGTTAAATTAGTCTTATAAAAAGTATATGGTCAATTGTGTCGCCTCTAATTAGAACGTTGGTTAAAAAAGTAATTTTCTCAGTTTTAAAAATAGAGTTGTACGTGGTTAAATATTCTTAATTATTTTATTCGTCAGAGACAAATAGTCAACTATTTTATTTTGTATTGTTTAATTTAAAAAGTTCATTTTTAAAAATTAAAACATAAAAAATATCATTTTATTACTAATTGACAACTAAAAATGTTTTTTTCTTAAAAAAATTGACCTTGAAACTGAGGCTCTTTGCCTAGAACGGAGGGAGTAACTTGTTAGTTATTTAATTATTTATTTTTTAAATTAAATTTTAATATATTAGTCATTAATTAGTAAATAAATGTTATTAATTGTTTCAAAATCAATATTTATTTTATAATATATTTAATAATTTCAGTAGTTTTTGGTAAATAATTGTTTTAATTTGTGTTATTAAATTTTTTTAAAAATATGTTCAAAAATATCAATGTTAAAAATTGTTATTATTTGTTTAAAATGTTAAATTATCTATAAGAAGCCATAAATATTAATATAAATTATTAATGGAGGGGGAAACCATTTTCAAATTGCTAACAATTTTATTTCAATAACCTACATACTTATACTAATTTTTAACAATTTTCTACGTACTTGTATTTATTTTCAAAAAATAATTAATTAATTAATCAATACCGGTAAAAATAAAAACTATTCATTTAGCAATTTAGTGAATACATTATTTAACATTTTTATAAAAATTTATCACTTTACGCATTTACTTTTTTAACATTTAACAACGCAAATTAAAACAATTATTAACTAAAAATTAGTGAAAACTAGTTTTTTTAACCCGTGCGTTAGACGCACGTCAACTAAATCGTACATAAACAAAATAAGATGGATCGGTTTATTAACAATTACACATAATCATTATAGATTCTAAAAAATTTCCTTATACACAACATTTGTTGTCTTATTAGTTGGTTTTTCATCTTCACCGCATATCAATATTTTCAAACCAAAATAATTTGTTACTCTAGAAACTATGAGTTGTCTATGGCTAAATACTGATTTTTTTCAAAAAGAGACCTACATGCAATTATTGACTTTGGTATTGTTAATTGTCATTGCATATGATACCAGTAATGTAAATTATCTTCTTTGAAACTTGAAAGACAATCTTACATCGGATAGAGTTGATGACAATCTTGAGATAAAAACATTTTCTCCAATATTGCTTCATTTCAAAAAAATTGTTTCAACAATATGATTCTCAAGATTTATGATGATTAATCTTGTTCCATTGCACAACCCTGCAGCATGGTCAATGTTTCTCGATAACATTACTGGAATACTAATTTTAAGTGTCAATTCATGACTTGACAACCCCGAACACTTTATACTATTCATTTAGCAATTTAGTGAATACATTATTTAACATTTTTTAAAAATTTATCACTTTACGCATTTACTTTTTTTAACATTTAACAACGCAAATTAAAACAATTATTAACCAAAAATTAGTGAAAATTATTTACAATTATTATAAAATATTTAAAGGTTTTTAAATAATTAATTAATAATTGGTATTTAAGAATTTAACTAAAAAATTATAAAACGAAAACAAACCTAACAGCCCCCACTCCTTGAAAACATTGCAATCAACCCACCCCCTTCAATTAAATCCCACAGCCCCCTAATTTTTTTCCAAAAAACACATCAACCCCTTTCAATTTCAAGCCCAGGCAACGGCTGCCCCGCCCACACAAACCAATGGCTTGGATTATACCTAATGCAAAACATTTATGTAAATAAGGACTTATCAGTGCTCAATTCATTGTTAGCATTTCCCTAATTACTCATTGAGTAGAGTTTGAACTTGGAAGTAATTTAATCAATCTAGGCTAAGAGTTGGAAGTTTTACTCTCCTAATTCTGTTTCAAATGCTCGAAGCTAAGCTCTGAACCCTATGAACTCTTAGGCCACTAGTCGTAAATGCTTCTTTGTTGATTCATACCCATGCCCATGCTTAAATAAAGGTGGTTTTGTTTTTCATTTTCTTTCAACCTTGGTTTGATGTTTCTCAAAATTAGTTCCAGATCTAACATTTCGTTAATTTATTTTACTATTGGATTAAAAATGAAAAATTAATTTAAAAACCAAGGGCTATTTAGTCCTTTCAATCAGTGGTATTTTTGTAATTAGACCCTTAGTCCGGCAAAAATATCCCTCCATGAAATATATTCCAGGTTGCAGACACTACGAAATTCTTCTTACTAATTGATCTGGGAAAGTATGGAGTTGCAGTAGTTCAAATGAAAACTTACTAGCACAAGTTACAAACAGTAACATAAAGTACAGCGATTTTCTCCTGAGAGTTTAGCATGCGTGTGATGAAATCACATTTTCCGTCCCATTAATGATGGTTCTTATGCAATAAGGGATCAGAAATAACTTGGGGCTCAAAATCTGGTTTCACATAGCGCGAAAGCATGTCAGCATACAAGTCATACCTAGCCGTCATTCGAAATCCCCACTTGTCCTTGAGCTGCCTACAGAGGTTGAGATCCATGTCTGATATCAACAAACCATCCTTGTAACGGGAAAGAGATGGCGTACATGAAGAATCTGGTGCGGAAATATGACTAGAGCCGTAGAAATGACCAAAATCTGTGTGTTGCGGCTTTCCATCGCCCGATGTAAATGGATTTGGGAAGACCTCGGTACCAACACGATTGATTGATGCAACAAAGTAACTATTTGCTATCGCAGCATTACGTGCCTGCAACCCACCCATAATATATGTCAAATCAATGCCTTCATCTCTTAGATTGGAGTATCCAAGGCTAACTAGTATCTTGACTACTGTCATAAACTTAAGCTAAACACATCAATTTCAGCAAGCAGAAACAAGAGTAAATTGAAACAATCTACTAGATTAAGCATATAATGAAGATTAGAAAAAGAGAATTAAGGACAACCTCGATGGGCCACATTGGTTCGCTGAGTTCACCAACAGTAGCGGATGGATTGAAAACAATTTCTGCACCATTCAAGCCGAAAGCTAACCAGTTCAAAGGATGGTGCCTTCCATAGCATATATTAATACCAATCTTTCCATAAGCTGTCTCAAACACAGGATGGCCGGTGTTCCCTTCCATATAATATGTACTCTCATTGAAGTCCCCGACTCTGGGTATATGATTCTGGCCCCATAGATTCCATTTTATGTTTTTAGCTTACCACACAAATTAGGGAAGGCATACGAATTAGTAATAAAGTAAAATTTACCTTTCTGTGCTTGCCAATGATGTTACCATGATTCCCAATTACCACTGCTGTATTCCAGAGAGTCTCCCCGTGTTTCAAATCCCTCTCGAGTATGGGGCTTATTATAACCATGTTATATTTCCGAGCAAACTGCTGAAGAAACTGTGTAGACTCTCCATCAACAGGTTCAGCGAACTCACACCATCTCTTCTCACGAGTGCAAAATGCAAATGGCATCGTCCATGCTTCCTGTATTCCAATAGTAAAATGTCCTACTTACATCTCAGAAATCAACAGAAACCCAGTAATAAAGAAGTGTCAGACTTCCAAATAATGACTCACTTGCAAGCATAATACATTGACCCCTGATGTGCCTGCAGCATCGATGATGGGCTTCAACTTCTGAAAGATGGCTTTCTTCTGGTCCAGAAAGGGTGCAGTTGTTGGGAGAGCAATGGAGTTCTGAATAAGGCCAACCCTGACATTTCGAGGTTCTCTTAGTAACTCCTTGTCAGAACGAAAGGAGAATGCCTGTAACATATCATATACAATATTAAATACTGTAGATATTTGTATCAATTAACAGGACGAAGGAGATGAGAAAAACTAATCAAATAAAGAAGTACATTTTTTTTTTACTCAAGGATGAGAGACAAGTTTGAAGTTCCATGATAATTCAAAAAGAAGAGCGAAAAGACGATATAAACCCGAGCTTTACTCAGCTTTTATTAGAAGTTTTCTTCCCTTTTTCCATTCTGATTAAATACGAGGTTTTATCCCAGCACCCACTTCAAATTGTCATCCAACATACCACCACCACATCTTTACTTTCAAGGGTCAATAGCCCAATAATCACAGATACGCACTGTTAAAGAGCATGAGGGTGCCAAGTGCAGAATCTGTATAACACTCTTCCAGGAAATGGAGGGTGTCGAGTGTCATTCAGCCATAGTTAGATTGTTGTATCTGATGTAGTTGAAATCTTGCTGTTATATCCTTAGTGATATATATATGGATGTAAACTGAATATTAAACTCAAGAAAGGAATTCATGGAATATACAGATTCTCTCAATCTCTCTCTCTCACTCAATCGTGTTAATCTCCTTTTCTAAATTCATCATGGTATCAGAGCATAGAATGTAATCGCTTCCGCATTAATAATCAGTTCGTCAGATCGATCGATCGATCGATTGAAAGAGAGAAATGGCTAATGATAGTGAAGAACGTGAGGAGAATGAAGAACCAGAGGATTCTGCACCTGCAGAAGATTCAGACGGATAGTAGATGAATACGATATTAACATATTGACATTGCAGCTTCATCCTCTCCACCCTCTGTTTTTACACTCAAATGATCATCCTGGTATGGCATTAATCTCTCAAACTCTTACCGATACGGTTAATTTTGGTCAATGGAAAAGGTCAGTTGTTATAGCCCTATCAGCCAAGAACAAATTAGGTTTGATTAATGGGACTAATAAGAAACCAATACCTCGATCAAAATACCTAGGTCAATGGGAGAGATGCAACCATATGGTCATATCTTGGTTGATTAATGTAGTTTCTCCCGAAATCAAATCCAGTATAGTCTATTTTGATAGGGCAAGAGCTATTTGGGAAGATCTAAATGTTAGGTTTTCTCACAGCAATCTTCCTAAAATCTTCCAGATTAGGAGAAACTTAAGTGAGTGTAATCAAGGCAACTTAAGTATTTCTGCTTACTTTACCAAGTTTAGGGCAAATTGGGATGAATTGGTGAGTCTTACAAGTCTTCCTAAATGCTCTTGCAAATGTGTTTGTGGAGGGTTATCTAAGCAAGAAGAATATGAACATGAGCAACAACTAATTCAGTTCCTAATGGGCTTAAATGATACATACACTGCTATTAGAGGACAAATCATGATTATGAATCCTCTTCCCAGTCTAAGCAAAGCAGAAAATATTTTAACTGAGGAAGAGAGTCGGAGAAAGTGTGGCTCAGGGCCTATAAATATGGAAAATGTTGCAGCAGCTATGTTGGGAAAAACTGGTCCCAAAGGTTTTAAGAGCAAATCTGGGAGTAATGGTAGTCAAGGTCCTAAAGGTTACAATACTGGAAGTGGAGTGAACACACAGAAAAAGAAAATGTGGTGTGACCACTGTCATGGAAATACTCATACAAAGGACAAATGCTTTTATCTTAATGGATTTCCTGAATGGCATGTGTTGCATGGTACAAAACCAGATGAGTCCAGAATGCCAAAGTACAAATCAAAAGTAGTAGCCAATGTGTTCACAGAGAGAACTTCTGAGGGAACTGCTACTCACACCAGCCAAGATAAATTTCAAGTAGGGCTGGCAAAAATCCCGGTTTTCCCAACCTGTCCCGACACCCGACCATATCCCGACCCGACATTTCCCGTCCCGACATAATCCCGATCCCGACTTTGTCGGGATTTTTCCCGTCCAGACTTATTTCGGGACGGGATTCGGAAAAAAATTCAATCCCGTCGGGAATCCGTCCCGACCCGACTACATGTATTTATTTATTTTTTAAAATATTGTGTAGTGTGTGTCATGTGTTGTGTAACTGTAAACCCTAAGTCTCTAACCATTTCTCTCATTCTTCAGACTTCACTCCCCATTCCTCCCAGACCCAGTTCGCAGACGGCAGCAAGCTCCCACCTCCCAGCCTCCCACCGTCTCACTTTCCAGAAAATCACATCTTCCCTCTTCCGTCTCACTCTCCCTCATCCGTCTTCCGTCGGAATCTTCTTCCCCAGTCAGTCCGACAGTCGTAGATTTGCAATTTGCAAGCAAAGGTACACCCCCTTTTTTTATTTTTCGATTTCTTCTTTATTTTACAGATTTGAGTTTTATAGTTTGATTCAAAACCCACTGATTTGTTGGTTTTGTAGTAGACCCGAAATTCATCTTTCATTTTCATTTTTCATTTTCTATTTCTTATTAAATCCGAAATTTAAGGATTTAAATGAGATAAAATTGGTTGGTTTATGACTTATGAGATGTATTTTGTTTATTTGTGTAGATTTTTACTTGGATTAGACAAATTGAGTTGAAGTTTGAAGAAATTTGGGTTCAAAGTAAGGTAAGATATTCTACTTGCTGTTAATCTCTAAGGAATTCGAAGTGTTGTGTTGTTGTTTGAAATTATGTGACTAGAGTAGTGATTAATGAATATGGAAATGATTTCCTTATGATTTCTAGTCTCCTGTATTATCTACAGTCATACAGTGGCTTCATGAAAGTCAAAAGTTTACGCAAACCACAAATTTACATATGAACTTGTGATTTGCCCGAAATGATATTTACAATCCTGTAAAAGAAGATATAAGGTTTTTGTTTCTTCCCTCTAACTCCTCCTTTTGAGGCACTTGAAAAGATAATGAATTCAATGGATCATAGTGCAAAGTGAGTACTTTAGATGTAGGACATGTGTGGTGATCTCATCCTATATATTTTAATGAAGGCATTAGATATATTCTACAGGTTTGGACAAGTCCTCAACCCAAAAAAGATTCAGATCCCTTGCTGGAAACTAATTAGACATGATGAATATACCTACAAAAACCTAATTAATCCATAACAGGGGTACAGTGCATGTTCTGCTCAATAAGTCTAAATTACCAAATTACTAGAAACTTCTAAATCTATAGTTCTCTGCTTTGGTTCTTGAAAGATATTTCAAAGCATAATTTCCCAGAGTCCACAAATTTTCATGATTTATTTGGAGACATACTAGTTATATATCCCATTGTTTAATTGGAAAACATGCTTTGAAATCTTTCCCGAACAAGTAACTCATGTGTTAGCAAAAATGAGTTGGGACATTGTTCATAAATATTATAGTCGGGATTACGGGATTTTTATCTTCCCGACCCGACACGTCGGGTCCCGACACTTATCGGGAACGGAATCGGGAAGGAAATTGAAATCCCGAATTCTATCGGGACGGGATCGGGATAAGGCTAATCGGGACGGGTCCCGTCCCGATTCCACCCCTAATTTCAAGGGTTTACCTCTGCACAATGTCTACAACTTCTGTCTCTCCTTTCCAACAATTCTTGCAGATTAGATAGTCCAGAGTCGCACATGTCAGGTAACTTTGTTGGTTATGCTAATCCAAGGTGTTGTTTAAGTGTTGGACACACTTCTAGTGAATGGATTCTGGACACTGGAGCAACTGATCACATCACTGCATCTCTTGCTAATCTTGTAAACCCTATTTCTGTTGATTTGCCTTTATACTTGCCCAATGGTCATACTTGCAGAATTACTCACAAGGGTAATGTGCATCTCACTGGGGATATTGTTCTGCATAATGTTTTATTTGCTCCTTCCTTTTAGTACAATCTTCTTTCTGGCAGTAAACTTGCTATTGATAATCAAATCACTCTTGTTTTCTCTGCCTCCACATGTGTATTGCAGGACCAGGATCAAGGGGACTGGTAGGGTAGTTGATGGCCTATACATATTCAGTACCTCCAAGTCTGAACCTACTTCTGTTTCTGACCAACATCCTCCTGTTTGTTCTGCGTCTAGCAGTATTAACAAAGACTATACCCTTTGACATTTGAGATTAGGACATGTTCCCATTTCATCCCTTAAACATTTGAATGTATGTCATATTGATAGTACTACTTCTGTATTACCTTGTGATGTATGTCAATTTGCCAGACAAGTTAAACAGCCATTTCCTCTCAGTGTATCTCATTCCACTACTTTGTTTTCTCTTCTTCATTGTGACTTATGGGGACCCTATAGACACAATACTTACACCAACTGTAATTCTTTTCTTACTTTTGTAGAAGACATGTCCAGAACTACATGGACTTTTCTTCTTAAGTCCAAAACTCAATTTTATGATTATATGTCCTATTTCTTATCTTATGTCAAAAATCAATATGGGGCATCTGTTAAAGAAATTAGGTCAGATAATGGGACTGAATTCTTTAATGAATTAGTCACCCCTCTTCTGGACTCTCTTGGCATCATTCATCAAAGTTCTTGTGTTGCCACACCTCAACAGAATGGGCGAGTTGAACGAAAGCATAGGCATTTACTTGAACTTGCTAGGGCTCTTAGATTTCAGGCACATCTTCCTATCTCTTTTTGGGGAGATTGTCTTTTAACTCCCACTTATCTTATCAACAGATTGCCTAGTTCTATTCTAGAGTTTAAGACTCCTTCTGAGATTCTTACTGGTCTTATACTCTTATTCCCTCTTTTGCTCATCTAAGGGTGTTTGGGTGCTTTTGTTATGCTTCCACTCTCAGCCACAATAGGGATGAGTTTGGACCTAGGGCAAGGAAATGTGTTTTCATTGGTTATCCTTTTGGCAAAAAGGCTTATAAACTGTATGACTTGGAGTCTAAGTTTTTCATGAAAGTTACTTTCCTTTTGCTGCACCTACTTCAATCACTCCTGAATCTTTCCTCTTCACCTACTCCCTTTGATGCATCCCTAGATGAAGACCTGTATCCTGCAGCTTTTATTCCTAATTCTCCTCCTATCATATCGTATCATATCATCTAAACCAACAGCTTCTGACTCTATACCTCAACCTGCTGTTGCACCTAGACCTACACCTCAACCTGATGTTCCATCTAGACCTACACCTCAACCTGATGTTCCATCTAGACCTGTTAGGACCAAAGTTCTTCCAGCCAAGTACAAAGACTATACTGGACTACCCTATCCACAACCTTCATCTGCTGCTTGTGATCTAAGGTATCCCACACGTTTTGTTCACAATGTTATGACATATTCTCACCTGTCTCCTACATATCAAGCCTTTATAGCTAACTAGTTTTACACCCGTGCGTTAAACGCACGGCCATACATTTTTTTCAATTAACTTATACTCAAGCGAAACAAAGAAGAAAAACAAAATTTCAAAAATAAAGAAAAAATAATGTAGGAGGCAACTACTTTCTATTAAAAAAAACTTATTTGTTTTGATTTAAAAGTTAGAGACTTGTATATTTAAGATCCGAGAAAATAAAGTCAATTTTTTAGAAAAAAATTTGGGGTTTAATAATATGGTGTGTGTTTCAAGGAGTTTTGACTATTTAATGTTATAAGGGAGGCAATTGTAAATGATAAAGTTTGCTATAAAAAATGATGAATGTTTCGAAGAGTATTCAAATCTAATGAAATCACATAAAAACATTGTGTTTAATTTTTTTGTATAAAAAAATACTTTTGACATTTAGATCTATTGTGAATTTGTTAATATTTTTTATACATCCATTTTTGTTATTTATTTTTAGATAAATCTCCGAACTGTTTTAATCATTTAGAATTTTCGAAAGATATTTTTTTCTGGTGATTTTTATTCCATAGTACTTCTAATTTGTCAATGGTTTTTTTACATCTCAAATTTTAGGTATTTCTTGATTTACTTGATTTTTTTAGTATAATATTTAAATATTTGATGGATTCATGTTGTGAAGAATCACTGTTTAGGTGAGGAATGAGATTGTGAAATAAATGTCGAACAATATTTGATGGGTTCATCTTTTTTGCAGATAGCTGATCATACACGAAGAAGGAGATGATGATTGTGAACTAATCCATTTTCATTAATCATCATTTACAATGTGTTGATTAATTTCAGTTTAACGCAATCGAGAATTGGAAAACTGTGCAAATTTGGATAATTCATGGTGGAAGTTCCAAGGAGTTTTTGAATTATTTAATTAAAGAATTTATTAATTGTTTCTTGTTAATAGGAGTTTCTATTTTGAGAAACAAAGTTTTGGCGGGATTTTTCCCTATGTAGACTACCCTGTTTTTATATATATATAGATATTGACATCATAGATGAGCCTAAATCTTACTCTCAACCTGTAAAACACAATCATTGGTGTCAAGCTATGGCTCTGAGTTGACAGCCTTGGAAAGGAACAAGACATGGGTTCTTCAGTCTCTTCCTACTGGCAAGAAAGCAGTTGGATGTAAGTGGATTTATAAAATCAAATATGTGCCTGATGGTTCTGTGGACAAGTACAAGGCCAGATTGGTTGCAAAGGGTTTCACACAAACTGAAGGTTTGGACTACTTTGAGACATTTTCCCGTGTGGCTAAAATGACGACAGTAAGAGTGCTGCTACTAGCAGTTGTTGCCATGAGAGGGTGGCCTCTTCATCAAATGGATGTCTCCAATGCTTTCTTGCATGGAGACCTTGATGAGGAGGTGTTTATGACTCTGCCCCCCGGTTATTGCCCTCCTGCATCTTCTACTCCTCAGGTCTATAGGCTCAAGAAGTCCCTATATGGATTGAAGCAGGCCCCTAGGCAGTGGTTCCACAAGCTGTCCACTGCATTGAAAGCTTTTGGCTACATTGATCATACTCTTTTTACTAGGGAGTATGAGGGTGGATTTACTACTTTACTAGTGTATGTAGATGACATTGTCATCACAGGGTCATCTCCTTCTGCTATTTCCCAACTGCAAAAGTACCTACACACTTAATTCTCTATTAGGGATCTTGGTCAGTTGAAGTATTTCTTGGGGTTAAGGAAGTATGCTATGGATATTATTAAGGAAACATACTTAGTTAATGCCAAAGCATCCACACTTCCTCTTCGTACCAATCATGAGCTCTCTGCAGATTCTGGTGCTCTTTTACAGAATCCAGATCAATAAAGAAGACTTGTTGGTGTTAGAATATAGTTTTATGCATATTTAGGGTTATATTGTATATTATTATATTTGTAGGTACCTTGATGTAACTTGTGTTCATATATATTGGTTGCCGAACTAATTTACAGTTAACGGCTTCATCAAAATTGTTTGTGCCTTTTCTTCGATAACATGGAATCAGAGCAAAGGGTCTTCGTGAGTATGAGATTATGGTGAAAGGCTGCATCAACCCTAGCGTGGTATGGGTTCGTGTTCTTCATTTTGCGACCACAATGACTGCCGTCGTGTTCTTCATATTGCAATGTTGGAATTGGTTTAGGATTTAGGCCACACGATTGTTTATGTGTAGTCGTCTGGTATAGGCGACCAAGTTTGTAACTTGTTTTCTGCCAGCCGGTGCCGGAACAGTACCTCACGCGCCGGCGCGTCTGCAGGAATTTTCTCGCCGGACTTTCACGCCTACTCGTGTTCATCTAGGTTTCATTATCACTTTTCTAATTTGGTGATTTTTTGCTGGTTGGTTTGCAACTTCAGTGGCTGTGCACTGTTTGTTCAGTTTTTTTTTTTTTTTTGGCTGTTCAGTTTTGGCTTTCTTTACAAATAATGACTACTTCTGACCCTCAGATGGTAAGGCTGAAGTTTTCTCCGTTGGTTCGCGGATTACTGATAAACAACTTACAGATAAGAACTATTTGATGTGGCGTCGTGTTATTGAAATGAGTTTGAAAGGACAACAGAAAGAAGATCATCTTACTTTCGTTCATGAGAAAAATACTACGTGGATGCGTGACGATGCTTATTTGTATGGGAAACTTATGGATTCAATGGATGAAGAAATTGCCAAATTAGTTGCCCATACTACTACTGTTTGTGATATGTGGGAGTACTTGGTTGTTATATATGGCGGTAAAGATAATTTGAATCGTATTTATGATCTCTCTTGTGCGATGTTTCGTCAGGATCAACGCGATCGCATTGTGACTCAGTACTTTGCTGATTATAAGAAATTAGCTGCAGAATGGAGTTCTTTATTACCGTTGTGTATGTGGATGATATAGTTATTACCGGTAGTGACAACGCAGGCATTAGTACACTTAAAGAGTTTCTTCAAATGAAATTTCAAACTAAGGATTTAGGTAGTTTGAAATATTCTTGTGTATTGAGGCTGCTCGTTGCAAGCAAGGTATCTTCTTGTCTCAAAGGAAGTATGTGCTTGATTTGTTGGGTGAGACAGGAATGCTAGAAGCAAAACTTTCGGTTAGTCCTATGGAGCCAAGTCTAAAACCTAGTTTGAAATATTTCTTGGGTATAGATATCGTAGACTTGTTGGTAAATTGAATTACCTAGCTGTAACCAGGCTAGATATTGCTTTTGCAGTTAGTGTTGTAAGTCAGTTTATATCCTCACCACGAACTACTCATTGGGATGCTGCTGTGAGGATTCTAAGATATCTTAAACAGGCTCCAGGGCAAGGTGTACTATATCGTGATCATGGACATATGAGGATTGAAGGGTTTGCCGATGCTGATTGTGCAGGTTCTCCAGATAAGAGATCTACTTCAGGATACTGTGAATTTGTTGGAGGTAATTTGGTATCTTGGAAGAGTAAGAAACAACCGGTGAACCGGTGGTGTCAAAATCTAGTGCGGAGTTTGAATATAGGGCTATGGCTAATGTCACGTGAACTTGTGTGGATTCATCAGCTCCTTGGTGAGATTGGTATTCGTAACTCGTTACCTATGCGATTATGGTGTGATAACCAGACAGCCATTCATATTGCCTCAAATCCAGTGTTCCATGAACGAACAAAACACATAGAGATTGATTGTCATTTTGTTCGAGAGAAACTTCAAGAAAAGGTGATTGCCACAAGTTATGTTAGAACCGGAGATCAACTCACGGATGTATTTACTAAGTCATTGAATGAGAATATAATTGGTTATATTTGTAACAAGTTGGGCATGCATGATGTTTATGCTCCAGCTTGAAGGGGAGTGTTAGAATATAGTTTTATGTATATTTATGGTTATATTGTATATTATTATATTTGTAAAGACCTTGATGTAACTTGTGTTCATATATATTAGTTGTCGAACTGATTTACAGTTAACGGCTTCATCAAAATTGTTTGTGCCTTTTCTTCGATAACAGGGTGATTAATCTACTTGACCATCACTAGACCTGATTTGTCCTATGCTGTTCAGGTCTTAAGTCAGTTCTTATCTCAACCTAGGATACCTCATCTTGAGGCTGCCAAGAAAGTTGTGAGGTTTCTTAAACAGGCTCCTGGTCAAGGATTATTTTTCTCTTCTCAGTCCTCTTCTGTTCTTATTGCATACTGTGATGCAGATTCGGCAGCATGTCCTACTTCCAGGAGATCCATTACAGCATTTTGTATCTTTTTAGGTACTTCCTTGATCTCATGGAAGAGCAAGAAGTAAACTACTGTGTCCAGGTCGTCATCATCTACTAAATCTGAAGACAGGTCCATAGCATCCACCTGTTGTGAGTTGGTTTGGCTCAAGTCCCTCCTGCAGTGTCTTCTGGTAGATCTTCCTGCTCCAGCCTCTCTCTATTGTGATAACAAGACTGCATTACACATTGTAGCTAATCCCGTATATCATGAGAGGACAAAACGCATTGACATTGACTGCCACACTGTGAGGGAGAAAATTGATCAAGGTCGTATTGTTACTTCCTATGTTCCATCCAAGCACCAATGAACAGATTTGTTTACCAAAGCTCTTCCTGCAACTCAGCTTCTTTATTTGGTGTCCAAGTTGTGCATGGTTAATCTATTCTCCACTGCCAACTTGAGGGGGGGTGTTAAGAGTATGTGGGTGCCAAGTGCCAGGAAATGGAGGGTGTCGAGTGTCATTCAGCCATAGTTAGTAGTTGAAATCTTGCTGTTATATCCTTAGTGATATATATATGGATGTAAACTGAATATTAAACTCAAGAAAGGAACTCATGGAATATACAGATTCTCTCAATCTCTCTCTCACTCAATCGTGTTAATCTCCTTTTCTAAATTCATCACACACTGTCATCAGGCCACTAAATATTTTATAAATAATAAGTCATCTGTGGTGCTTTCCAATTTCCATACATCAATTAACTTGAGCAATGAGAAAAATCTCTTTTCTGGGCATGAAATATGTATCCCTTCCTCACCACCTATGGTTGTAGCAACTTCCAAACTCATTCAGTTTCTATTATCGTGTATTATGGCATAAATCTCATTTAGCAAATGGAGTTGCCATTCCTCCTGACATCCAAGCATGTACCTATGAAGCGGGGTACGCTATCATACTTGATTCTCACAAGGCATCATAGGATTGAACTACCATTGAAAAATTATTTTCTAGATAAATTATCTCCACAAAAGTCTAAACAAAAGTGGCATTGAATGAGATAACCGCCTACCTGAAGATCAAAGTCATGTTTTGATGATAGCTCTTTGACAGGCTCTGCAAGAGTAATGGACTCAAGTGCTGCTCCATTATTCAGTCCATTAAGCAGGCGACTGACTTCCTGCAATACAAATCAATCATCAGCACAATCCTAAGCTTTACCACCACTTAATTCAAAACAGTACACACATTTTTCCCCCTCCATGTGTTTGTATTTTCAGTACTGGAAAGGATGCCTTCTACAGATGCCACAAAAACTTCTATACACATGCACAGAGTTCTTACCAAGGCCACTGATTTTAGATAAGTTCGAACTTGCATCAGCAACAAGCTAAATATATGCCTTTCCAAGTCGAATGACAAGAACAAACACATATATGCAATACAAATACTGACTACAGATTTGAAGACATATACACCTCACAGAAGTTTATAAAACGAGATATGAGTTATTTAAGTTGAGTCAGTTGACCATCAGTTTTCCATGAAACACAAATGATCTAACAGGGATAAAGTGTGATTTTAATTTTTTTTCGGGCAAAAAAGTGTGATTCTGCTAAGAAACTCCCAACTTTCAAGGCATATAATTTCTATACATATCACCCGCCATTTTTTTTTTCTCCATTTCTGTCTTACTTTTTGATTCAATCATTACAAAACACGAAGAAGAAACAAAACACGAGCCACAAGAGAACCATAAATCCAAACAAGGCAACTTTAAGCACTTATGAAGTAATCGTTATCATCTTTCCAATTAATAAATTGTTCATATAAAATACTAATAACTTGGTTCGACTTAAAAACTGTCCATAAAAAAGTAATCATAAAATAAAAGAAATACTCGATGATGAAATGATCAAGCTCGACACTATTACAAAAAGCCATCTCTATTACAATAATGATTAAAAAAAATCAAATTTGAATTGAAAATGGATAAGCAATGGAGAAGGAGATGAGTTTGGTAGGAAAGTGGACCTTGAAGGCTTGAGGAGTGAGGGAAGCTTGGAGGAGGCGATGAAGAGATTCGAACCCGCAAATAGAACCGTCGGCGACTTCCCCGATGTCTTTCTCCATTTCCAAATTCGAAAACACTCTCCCGTGACCGTAATAGGAAACTAGTACTACTACTTAACTGTAGCATCAAAGCATCACGACAAATCCGTTGAGGTGTACTGCAACCCCTATATGTCCCACTACCACACTCTCCTTCGATTCTTCGAATATTGGTACGTATAATTGCTTCGACTTTTTCATTTTTTTATTAAAATTAACAACTTCATTTTTATTTTTTCAAATGTAGACCAATAATTATACTCTCTCCATCCTTCGTAGTTGATCCGACACATAAATTAAGAAAAAACAATTTACTTGATTATTAATATTAGCTTAATATATAATTTTTTTTAAACTCATGTGTATATGACCCACAATTAAAATATGATGAAAAAATAAGGGTAAAGTATTAAAAGTGATGTTTAAAAAGGTAAGTTTCAAATTGGACAATTATTTTAGGACGGACGAAAAATAAAAGGAGGACTATAATTTATTTTCTAGGCTAACTCATCATCAAAGAGGGTGTACACATCGATGAACAGAAAATTAAATCGATTGTCGATTGGCCCACTCCTACAACTATGTCTGAGGTACGAAGCTTTCATGGTCTAGCTACTTTTTATAGACGGTTTATTCACAATTTTAGCAGTATTGTGTCTCCAATTACAAATTGCCTGAAGAAATCAAGACCATTTGAGTGGACTCCATATGCTGGTAGGAACTTCGAGGAGATTAAAAGTAAACTCACTTCGGCACCAGTTCTCGCTTTACCAGATTTTGATAAACCGTTCGCAATTGAATGCGAGGCTTGTGGTACAGGTATTAGGGGTGTATTATCACAAGAAAACCACCCGATAACGTACTTTAGTGAGAAGCTAAATGAGGCTCGACAAGGTTAGTGTACCTATGAACAAGAGCTCTACGCAGTCTTTTGAGCACTCAACACTTGGGAATGTTACTTATTACCTAAAGAATTTATCTTGTATTCTAATCATCAGTCCCTTATACACTTCAAAACGCAACGAAATCTCAAGAATAAAATGCATGTTCGTTGGGCAGCCTATTTCGGACAGTTCAACTATGTGATTCAACATCAAGAAAAACTAATAAAGTGGCAGACGCCTTAAGTCGACGAGCAACACTTCTTGTCACTACAAGTAATGAAGTTATTTGCTTTGATTTCCTCCCTTGAGCTATACACAGATGATGCAGATTTTGGAGCTTTGTGGGCTAAACACCTTGCCAATCAACTTATGAGAGATTTCTTAGTCTGCAATGGCTACCTTTTTAAAGGAACTCGACTATGTATCCTACGCACTTCACTTCGCGAGAAGCTTGTCCGCGAGTTACACGCTGGAGGACATAGCGGCCATTTGGGTAGGGACAAAACAGTTAGCAGGCTTGAGGAACGTTATTTTTTGGCCACGAGACGCAGGACAACTAGTTCAAAAATATGCTATTTGTCAAAGGCAGAAAGAGGCAAAGGGCAGAGTCATAACACTAGGTTATATATGCCTTTACCTGTTCCAGCGCAACCGTGGGAAGACTTATCCATGGACTTCGTTCTTGGGTTACCGAGAACATAGAGGGGATCCGATTCTATCTATGTTGTGGTGGATCATTTTTCAAAAATGACACAGTTTATTCCTTGCAAAAACACATGTAATGCACCTCATGTAGCTAAGTTGTTTTTTCAGGAGATCGTTCGATTTCATGGAATTCCTCGAACTATCACTTATGATCAAGACCCTAAATTTTTGGCTATATTTTGGTCTACACTCTGGAAACGATTTGGAAACGAACTGAAATTCAGCAACTCAACTCACCCTCAAACTGATGGTATGAAGTTGTCAATAGAACTTTGGGGAATTTACTAAGGTATCTTTGCGTCGAGAAACAGAAACAGTGGGACTTGGCATTGGCTCAAGCAAAATTTGCATATTAACAGCGTATAGCACAGTTCCACGGGCATGTTGCCTTTTGCGATCGTCTATCGGAAGGTTCCCTCCTCTATTATTGATATAATCCAACTTCCAACACATGTCAAACAGAGTGAAGTTGTAGACCTGTTAGCTCACCAGCATGTTGACATATGGTCAATTTTTTTTAGAGGAATCTACTACCAAGTACAAGGAAAATACAAACAAACGTCATCGGCATGTCTTTTAAGTGGGTGATTTTGTCATGTTTTATTTACGTAAGAAACGAGGTGGAATGAAAAATAAGCTTGATTCGCGTAATATTGGTCCATTCAAGATTATCAAAAAGAGTAATGATAATGCCTACATCAAGATAATTGCACAGAAATTAGAGGGAAATCTAAATTTGTTTGAGTTTGTGTTTAGAAACATGCATGATGATTTTGAGCAATTATTTCTAGATAGTTATGAGAAGCATAATTTTGGGGATACATTAGAATTTGGAATTGCAAATTTATTTGATGAGGATGATATAGGTGTGTCCGTGACTGATAAGACGTGCCCACACGCTAGTCAAATGAGTTTATGCTCGACTCTCCTAGTTTCTTTTGAGTTTTTGAGCCTTTTTCAATTTTTGATTTGTTCTTGGAAGACTCAGGGTGACAAGAAAAGTTATACTACTCAAAATATCTCATTGTTTGGTATGAACAATTCCAACGAGGACGAGTTCTTTTCAAGTGTGTGTGAATCATGTAAGACAAGATTGGATTGGTTTTTATTTTAAGTTTGAGTATTTTTTTTATCATAATTTTCATATTTAATTTTAATAGGACAATATTTTTTATGTTTAGAAGTACTTTTAGACATCTAGGTGATTAATTTAAGTCCAGGTTACTATATAAATTAAGCTACTTTTTAGGTAGTTTTAATTTGTTTACCAAACATTATTAGGCCTTCCGAATTAATTCATTATTTTCAGTAAAATTAATTAATTCCCTTGATTATTCATTTGAGAATATATTCGTTGGTTCGTAGCTTAACGAACAAGAACAAGACCCGTTTTATTACACGTTTTTTGTTGGACATCACATTCAAACGCACACCATGCAATATATATGAGTAGCTTATGATCTTTAAATATCAGAATTCTTATTTGAAAAAGCTAATAACAGACAAAGAGTAGGTTAGATGTGTTTCCCTTGTTCAATTGATTGTGGAAGCAACAAGGAAGCATGTGTGTACCAGTATGAAGAAAAGAGGTAGGAGGTAGGACCTCAAATATTCTACACCCACTTTGTCTTGTGTTCTCTTTCTTGATCCTTTTTATAGGAGATGTAAGCCTTACACGAAGAAAGGAAGTAGGACCTGTATTATTTAGGTTCTCTTTCTTGAAAGTGAAAGTATTAAAAACACTTATTCTTGGCTCAAGTTGAAGGTAAGAAGGCTCATTGGATTTCATGCGTGTGAAATTATATGAGAAAGAGGGGGGGACGAGATCGAGATCAAGATCAGGTTGGAGTTGCCTCCGATGTGGGCATCGTTGTGTCCGATGTGGGCATTGTTGTGTCTGATGTGGGCATCGTTTCCTCCGATGTAGATTACCTCCGATGTGGGCATCGTTGGAGGTGATAAAGACAAGTGTGTTGGAATTTCTTTCTAGTATCACTGTTATTTCGGTTTGGCACAATTTCTTTCAAGAGTATGAAATGAAATTTACCACTTCTTTTATTGATAAAGCTCGCTTATCTTGGTGGCTCAAATCAAAGAGTTCAATTTTCTATATTGTCATTCCATCATTGGTGTTGTAGGAATTATGGAAACATAGGGAAAAAGCTGTTTATGATCAAATAATAGATTATGTTGCGTTGGTCACTCGACATGTTAAGAGTGAGCTACTTTCATGTAGGTGAAGTGAAATGATTTATTCCTGATTTGGGTTTGATGAGGGTGGGTGCGATCGTGTCACCCTGAGAATGTGAGGTTGTGGCCTATGGGGTTTTGGTTTAAAGGGAGGGAAGATAAGAGGTGAAATTTGATACCTGTCTTCAAAATGATCGATGCCTAAAATTAATGATTGATGCCAAAAATTAATTATCGATGCTTAATTTTTGTATTGCGATGCTAAATTTGGGTGAGCGATATCCAAAGTTTTCAAGACAACAATGATGATGAGAAATGAATAGCCACGTTGAAAAAGAGGAAATAATATATTGGGAAGAGAAAGAGGTGGCTGGTGTGGGGAGGTGTGAGAGCCTGAGAGGGTGTGTGAGAGAGAAAGAAAAAATCAAAAAAAAAATTATTTTCATTCCCAATGTCACTATTTTTGTATCCCAAAATTAATGATCGATGCCTAAAATTAATGATCGATGCCCAAAATTAATTATCGATACTTAATTTTTGTATTGCGATGTCAGATTTGGGTGAGTGATGCTCAAAATTTCCAAGACAACAATGATGATAAGAAATGAATAGTCACATTGTAAGAGAGGAAAGCATATAGGTATTGGAAAGAGAAAGATGTGTGTGGTGTGGGGAGGTGTGAGAGGGTGTGTGGGAGAGCGCGTGACAGAGGGTGTGTGAGAGAGAGACAATATGTGAGAGAGAAAGAGAAAGTCTCCAAACGTCACTTTTTGTATTGATCGATGTCGAAAATTAATGATCGATGCACAAAATGAATTATCGATGCCTAATTTTTTCATTGTGACGCCTAATTTGTGCATTACGATTCCCAAAATTTGGGGGTGCTTTGTGTGCGTCTTTCCTTCATTAAGGATATTTTTATCAGTTTTCGTCATAAAATATACTATAACGGTTTAAAAAAATTATAATGAACTTTTGCGGTTAATATTTCACCGTATGCTACCGGCCTGAATTTCTCCCTATATTATTTTCTTTACATCTTCTATTTTGGCCTTAAGGGAGTGGTCCAGTGGTAGACATGAACTTCACAAAATGTGAGGTTTCAGGTTCGATCTCTTCCCATGTCCCCTTAGAAAAAAAAAAACATCTTCTATTTTACTTTGTCAAAAGGTTAAAATTCAAAACACATAAACAAAAGAAAAACATATATGTTGCCAAACATATTCATTGTAATTTCCACGTCCCATAAAAAATAAAGGAAAATGGATAATCTTAAAAAATAATGCAAAACCTCTAATATCGCATCAATCAAAATGCTTTACTTACCTACAAAAGGTTCCACCATTATACACTGCCCGTCATGACTGATTGGTCAGGAATTAAAAGACATTATCATACCAGCACGTAATTGGTCACATGTTATAGAAAAATTCAACGCAGTAGCAGCGTACGACAGCGCCTACGTGGGAAATCCCATATCCGTGTATAAAAACGTAAACGGCGTGTATAAATACACATTTTCAGGGTTTTGTTTTGAACACCCTCTAATCTTCTCCAACCTTCTCTCAACTCATTTGCATCTACATCTCTCTCTATACTTTCTCTCTCTAACCTTCGCCGCCTCTCCATTTTCTAAATCATGCCTCGCAGAAGCTCCGGCGGTTAGTTTTCGATTTCTGATTGATCTCACCATTTTTAATTTCTTTCTATTTATTCAGTTGACTGATTTGTTTGATGCCAGATTTATTTTCTAGGGTTTCCATTTATCTTTTTGGCTATTTTCTTTTTATTTAGCTCTTCTCGTTTTTAATTTACTTATGTTTGTGGCTTGAACTGGGGAAGATCGATGTCCTAAACTGGAAATCGCATGATTTGCTTATATTGTTGACTTTGAAATTTTACCGTTTAGATTTGGGCGTGGGGAACTATTGGCTTTGATTTTGTATATTCTACCATTTGCGGGGTCTTGATGATTTTGCTAAGCATATTTGTTGTGGGATTTTACAGATAATTTTAACATGAATACCATACTAATTTACTGTGGTTTAGTGTTGGTATTATATGGTAGATTAAGATATCAAATTATGGAGGTAAGTGGTAAGGAAAATATGGATTTTGTTAGTCGTACCTGGTGTGATAGTCTGATTAGATGGGTCTTCGAAAATGGAACAACTCCCTGTCTCTAAGAAAGAGTCACCTTGAATAGTCAAACTGTTTGATCTCTTACTTCTATTGATTTACATTCTCTTTAAATTGGTCTAAAATAATAATTTTTTTCCTGTACAATGCCTATAAAAATTTCATGCTTTTGAAGTGCAAGGGGGGAAGATTTGAAATAATAGTAAAACTTTGAAGCTTAAAACTTAGAAATGCCATATCTTTATGGGGTAAATGGCTGTGATGGTATGGGGTCTTTTTTGTTCACATCCTTTATATAGTGGAGTCTAGGTGTTAGCTTGCACTTTTCCTTGTGATGCTAGCTTGGTTTGTAATATATATTTTGCTTCTATCATGTTGTTTGTCAACCCAAATCTAATCTCAGTTAGTCGATTCAGTTGCCTTGATACTAGAGCACAAGGCTGTAATGTCCAGCTTGATTTCATTTTGAATATGTTTTCTTTGATTGAACTTCTTTTCTTCTTGTGTATGAAGTATATAATGTGTTTTGCTTTTAATGCAGAATGCCTTTAGAGATTTTACCATCTACAGTGTTTGGGTTACAAGGAGCATGATTGTTCAGTTTTCTTAATTATATGGTGTATACCCATAAATTGGCCTTGTAATACTTATATTATCTAATTCTGCAGGAAGGTCAGCTCGTGCACCAATGCGTGCCCCTGCTCGTACCCCTCAACCAGGTAATGTCATGTATAAGTTAATACACTTAAGGCATGAGGTTGGGACTTTATTGCTTATCTTCATTTGTGCTCCGTCCCTTGAACCCAACCTCACATGTTTATTTTCACCACATTATTATTACAGCTGTGATATCTACTAAGGTATTTTGACTTCTTTGTTACTGCAGCTAGCCGTGCACCTCCTCCAGCTCCTGTCCAGAGTAGTGGTGGTGGATCCATGCTTGGAGGCATTGGTTCAACAATTGCTCAAGGTACTTGAAGCTGATTAATTATAATAAATACATCTAATTACTTGTACAAATTGTAAATTGTGTAAAGCTAGAAACTCATGGTTAATTATATCTGTTCTTAGGCATGGCTTTTGGTACTGGAAGTGCTGTTGCACACAGGGCTGTTGATGCTGTGATGGGTCCTCGTACAATTCAGCATGAAACGGTTGCTGCTGCTGCCTCAGCACCTGCTGCAAGCAGTGTTGTTTCCGATGCATGTGGCATGCACACCAAGGCATTCCAAGATGTAAGTCTCTCTCTCTGTATGTGTGTGTGTGACTATGTCTCAGTGTTTCTATGCAAGCGTGCATGTTTTTGTGTTATTATTTGTGCAATTACAGTAATTTTCAAATTATATTCGACTTGGTCCGTCCCAAAAAAAGTCACTCTTTCCTCTTTGATGTGTCCCCTGAAATTTTTTCTTTGTCCCCTAAAATATTTCCATTTCAAAAAAAAGGACAGAATTTTTAGTTCAATTTTTAAAGGTAAAAGCTAGTCAAACTATTATCTTATTCGTCAAAAGGGCCTTTTTTGGGATGGATGCTGTATTATTTATAGAGCAAGGTAAGTGTAATGTGCTGTTAATGAATTATCTGGGACCTATGGATCTTGAACTGGCCAACTTTTATCACTATGGATCATTCTTTTTCTTGTTGGTTGTATTACTTATTGGGGATAAGAACTAGCAAGGCAAAATGACCTAGTGCTTCATTTATCTCTTGAATCTTTTTGATGCATGTCCTCGCATCCTATATATTGTGCTTGGTCTAGTTGTTGAAATGAGTTGAAGTTGTATTTGAATTATTTACTAGTGTTTCTTGCATCATAGTATGGAAAGAATCTAGTTGGGTATTATGTGTGTAGAAGTATCACATATAACTGCGGAGGAAAGGAAATAAAAATCAAGAAAGTGACTCAGAAAATACTCGTATCTCAGTTAGTGTCACGTAATAAACCTTGGTTTTATACCAATGGCATCTCTGTTGCACTATTCAGAATATGCCTTATTCTGTTTTTATTCTTGCTACCCTCCCCCAATCCCCCCAAACAAGTCCCTATTCTGTTTTAGTAGTTAAATGATTACTAACTTGGAAGTTGTGTTCTGCCATTCACTGGGCACTAGTTACCTGTACAGTTAAATAAGGCCATCTATTTAAACTCATGCATTAGTACATATGCTAGGTAGTACACTAGTCATTTCTACAGATGAATTGATGTTAGTTTGCCACTGGTTTTCTTGCAGTGCCTGAACAGCTCTGGCAATGACATTGGCAAGTGCCAGTTCTACATGGATATGCTGTCTGACTGTAGGAGGAATTCTGGTTTGATGAGTACTTGAGTGCTAGCAGACACCCATTAATTGAAATGCTTTGGAATTCTTATTCTTGGTACCTTTTGGTATTTGGTGGTTTGGTGCTGAACTTTGAAGCACCACCATGGATTGACATTATTTAGCCTTGAATAATGCTCTGTGACAATTAATTTTATATGGTTGAAATGGATGGAGTCTGAGGTTGGTATTAGCTTTTGCGTGAGCTCAATCTGGCGTTTCAATATTCAATCATCGTAATTTTACACCTAAATGCTCAAGCTGTGTAATTTATGGAGTGCAAATAGGCTAACAAAGCATGGCCTTGCTACAGTCTGCGAAACTATCTCTGCAATGACAGGAATATGCCGTACAATAATACCTTAAGCAAGGAGAATTAGGCACCATACCAGATAAAGATGATAAATTGTAGGTTTATAAGATATTAAGAGCTCCATCTCGCTACCAAGATTTAAACGAGTGGTCGTTAGCCCATTCCTAAATACCAAAGCCAGTTGTTGACACGACATGGTGAGGACACCAACAACCTAGGCCCTTCTTATTGTGTTAATCGATCAACCTATTGGAGACGGAGAGCATGTCTAGCACATTTCAGCTCTTGGTTTGTGCGTAACCGAGAAATTCGTGATTTGCCTCTTCACAGTTTCAAACACCAACTATTTTCTTCTAGTAATATAAAATTCGAAGCCTACTATGTCACAATCGCTGTACCAAAAACATTAAAATTACCATTAAATCAAACGCTTACAATAATATCAAATGTCAAAACTGCTCAAAGCAGGTCAACCAAAAGTTGACCTTAGCATGAGGCCAGCTACTTAATAAAACGAAAGATCTAGAGAATTTGACCTAATCAAGTAAATCCCAACCATAAAAACCAAGTCATATTGTTAATAATAATGGTCTCTTAAACAAATTATAGAAACCTAACCAAATAGGTCGTAAACCATATCTACACTTGCACCATTACTATGATTTTGGATTTATTAATTATTTCCATAATCTACCCTTGAGAAAGCTGGTGCACAGTTTCTTCCATGCCTCCCTATCTGGTTCCAATGCGTCCACATTAGCCCTTGCTACATCTGCATAAGCCTCCTGTAAATTAAGGAAAAACATTAATTAGTAATTACCAATAGCAAGAGATCTAGAGAGGAGACAAAGTTATGCATAATGTACCTGGATGAAATTGCGTTGGAGAAGACGGTCAATGAGGTGGAGAAGAATATCTTTGGTGTACTCGGGGTGTCCTTGAATTCCCATTATGTGATCACCATACCTGAACATTTCAACACCCGTCTTTTCAGACCAAGCCATCACCTCTGCTTTTGGAGGTAGTTCCCTCACCTATATAAGAGATGGATTGAAAACATAACATAACAATTTGTTTATGAATCATACAATGTAGTTTTATGATTACAAGGCAGGTAGGGATACCTCGTCTCGATGGCATTCGATAACAGAGAGTAGAGCAGGCATTTTCAGAGATCCGATTTGCTTAGATGAAGATGGAAAATGAACTGTAGTAACACCGATATCCCATCCAGAAATGTTACGACAAACCTTTCCTCCCAACGCACGACTTAGAATCTGAAACAAGTATGGGTTAGAAGAATTAGTTTGGTAGTATAATGCTAGGTAATACTCCACGGCCACTCCCTCCGTTCCGGCATTTTGAAATCTTTTACTTAATTACTAAAAATATCGCCGATGTAGTGACTTTTAAGGAATTGATGTGATCGTTACCCACAAAGGTCGTTTTCCATTATAGAAAAGTTAGCTAGAGAGTAGAGTAAGCAATATGACGTCTAATCCTATTTAGTAACATCGCATTCCAAATATCATCAACACTCAATATTTTTACCCTCCACAGGGAAGGGATCAAGGGATGGTAAAAAACTAAAAATACACTCCATAATCTGCGGAACTTGGGCTTAGGTCCGTAAAATAAGAGAGTGAGATTTAAAGTTTGGTAAGCCCACCAACTTTATAAAGTAGTTGGGCCTACAAATCCTGCGTATATTTCTCTTCCTAGCCCTATAGCTAGTATGTGGCTCAGCTGGTTATGGTAAGAGAGGGATTTCCAGACAAAGCATGTGAAATTTCTGATATCATTGGTCCCCATAACATGAGTTTGATCGCACGGTGCAGGACCACCCCAATACGGTAACTATTATGCGTAAAACCACATGCAAACTAAACAACTTTAACCTCTTTTGGTTTGTCAACTTACCATATTTCTGTCACGTACCATGCGCGTAGGAATCAAGTCATAAAGCTCCGGTTTGCTACTTTCAGGTTTTTGTTTTTTTTATTAAAAGCTACTAACTTCTCTTAATCAATTTCTCACTATTTCTTAATCTTATTTCAAAATAAAAATGCCAAACACACCCTCGTTATTTTGGCCTATTTCACATTTATGGTTGGCTCAACGAATTTCGAAATGAAATACTCCTCTAAATAACCTACCAAATTGTGGGGCAAGCCAAAAGAGAATATATATACTCATTCTGTTCAGGGCAAGGAGTCCACTATATATTCTATTTTGAAATATTTCACTAAAAAAATCCACTTTCAAAAATTATTAAAATATAAAAGTGTTATTTTATTACAAAAAGCGACTACTAAAAGTGTCATTTTTTTTTAAAAAATTTGACTTTTAAATGTGTTCTTTGCTGGAACGGAGGGAGTATATTTTAAAGGGGGAAATTTAGGTCAATCCCCTTTCAATAATTTTTAATCTCTACATTACCTTCATTTAAAAAAAAAAAAACTTTTGGGGCGAAAAAATATTATATGATATTAATGAAAAGGAAAACACACAAGCATTAAGCACGCGGTGCATAGCAAAACCAAAGCCATGCATCACAATTTAGACATGCGGTGAATCACAAATTTAAAACCGATGCATCGCAATTCAAGCATGCAGTGCTCCCCTATATTTTGCTGCATCAGTTGTGCATCCGGATGCTTGGAATTAGAGGCTCACAATTGTGCACTTCCCTATATCTATTCAAATCTCACGTTCTTCTTTTATTCATATATTCCTAGGGATCAAAATCAATTAAATGTTACAGTTTAATTAAAGAAAGATCTATCTTTTTTCTTCAAGCTCAAGAAGGATTTTTTAGAATAGACAATGACAATTTCAGACCAAGAGAGCTTGGGGGTTGCGAGGAACGGAGGGAGTAACAAATTAATAATGTTACAAAACAATTAAATATGGTTTATTGTCATGAGTTAAAGACAAATCAAAGAATAAAATTCCACCGCGTGGCATATACTATATAGTATGTCAGGTCATGTCACAATCTAAAGCCCAGCCAAGGTCAGACTACAAATTTTCACTTTAATTAGCGTGATTAACTATTTATCTACATGTCGCATTTCAAAAATTGTTCACCGCTTGCTAAAAAAAAAAGAAAATTGTTTATTACATACTGTAGTTAGTAATACACGGGATTAGTATAATACATTTAAAAAATGTACAAGTTTAATATATAAAAATACGTGAACAGAAAAACAAAACTTCTCTACATTTATATGGATATGATATGATTATAATTAAAATATATGAGACAAAAATACGTTATATTCTATATAGATATGCTTATATATAAATTTAAATATCATAATATTTATTTTTCTATACACTCTTAAAACTATTATTTTCATATTATAATTACATATTTATCAATATCATAACTACGGGTTAATAGTTGAATGAAAGCATAACTAAGCACTCATCCTGTCACGTGGGTATTCAAAAAGTATGAGCACTAACAAATAATGTTTCTTTTCTTTTTTTGAATCCAACAAATAATGTCTCTTAGACCCCATAGTTATAATTTTCAAGTTAAATATCCTATTTGATTTAATTTGGAAAAAGATAAGTAACATAAATAGAATAATTGAAGTAATGGATTTATATCAAATTGTATATATACAGGAGTTCTATACGTAAAGTATAACATATTTAAAGTTTTTTACGTATATTATACTGTTGGCTAAAAAATATGAATATTTTTAATTAAGTCTGGTACGAATACAATAAACGAAAGCATTTTTTAATTATTCATACGTACGTGTTTTATACACATACTATGCATGTACCTTACTAACTACAGTCCATTCAACCTAAAGAGTTCATGCCTAAAAACAATAATTATTAAATTCTATGTTTTCAGACAAGGAGTCTGTTATTTTATTTTGAGTTGTTTCAGTTAAAAAATCAAATTTCAAACATTAAGACATTAAAGTGTTATTGTATTATTAACGAGATACTAAAAATATTATTTTTTCAAAAAAATTGATTATCAAATGAGGATTATTTACCCGAAACGAAAAAAATATATAACTAATACTCCCTCCGTTCCTAAATTATCGTCCTCATTTCCTTTTTCGTCCGTCCCAAAATAATTGTCCACTTTGTAACTTACCTTTTTAGAACATCACTTTTACCACTTTACCCTTATTTTTTCACTCTACTTTAATTATGTGCCACATATATATGGACATTAATAGAAACTACACATTAAACCAATATAAATAGTCAAGTCAATTACTTTTTCTTAAACTGTGCGTCAGTTCAAACAGGACAATTATTTAGGGACGGAGGGAGTATTAAAGTTGAATCAAAATTACAAAAAAACATTTAATAATAAGTTATATTGAGAGGGAATGAGTTGGGTTGGTTGCATAAAAGAAAGTAGGGTTGCGTGCTACTATCAAACTTAACAATTTGATGAATAATAAACCAAATAGGGAGTACTTTGAGCGTGTCAGCAAACAAACATAAGTATATTAAGTACATAACTGATAAACCCAACCCAAAAAAGAAAAAAACACAATTGACAGCTGTTCACTTAAAAAACACATTTGTTATGACACCTGACAAACATGAAACATGAAACATGCCAGGAATGCTAAAAGGAAGACAAAAATGAATAAATTGACAGCCTCTGTTTACTTTAGATTCATTCATATTTTATCACCTTGCCTTTTACTAAACTAAATTTGTAGCACTCAAACTCAAAGTAAGAAAGATATCGGGAGAATGCCGATAGATGATATAGTTAAAACATTGGGATTGGGTTGGTCTAAAACTCTAAATCGAAAAACAATTTTACCTGGTGACCGAAGCAAATGCCCAGCACTCTTTTCTTTAAACGATCCAACTTAACCAGCAAATTTAGGAGCTTGCAGATCCATGGATCATTGCCGTGTGCATCATTGCAGCTACCGGTTATTACGAACCCATCGTACTCTCCAATCTCCTCATCCTCCGGGAACTCACCGCCGGCGACACGAAACATCTCCCACGTTTCCCCTTCTTCACCTAGCATTCTTGCAAACACCCCAAAATACCCTCCGTATTTCTTCTTCACGTATTCCGAGTCTTCCGCGCACAGAAGCACCCCAAATCTCTTCTTCCCCTCCATTCTCCCCTTCTCTCTCTCTCTCTCTCTCTCTCTCTCTAACTATATATAATATGTATGTAGCTGTATCAATATGTTTCTCTCTCTAGAAATGGGGCTAGAGAGAGAAATATAGAGAAACAGCCGATACTTCTTCCCTGAGATGGTAACCGTGGAATTGATGCCCATACGCTGATACACAAGCTTCTTTTAAACTGATGGTGTTATGGAACAAGTCATTTCTAGACACTTATTAACATATTTGACCCTCTTCTCAATGACATATATACCCATTTCTTTTGTTGCTTTTTACAGTGCAGGCTGAAAATAGTGTTATGTATTTTTCGCATAATTGCAGTCACATACATTCGTTCTATGTATTGTCATCTAGGGGTAAATATAAGAGTAGTTTTATAGCTTTGGTGTAATCTTCAGTCAGCTTCAACCCAACGTGTATTTGTGGTAATATAAATAAATATAATGGAGTATTTTGAAATAGCTAAAGACACTTTAAATTTTAACTGTATTTCATTATTATGTTTTATTTTCTTTATATCAAATCAAATGCTTTAGAAAAAATCATAAATATTTTGATTGTTGTGAGTCTAGGAGTGTAAAAAAAAGTTGAGAATCGAAAGCTACTCGATTTGATTCGATTTTGTAGCTTAAATAAATGATAGTATGATACGTTACATACAAACGTATTCCAATAGAGATTAACGGATCGTTAAGTATATAACCATGAGGTGTGAGATGAGAAAGAACGACGTCTACTAAGTTAAAGGTAAGGAGGAGGGCTATTGAGTTGAAAGATAAAGCATGTTGCTGCCGAAAGTGTAGAGAGAGACATATCTATAGAGAGAGGCGTGTGTAAATGTGTGTGACTTAGTATAAAGTGTGAATGTGAATTAAGATTTGATTATTTTGATATTTGGTGCCGATTTGGATTAAGGTTTGATTACTTTGAATATTTGGTACTAATTTGAAAACTGTTAAATAGTCTAATTAGAGATACTAAAGAATTCTAATATATAATTTTACATGTATATAATATAAAATTTTATATTAGAATGATGCTTTGATTATATTTGACACCAAAAATTACAAATCGAACCACGTTATTAAGAATATTTTCAAACGGAAACCATACCGCTTTAACTCAAAACAAAACTAAATTGAATCGACTGATTCAATTCAATTTTGCGATTTAGTAATTCACACTTAACCTTAGTGACGATCATTCCATTTATATAGCTATTTTTGGTTTTGATTCTTGTATATATTGACTTTGTTTTGGTCAAAGATTCAAGGTTCAGAGTTTAAGTCAAAGATTCATTGTAATGTGGATACATTTAAGAACTTGTTACTCCCTCTTCTTAATTATTGTCATAGTTTAACTTTGTACGTTAAATTGTGTTTTTTACATAAAAACGAGACATATTTTTAAATAAAAAATTATAAAATATTAGTTGAAAAAAATTAATTAAAAATAAGACAAAATTTTGAAAAACACTCTATTTATTCAAACCATCAAACAAGAACACTAAATTAAAAATGGATGGAGTATAATTTATGAGTTTGAGCTAAAGCAGTGAAAACGGGCAAATGGGACGGGCTTGCTAGCGGGCCTGAAAAGCCCTCCACTAAACGGGCCGAGTCAGAAAAATCCCATAGACTTGCCGGTCTTCGAATCCCTTGGCCTAATCCACCCCACGTAGGGCCACGGGCAAAATGGACAAAGCCCGCAAAATGTCAACTTATCCCAACTTCACATATGCCACACCCAATTTCAACCAAATTTGTGACCACTAACTTACCAATCAAAGAAATGTTAACTTATCCGACCAAGTGACCAACTGTGCATTTGTGATTTGTGTGATATCTTAGTTAAACGAAATTACCAAACCCTAGAAACATGTAATCATTAATTTAACAAAAATTAACCAAAGCTATCATAAATCATAAGTCAAACGATCCAAATGCAAGACTAGAAGACGAGATCAGAAGTGAGAAAAGAGAAAGACTGAAGACGAGGTCAGGGAGTTGCTTGTATTGAAGAATGTACGGAGCTGGAGCAGGTAGCATTCAGTCGAGCACCGTGGCGCAGTAATGGTGGTGGAAGTCCTTGGAGTCGCACATAGCGGCAGAACGACAAGTTCGTTTCCAGGTGTGATAGCGTGAGATGAGAGAGAGTTAAGAGTTTGAGATGGAGGCCGGGCCGGAGGCGCGCAATCGCCGAAGGAAGAAATTGGTCGGCGTTCGGCGTTCACGTGAGAGAGAGAGAGAGAGAGAGAGAGAGAGTATTTTCAAATTTTGATTTTTGACCACTAACTACTAGTTTGTCAAAATCGAGTCCATAGGCACCCAGACTTTTCAAGGGGGCCTCAATTTAGTAGGCAAAAAACCCGGCTTTGGCCCGGCAGGCAGTGGGCCTCGTTTGGAGCTTAAAAGCAGAAAAGCCCGGCCCGATCATAAAGTTAAACACTTAAACTTAATTACAAAATTAAAAACTAAAACATAAATTTAAAAAGAAAAAAACTATCAGACATTCATTTAGACCACTTTTTTTCTTTTTTTTTTCTTTTGGTTAGATAAATTTATGACAGAATATGATCTATTTCCAAATCATTGTTCTTTTTTTTGTTGAAACTCATAATCTAAATTGATGGAAGTGACACTTAAAAGAAGAAATGAAATTGATCTTTCAAGTTCTAATCTAGTTTAGTATGGTTGTAGTTAGTAATTTTATCGGCGATCTATTTAATTGAGTATCTCTATATGATATTAGCTAATAAAAAGTCTCAATAGTATAAACTTGATAAAAAAAATAAAATTAAAATGCTAGATTGTGTCGGGCGAATAAAAAAAATGAACATTTGCTAGTTAGTATGGTTTTGCAAACTAGAACCCGAATTTTTTTGTCTATCCTTAGAAAACACATATTAAAATTTTGGGGACAATATGATGAACTTCAATTTGATTATAAATTTTTTGAAAAAAATATCCTTCAAGTAACACATGTATTTTTTCTTTGATCTGTAACATTATTGTTTTTATAGTTTCTGTTTCGTTCAATTGTTGAAATTACTACCTTTGTTTATATTTGCTTTGATTGCACTTTTGCTTTGTAATTGTGTAAGTTAGACTAGTAAGTATGTGTGTGTTTGAACTTTTGATGTGTTATATAACATTTATTAGCTAATTTGTGAGTTTTTTTTAATAAAAAATATTTATTTCTTTGGCCCATAGGCCCGAGGCCCAGAGGCCCGAAATGCGCATGGGCTGGGCTTGAGTTTTATGAGGCCCGACACTATTTCGAGCCCGGCCCGTTTAACATCTCTACTAACTACTAACCCTAACTCTTTTTTGACGAAAAACTGGAAAGGAATGGGAATGGGCCGCTTGGGTTGGGCAGTGGTAAATGGATTTAAAACTTTTAAAAAATATAAGAAAGTGTGGGCTGTCCGTCGCCCGCTTCGCCCCAACCTACAAATGCATTCCTGCATCCAAACAGGTATCTAATACATTAGCCCAACTAGTCCCTAATAGGTCGCGGGGCGGGCATGTCCGCGGGCTTTTACCGTATTTAACAACTTTAAGTTTGACATTGAAAACAATAATTTCAAAGTATTAACATTTCAAAAATGAAAAATGATTTTTTATTAGTAGTAGCGAACTATGGAATTCAGTTTGATACTAGTCCATATACTAATGAATTATTTTTTTATCCACGAGCGAGTGTAAAATCTTTTTTACACAAGCATCTTTCAAAACACGACACGTGGCCAACCAAAATCTAAAAAATTTAAAATAAAGATTGTGATTGAGTTGTGTCATATTCCAATAATTGTTTGTGTAAAAAAAATTCTAAACCGTCCGTAGATGAAAATTTTATTCTATATTAATTGTTGGAGATTACTCCCTAACGGTTTATTTGGTAGTCGGATATAGATAAACAATATTATTAATCACAGTACTATTAGTGCCCTCGCTATTATTCTTCACTTGTATATCAGATGTAATTTTGAGATTAATAATGTTAATCCAATTTTTTTTTATTGAGAACGCTAATAATACCACAACGACCCTTGATATTAATAATGAAGAGATAATGACTTTATTCGAATAACTTGTGTTATTAGTCCCAACCACCTATTATGTACCAAACATAAGACAATTCGGCTTATTAATCATATCTAACCTTAATCTTGGTTACCAAACGACACCTAAGATTTTAATTCTATTTAAGGTTACAAAAATGGATCAAAATGATATAGCCCATAAATAATTTGTGATTGGTCATTAAATGATTTATTCATTCTTCCTTTTTCATGAAGCATGAATGCAAACAATGGCACTTGTTATCGGTTTATTCCACTTATTTCCGTAACTGTTTTACACACCAAGGGATTGAGATATGATTTAATCGAAACAATTTTTATTCATCAAGGTAATTAAGAATGTATACGATACTTATGATTTCTATAATTAATTTGGTTGTCCTATACGTAATATCATTCCGTTTCTGACAAAAAAATCACTATTTTATTTTGAGATGTTTCACTTAAAAAGTCTACTTAAAAAATTAAGACATAAGAATATTTTTTTATTACTAATGTACTATTAAAAATATAATTTTCTAAAAAAATTGATTTTTAAACGGAATCTCTTAGCTTGGAATGAAATAAATATTTAATTAAGTACTCGGTATATGTTAGACCAGGTACAATGGGGGGCCATTTGGGAGTATTGAAGGGATTCTTCTATACATGGTAGCCAAATTAGGAAAAAGGATGTATGGGTAGCTTTGGAGGCTACCCAATTCAAGAATAGCAAACATCTTCCTTCCAGCCACCTTTCCACGTGGCGGATTATGACTGGTTGGATAAAATTTTCCTTTTAATCCCATTTTTGGCCTATTTTTCACCTCAAAAATTATTTTTTTTTAATTTTTTTTAAAAATATCTACACATTTTTATCTATAAATAGAGACTTGGATTGTTGAATTTGGATACTTTTTTACATTTTTATCTAAATAATATATATATATATATATATATATATATATATATATATATAATGACAATGGTGGATTTCTCCCTCCAAATCTCACTTTTGAATTATTGACTTTTAAGTTACCATTTCGCTCTTTCTCTCTCATATCTTCTCTGGTTGTATTTCTTTTTCTCTCTTCCATCTCCTCCATATTTTCTCTCTCATCACCACCATCTCCTCTCTTTTAAATATGTTTAAACAGTTTTATCTCTTTAAACATAAAAAATAGTAACTAAAACAAAAATAATAGTTTCGGTGTCAAGAAAACAAAAATATAAGAAGTTAGTAAAATAAAAATAATTTATGAAACAAGCAACTATAAAAAATAAAAGTTACAAAATCAACAAAACAAAAATAATTTAATGCGGAGGTTAGTAAAATAAAATAATTTACGAAACAAAAGTTTAAAACAAATTCTTAAAAATATATATGTAAAAAAATACGTTAGTAAAATAAAAATATTTGATGGAACAAAAATAATAATTACAAAGTCAATAAAAACAAAAACAATTTAAACTAAGGTTACTAAATGAATAAAAATAATTTACGGAACAAAATTTTAAAACAAATTCTTAAAAATAGCTATGTAAAACAAAAATACATTAGTTAAATAAAAAATATTTGATGGAACAAAAATAATAGTTACAGAGTCAATAAAACAAGAATAATTTAAACTGAAGTTAGTAAAATTATAAAAATAATTTACGGAACAAAATTTTAAAACAAATTCTTAAAAATACTAATGTAAAAAAATACATTAGTAAAATAAAAATATTTGATGGAACAAAAATAATAGTTACAGAGTCAATAAAACAAAACAATTTAAACTGAGGTTAGTAAAATAATAATAAAAAATTATGGAACAATTTTTTTCCGTAAAAGTAATTCTTAAAATTAAGTTTGTTTCAAGACATTCATCATACATAGTTTTTTAATATTATAAAGTGTTCGGGGTTGTCAGACCATGAATTGCCACGTAAAATCAGTGTTCCAGTAATGCTACTGAGAAACATCGACCATGTTGCAGGGTTGTGCAATGGAACAAGACTAATCATCATAAATATTGAGGATCATATTGTTGAAACAAATTTTTTGAAATGAAGCAATGTTGGAGAAAATGTTTTTATACCAAGATTATCATTAACTTATCCGATGTAATACTGTCTTTCAAGTTCCAAATAAGACAATTTACATTGCGAGTATTATATACAATGACAATTAACAAGTTTCAAAGTCAATAATTGCACGCAGATCTCTTTTAGGAAAAAAAAACCAGTATTTAGCCATAGACAATTATATGTCGTAGTTTCTAGAGTAACAAATTATTTTAGTTTGAAGATATTGATATGCATTGAAGATGAAAAACCAACTAATAAGACAACAAATGTTATATATAAAAATATTTTTTATAATCTATAATGATTAGTGATATACTTATGTGTAATTGTTAATAAACCCATCCTCCTTATTTTGTTTATGTATGATTTTGTTGACGTGCGTTTAACGCACGGGTTAAAAAAACTAGTTAAGATAAGAATAGTGGAGATGTAAAGTTATTGATGTTTGTGTCACCGTTATAAAGTGTTTTTTTATTGGGTAACTTAGAGTAGCTTAAAGATGTTTTTTTTTTTTATATAAATAATTTGGGTAGCTTGGGGAGCAACATTTGCTCCGCATTAGACCAGGTACAACGGTGTATTTTATGGGGATCAAGATAAGTTTTTGGCAAACAACGGAGGATCATGGTGCAATCAAAGGGAAATCAAATATGATTTCCTCGGCTTCCGTCTCTTTGGTTGAGACCGCGCAATTTGGGGAATTTCTAGCTCATTTGCCTTTTCCTTCCTGCCAATTCTATTTCTCTCGCCAAATGTAGGTAGGTCCCTTTAATAATTTTTTTTTCTTTTTCTTTGATTTTTGGTCTTTTTTGGCTTTTTACAATTCATAAAAAAAAATATTTTTAAGAAGTACATATTTTTATCTATAAGTAGAGACTTGGTTTGACTCATTTGATCACCATATAAATTTTTTCAAAATTTGAAGTTATTAGATATAAATATAATGGGGCATGATAGATTATTGGAATTTGTGTAAAACTGTTGTATGTATTTTTTTGTTTGCGTAGCTTATAAGCATCATATGAATTTTTATATTTATTTTTAATGAATTGAGTATTATACAAGGATCTAATTATATTTATTGTTATACATGCTCTTAGTCACCTAAATTGAAATTAAAAATTACTACTGAAACATGCTATACAACTTTTTTCTAACATTCGGTGATGCGCCACTTTTTTGTCAGTCCTCTGGTCTTCTTCCAAAACATTGGCTCTTCAACCTCTTCGATGGTGCTTCTTGAATCAAAATCCTTGTTGTTAGAAGTCAAAATATTGAAAATACTCTTTGAAGGTACTAGCAGTCTATTACTATAGATTTATATTAAAAAGTCAACTAGCATGAGAATCATTAAACTATAGAAATATATATATAACATTGGTCGGAGCATTATGGTTGTGCCAAGTTACTCCTCAAGCATCCACAATCATTGACTTGAAAATTTTCATTTTCTATTTGTTAGCTAAAAAAAAATTAATAGTAGTTAATATAATATTATGATATTTATCATTTACTATTAATCTCTTTTATTGTTAATAATATGAAAATCTTATATATAAAGACTTTTACTACCAACATTATTTCTTAACCAATATGGGATAATATTATTATATTGATATTGAGTAAGTATTTTACTCTAATGACTCACTTCTAACACCATATTTTAAGCATTGATATCTTATTAATCTAAATCTCGATTTGGACAAATAAATATATCATTTTGATACTCTCACCAAGTAAAACACATTTTTATAATTACATTTGCCAATAAACAAATGACACGTAAAGAAATTCGTGCCTCAAGTTACACAATTTCTTTCACTAAAAATACTAATTTTTCAACAAGTATTATGTGAGTACTTTAATGGTTTCTAAAATCAACATTAATTTATAACTAATATAAGACACATCTCTAGTATAATTACTAATAAAAGTGATGTAACAAACATTTGTTGAAAATTGATGTTGGTTTAAAAAGTATTTAGATAAATGATTTTTACTAAACTAACAAAAGAAGATATATGTTTACAATTGTTAGAAGTTGACGTTGATTTTAAAAGTTCTTAAGAAAACTCTTATCAATAAAAATAATTTATTCCTCATTGGTTACAAATAATTATTTTAGTTTAAAATTTTTTAGATAAAAATCTTTTACTAACAATAGAAGAGTTGTATCTCACATTAGATAGAAAATAATTAATGTTTGTTTCAAAAGTCTTAAAATAACAGACTTCTACTATTATTATTAATAGAATAGATGTATCTCACATTCGTTAGAAAATGATGTTGGTTTCAAAATGTTTAAAATAAAAAATTCTAATGACTTTTAAAACTAATATCAATTTATAAGTAATGTAAGAAACATCTCTTTTAATGGTAATATCACTAGAGGTGTATTTCATATTAATTATAAATTGATATTGGTTAAAAAAATTTTTTTTTGATAAAAGATTTCTACTTATCATTATAGAAGAAATGTATCTTACATTATTTATAAAAAAATGTTACTTTTGAAAGTCTTATATAAAAGACTTCTACTCTTATTACTAATAAAAAAGATGTATATATATCACATTATTTAAAAAGAAAAGTTAGATTTTAAAGTATTTAGACTTAACGCTTTCGCTCTTATAAGAGATGTATCGCACATTGAAAAATATTTTACTATTATTACCAATAGAAGAGATGTATTCCACATTGATTAGAAATTGATATTGGTTTAAAAAATATTATTCCCTCCGTCCCAAAATTATTGTCTTGCTTTCACTTTTTCGTCCGTCCCAAAATAATTGTCTTCTTTGAAATTTTCCTTTTTTAGAACATCACTTTTACCACTTTATCCCTACTTTTTCTTCTTACTTTAATTTTGATCCACATATTCATGGGCTTTAAAGGAAACCACACACTATTCAAATATTAATAATCCAGTCAAATGTGTTTTCTTAAACCGTGCGTCAAGTCAACCCGGACGATAATTTTGAGACAAAGAGATTATTATTAATTAACAATAGAAGAGACGTATCATACATTAGTTAGAAAGTGATGTTGGTTTTTAAAATCTTTTGATAAAAGACTTTTACCATTATTACCAATAAAATGTATATCTCACAATGGTTAGAAAATGATGTTGATTTTAAATTATTTTAGATTAGATAAAAGATTTTTACTATTATTTGCAATAGAAGAGATATATTATACATTTGCTATAAATTGATATTGGTTTTAAATTACTATTATTACCAATAAAAGAGATACATGCTACATTGGTTAAAAAATGATATTGATTTTAAAAGTATTTAGATTAAAAAACTTATACTTTTATCATCAATAGAAGAGAAGAGAAAAGACGTATCCCATTATATAGAAAAAGATGTTGGTTTAAGATTTTTTTAGTTAAAAAACATTTACTATTATTACCAAATGATAAAATGTATTCTACATTGGTTAGCGAGTGATATATGTATTAAAAATATTTATATAAAAGACTTATTACGAATAAAAAAGATGTATTTCACATTGGTTAGGAAAGCGATATTGGTTTAAAATGCTTTATATAATGTATTTTACGTTGGTTACAAAAAGATGTATCACATATATTTAAAAGTGTATATTGGTTAAAAAATCTTTAGATAATTTTTTTTATGTTATTATCAATAGAAGACATGTATCATACATCTATACTATAGTATATTAAAGTTGGGGAGGACAACTCTAATAGTGACACGCCACCCAACTTTTGATATTGTTGAATACTTAAAACTTCACATCACTTGACTTGAAATTTTTCATTTTCTAGCCATTAGGTAAAAATAATAATTAATAATAGTTAATATGATATTATGATATTAATCATTTACAATTAATCTATTCTATTGTTAATAATAGTGGAAATCTTATATTAAAAGACTTTTACTACCAACATCATTTCTTAACCAATGTGGGATAATATTTTTATATTGACATTGGGTGAGTACTTTACTCTAATGACTCACTTCTAAAACCATACTTTAAACATTGATATCTTATTCATCTAAATATCGATTTGAACAAATAAATATATTATTTTGATACTCTCACCGAGTAGAACACATTTGTATAATTACCTTTGCCAACAAACAAATGACACGTAAAGAAATTCGTGCCTCAAGTTATACAATTTCTTTCACTAAAAACATTAATTTTTCAACAAGTATTAGGTGAGTACTTTAATGATGTTGACTTTTACTAAACTAACAAAAGAAGATGTATGTTTACAATTGTTAGAAGTTGATGTTGATTTTAAAAGTCCTTAAGGGTATGTTTGGATACCCCAATTCCATAGTTTGAAATTGGAATTAGGGGCCTCCAAAACCAATTTTATCGTTTGGGAATATAAATAAAATTTGGAATTGAAATTGTGTTGAAATTCTAAATCACTCTATTCCATAAAACTAATTTCATCCTAAATACAAATAATTTAAATTCTAATTTTTGATCAATTATTACACAGTAACAAATAATCGTCTTTTTACCACCACCAAAACAACTTTCAACCACCACCACTTGTGCCACCCGCCGCCGCCGGTCGCTGCGGCGAACACCTCCGGCAACCGCCACCAACGCCACCAATACCTCCGCCATCGCCTCTGCTGCCGCTTCCTCCAACTACCGCCGTCGATTGCCACCCACCGCCGTTAACCACCACCACTATATGCTATTTATTTTCTAAAATGTAATTTTTTTAAATATTTTTGTTATTAGCAAGGTTTGAACCCTTGTCATTCAAATCATTCAAAATAATCAACAACTATATACCACTAAATTAAACTAAATACTTAATATATTATTGAACTTTTATTTTAAGTATAATGTAGAATTACGATTGAATTCCACACATTATCCAAATAATGAAAATGCTATGATTTTGAAAGCAAATTGTAAGTTATTTAAATCCGATAGAATTTGAATATTTATTGAATTCAAAATCAATGCATCCAAACGGACCTTAAGAAAAATCTTACCAATAAAAATGATTTATTTCTCATTGGTTACAAAGAATTATTTTAGTTTAAAAGTTTTTAGATAAAAATCTTTTACTAACAATAGAAGAGATGCATCACACATTAGATAAAAAATAATGTTGGTTTCAAAAGTGTTAAGATTAAAAACTTTTACTATTATTATTAATAGAATAAATATCTATATCCCACATTCTTTAGAAAATTATGTTTGTTTCAAAAAATTTAACATAAAAGACTTCTATTATTATTAATATAATAGATGTATCTTTCAAAAGAGTTAAAATAAAAAACTTTTACTATTATATTATTAATTAGTAATACAATAGATGTATTTCACATTGTTTATAAGACTTCTACTATTATTACCAATAGAATATATATATATATATATACACACACACACACACACATTTGTTAGAAAATGATGTTGGTATTATATTCCAACATTTAAATCATAATGCCTAAAATTTTAAAAATTTATATTACTACTATTACTAAAAGAAGAAATATATGTCACATTTAAAAATTATAGTAGTATTAGTATTATTACCAAAAGAATCCGTGCGGAACACATGTAACTATTATATTCATATAATAGTGAAAGACTAGTACTCTTGCCCGTGCCGATGACACGACGGCAGTTTGAGAATTTATTAATAAATGAAGCAAATACTGTGAAAATGAACTACTAAAAATATTATTTTCTTAAAAAAATTGACTTTCAAACGGGGTTTCTTTACCCGGAATTGAGGAATTAATTAATAATTTGTATACGAAATTGTGGGCCGGGAAAAACATATATTTCAAATTACAAAACTTACGATTTGTTTTTAAATTTTTTTAATTTGTATACAAAATTACGGGTCGAAAAAAAAATTAAATTGATTAAGTTAATTACGAAAACAATTAAAAATAAAAAAATACAAATAAAATTTTTCGCAACCATAAAACTATAAAACTGTAAAACCGTAAAATATTAACTGTAAAATCATTTTATAAATGTTTTAACTTGGTAAAACAGTAAACTTAGTAAACCGTTTTATAACCGTAAAATATTAACTTGGTAAAAGAGTAAACTTGACATAACATATGCTATTAGGGCAAGTCCAATGGTGGTACTTGCCTACATGTATTAAAACCAAATTTTAATACCTATTGGTTATTATTTATGAGTATCAAATGATCATCTCCAACCATAGGTACCAAAATGAAGGGTATTAAAATTAGGTGAGGTACTAAGGAAGGTATCGAATTTGGTACATTCCCTAGTACCACACCTAATTTTGATATCTTTTACTTTAACCATTAAAGAACCTAATATTTTTACATAGGTATCAAAATTTGGTTTTGACCCCTACCATTGGACTGGCCCTTACTAGACCTCGCAATTACAACTTATCACTCATTAACCCATCCAACCCGTTAATATTTGTAGGTCAAAATAGGTAACCCGTTTTAACCAAAATATATTAATGAGTCGGGTTAAAGCGGAGCAAACCAGTTACCCGTGTTGATCCACTACTTTTTATACTATAAAATCATGTTTTTTTGGGGAAAAAAGTTGGGTTAAGATGAGTCAATCCCCTTTAACCAGTTACTCGTTTCAATGTAACTCATTCCAACCCAACTCATCGCGACTCGTTTGATATTTAAGTTTCAATAGGTTTTGACCCGTTACTACTCATTTCAACCCAACTCAACATACTCAATTGACAGGCCTAACTATTACCGTATGCGTTTTTTTTTTAAGGGTTGAGCAGAATTTTGTTCAAAGTGAACCGGACCAAATGGGCAAAAATTAAACAAAACGAATTTTATGGTTTAGATTAGACCTGACCGATAGATATTATTAGGACTGGTGATTGGATCGAGTATAAGTTGGGTCGAAATAGGTCACGATCTGTTATAATCCAAAATTAAACGAGTTGAAATTGGTTAGATTAAAACGGGTAATGGGTCAGAACGGGTTGACCCGTTTCGACACTCTTTTTTCCATCAAAAATCGTATATCTGTATAGCAAAAAAGAAGAAGAATAGAAATAGGTAACGGATCCGACCCGTTTTAACCAGATCCAAATCGACAAGTTAATTTTTTGGGTCAAAATGGGTAACCCATTTCGACCCACAAAATTAACGGATCAGATAATTTTAAAGTCGGATTGGATGGATTAACGGGTTTTAGGTTGTGATTGCTAGACTTAGATATTATACATATAATGTGCGTGTGCGAATGTATTAGGGTTTGGGTTGCATATATGCTATGCTATGCCTATGGGGTCAATGCTTTTTCTGGTTGGTTTGCCCTTATACGGTGTTTTGCCATTTTGGTCTATCTTCTGTTTAGGGATGTGTTAAGTGCCAAGCTAGATGTCCTTTTCAAATAAATGAATAATTTCGTGGCTAGGAGGAAGGAATTGAAGAAAGAAAAACACAAAAATCAACTGAATTCCGGGCAGTTCTATTCTATTTAAAAATTAAAATGTGAGATACGTAGCATCATTTTCTTCACCAAGTTTTATTTTGGCTAAGCTTCAGTACAGCTGATCACTAATTGATTAAGAAATTGAATTAAAGCAATAGGACAAGGAGAACAATGCAGAAGAGCCCAGCTTCTGTAACCATGTAACCAAAATGGCAAAAACAATGATAAGTAACACTTTCTTGTTTATATCAAGCAACCAGATTGGAACTAAATGTACCCTAGCTATGCCCCCTATTCATCTTTTCGCTCTCATCCTATATTAGATTTTATTATTTGTTTGTAGTGAGAAAGTAGGGAAAACTAGGTGAGTGTTATAAGACACAAAAAATTTAAAGGACTCAGCCCCTCACAGGCCAAAAATGTGTAGGTTCGGACCAAAGTATTGAGTTTCATACATTTTTGGTTCTGTTTTTGAATTTTGGCGAACCCTGAGTATTGATTTGATCCAAGTTCGTTTTTATAGCAAAATATTTCCTCTCATATTCGACTCTCGCCAGATGCTATAAGAGATCTTCCATAGTATTTTTTAATGCAAAATATATTCAATAAACATTTTTTCTCCTCCATATTTTTGAATTGTCGTGTGACAACTAGTCTTTACCTCGTGCAATAACCACACACAATTATTCTTTATTAACCCTAAGGGTAGACTAAGTGACTTGACCATTGAAAAAAAAAAAGTGTGACTTGACCATTGGGTTCTTTGTGGATTGATCCATCATTTAGTGGGATGTGTCATATTCGACTCTCACCAGATACAAATTTTCTTAAGCAGTAATTGTGGCAGATATTAAACTCTGGCCCAATGTGATATAGTTACATCTTGTAAGAAAACAAAAAGGAAATTAATCCCTCATTTCCAAAAATTAAGAATATTTTTTTTCAAAATCTTTTTAAATAGTGTTAATAAATTTAGTGCAATTTGAAGAAGGTACAAACGAATAAAACTACGATCTTAAAAGTTTGACTTGTTAGATATGACTTTTTTGTGACAAATGGAGTATCATTTATTGAATATTACTTCCGTTCTGAGAAAAAAAGTCTATTAATCTATTTTTTAAAAATAAGACATAAAAATATTATTTTATTACTAATTGACTATTAAAAATATCAATTTTTTTTCTTAAAAGGTTTAACTATCAAAGATTCTTTACTTTAATAAAGAGAGTAATATTTTATATGAATGATCGTAAAAATCTACAATATTAAAATATTATTCATAGCAAGTTTATCAAATATGTGGATATGATGATGTAAAGAAGTGATCCGATCCATTCTTTATTCACATGAAGAGAATAAAAAAAAAAGGAAGGAAGGAAAATTTTGTCATGTGCAGAGGAACTCATTCATTACAAAAGCATGCATGGGAACTAATTTTTCACACGTGAGAGAAAGGACAACTCAAATCTAACGACATAAATCAAGCACCTTAATTCCAGGTGACAACAAAATAAGGTTAAATAGGGGAAGTGAATAGCCTTATAAAACTTTAGGAGTTGTAAGAAAAACTTAAAAAATTGTAGCAAAAAATATAATTTTTGTTTGTCAACTGATGTAGTGTCAACTGACTGAAAAATTGAAGATTTCTTACACGCTGGTACTGTCAGCCTGAAGGAGAAAAATGGTTAGCTAGCTGACACTGTTTGATAGGTTTTTAAAATATCACAAGTTATAAAGAATGAATTAAAAAACAATTTATAAAACAAGTAAACAATTTATGAAACTGTCTGACTAAGACTTAAATATATTGAAACTTCTTAAGTATTAGAACAATTTGTAAGAGCTGATGAGTAAAAGATAAAATAATTGAAGTGGTTCACAGTATAAACTGCTACGTCCACTACTAAGTTGGTCAAACTTGGAGTGCACTAATATTATTAATAATTTAAGTGATAACTAATGGATCAATGTACAACAAAGATCGACGTTTAGGGAGTGTGATTAAAAGTCAAATACACTCGTGAGACAATCAAAAAATTCCTTAATGAATAAGAAAGAAGTAAAAAATATATAAACGATGATTGTCAAAACAAAGAACTAGAAATGTATAGAAATCAAGGGCAGTCTAGCTAATGTTTTGGATAAGACACTTCAAATGAGAATTCTACTTGAAAGAGTATGAATGCTTCAATTGTCTTCAAATTGTTGCTTCCAAGGACTTTATATAGAGCTGCTTGAGATTCAAACTGTTGGAGGCAAGATTTGAATGTGAAATCCAATCTAATCGGATGAGAATATCATTTTACAAGATCATGTGGATCTTGTTCGTAGGATATAAAATATAAGATTTTAGCTTAGCACAAATAAGGAAAGTATTAGAAATATCATGTTTGAACAAATAGGGAAATAATCGATTTTAAATAATTTATTTGTAGAAGTGTCAGGCGAAAGCTATTTCTGAAAGAAGTAGCTAGGCAGCTGAAAGAGTTTATGGTTTTAAAAACGTGGTTTACTTAAGTTATTTAATTTAATGGTTTTAATTAAATCATGCATAATCCAACAAACACCAAATCAAACACATCCCATTAAAAACCAATAAAATAATTTATTTGATACATATTTGATTCAAAATAAAAAAATATTTCCAACAGTGGCACATGATCCAATACTTTTACATATCCCACCATTTTTATCTCTATTAATTTAATATTTTTTTTAGAAAAATGACTAAAAACTTGAAAAAATCATAGAATTTTTTTCCTGATATCTAAATGAGACAAACCAAGTCTCTATTTGTAGGTAAAAATGTATACTTTAATTCAAGATTTTTTTTTAAAATAATTTTTTTGGCTCAAAATTGGTCAATAAAGACAATAGAGATTTCGCCACATGGAAAGGGCCAGAGGTGTCAGCCCCCTGCTGTCGGCTAGTTTGTTTTTTTTTTGCTACAAAACGATGTCGTTTTGTGTACTTTTTGGTTAAAACATAGTCGTTTTACTTACTGTGTATGGTCTTATTTGGTTTTGATTTGTGTCTTAAATTAATGCAAATCAAACCAAATCAAATACGATTTGAATTTAATTTCTTTTTGAACACCATTGGAAGCTTTGATTCATTAAGATTTTTTTTTAAACCTCAATTTTTCATGCTCTAAAGTTATGCTTCCCTTAGTTTCTCGTTTCGGGTAAAATTTGTAAAAAAAATTGCAAAATCATGTCTACAATTGTTATAACATTTCAATATTACCATTCATATTTGATATCAACATATTATAATTGAGCCGCCGATAATTCTCAGTAGGAGTAAGAACGTATTTACAACCTGGTAACTTGTAACAAATGAACTCATGGCTTGGAGATCAAAGGTACTATGGGCAGACCAGGACCATTAGGCCACTATTGGCTGCCCGAGGGTGGACAATGCGACCCTAGAAAGTATAGTTGTCTACTATTATGGCTAGCTAATCCATATCACATGCTTATTGTCCACCTCAGCAGGACATATACGCTTTCTAGAAGACCCCCGTGGCTTAACAAAATTTAATCCGTACAACACCTATATAAAAGCCCCTAACCCTTCACTGAAAGGTACGCACTCTTTTTGACCTCCTCACGCTGTCAAATTCGATTCTCTCTCATACTGACTCTCACGCCAAAAAGGATTTATAGGACCATCTCCTGCTCAGATAACATTTGCTTGTCTTTTTCATGTACCGATCCAGGGTGATTGAGCTGATTCTCGATCATATTCTTGACTCAGAAAATAACATCATCAAGTGGTTCCGTTGCAGGGAATTGAACCCAAGTCTTTACAACCCCGATAACTTATAACAAGGGTCAAGGGGACTATGACTTGGGGATCAAAGGCAATATGGGCGGACCAAACCCAACAGGCCATTACTGACGGTTATAGGGTGAACCATGTGGCCCTTAAAAATATGCTTGTCTACTATACTTGTTAGTTTAATCTGCAGTGACTGCCCGCATTAAAGAAACATTGTATTTGGTGAGTCAGCTTGTATCACCCGCGTTACTTCATTGCCCACATCATTTTTATTACTTGCTCCATTATCCTAAAAAGGAGTTGCACTACCCGCGGTGTCTAAAACAACCCACATGATTTTATGTTCCATTTAAGATGGCCCGTAGGAATTCACATTATATTGCCTCACCTTATTGCCTATGTAATTGTTATTTGTTTTATTTTTATCGATTATGTTACTTTATACTCTTATTCAGTTTAACATGATGAATTTGCAGCTTTGAACATTTTGTTCTTGAATATTATTTAGTAACAAGGAGGAGGGCGGCCCGCGCTATATCAATAAGTATGTACTGTATTATATTATTTTATTATTTAGTAACAGTGGAGAGCGGGGGTGGTTGGTGGGTTCGGGAGTTTTTGGAAAAAAGATAAAACCAGAACCAGACCAATAGTTTGGTTCTAAAAAAATTTAGAACCGGAACCAACCCAATATATATGAGAACCAAAACATTGGTTCGGTCCAGAACCAATCAAAGATGTATGAGAACCAGGACCAGAGCAATACTATGATTTTTTACTTTTTAATTGTTTAATACAAATACATAATAAAAATTTTAAGACTGAAACTTCATAAAAAAATTAAAAAACTTTCGATAAAAGTACATTCAACAATTAAAAATGTCGAACTCATAAACTCATAGCATAACAAATCGGTGGAAACAAAATAATAAAAAAGTATTAATTAAAAAGTAGAACAAAGAAAGTATTACGAATTAATATATATATATATATATATATATATATATATATATATATATATATATATATATATATATATATAATAAAAAACATATTGGGTTGGTTCGGTCAGGTTAAGTGTTTTTAGTTCGAGAAGCAGGGACCAACCCAAATGTTAAATTTTATGAAAATTCGATCGAGGACCAAACCAAAGTATTGATCCGATCTAATTTTGATTGGCTTGGCCCGATTCTATTGGTTCGGTCCGATTCTGAAAAAAATCATGCACACCCTTAGGTGGAGGGCGACCCGCTTTAATTCAATGTATTGTTTTGGCCTCCATGTTGCGTAGAGTAATTTGGCCCGTTGTCACTTGTGCTTTTGCTTTATGGCCCGCAACATAGTTTACTTGTGCAGCATGAGAATCAGTCGGCTCGCATGGTTAAGATTTGGGAGAATTTCAAGTGGGTACAATTTTGAAAACATGTTTTCATATAGAACCATCAATTTTTTGGACATTTCATTTAACTACAAATTGCTTGCCAAATGACAAAAATGCCATTAATGAAGACAAACCGATCCCAAGATTATGCAGGACCAAATCAATCGAAACTCGATGCCAAGTCGCATCGATGCATTGAGCATTAATGCGCAGACCAAAATCAATCGTAAACTCGATGCCAAGCCACGGCATCGATGCATTTGACGTAAAATCAATCAGAAACTCTGATGCCAAGTGTTGGCATCAGGATACATTTGATAGTATTTTGGAGGACCAAATCAATCCAGAAACTCTGATGCCAAGTGATGGCATCAGGATGCATTTGATAGTATTTTGGAGTACCAAATCAATCCAGAAACTCTGATGTCAAGTTCTGGCATTAGGATGCATTTGACAGCATTAATGCAGGACCAAAATCAATCCAGAAACTCTGATGCCAAGCCCTGGCATCAGGATGCATTTGACAGAAAATCAATCCAGAAACTCTGATGCCAAGTGATGGCATCAGGATGCATTTGACAGTATTTTGGAGGACCAAAATCAATACAGAAACTCTGATGCCAAGTTCTCGCATCAGGATGCATTTGATAGTATTTTGGAGGACCAAATTAATCCGAAACTCGATGCCAAGCCACGGCATCGAGATGCATTTGACAAGATATTATGCGGGACCAAATTAATCGAAAACTCGATGCCAAGTCTTTGCCGCATCGGGATGCATTTGACAGAAAATCAATCCAGAAACTCTGATGTCAAGCCCTGGCATCAGGATGCATTTGACAGTATTATGCAGGACCAAATTAATCCAGAAACTCTGATGCCAAGTGCTGGCATCAGGATGCATTTGACAAGATTATGCGCAGACCAAATCAATCAGAAACTCGATGCCAATCACGGCATCGGGATGCATTTGACGTAAAAATCAATCCAAAACTCGATGCCAAGCCACGGCATCGATGCATTTGACAAAGATTATGCATGACCAAAATCAATCCAGAAACTCTGATGCCAAGTGCTGGCATCAGGATGCATTTGATAGTATTTTGGAGGACCAAATTAATCAAGAACCTCTGATGCCAAGCCCTGGCATCAGGATGCATTTGACTTGATTTTGGAAGACAAAAATCAATCCAAAAACTATGATGCCAAGTGCTGGCATCAGGATACATTTGATAGTATTTTGGAGGACCAAATCAATCTAGAAACTCTGATGCCAAGTGCTGGCATCAGGATGCATTTGACAGAAAATCAATCCAGAAACTCTGATGCCAACTGTTGGCATCAGGATGCATTTGACTTGATTTTGGAAGACAAAAATCAATCAGAAACTTTGATGCCAAGTGGGCATCAGGATGCATTTGACAGTATTATGCAGTACCAAATTAATCCAAAAACTCTGATGCCAAGCCCTGGCATCAGGATGGATTTGACAGTATTTTGAAAAACAATCAAATAGAAACTCTTTCAACGAGAAATTCCTTAGAACAAGCCTATGACGGCTTAGGGTTCAAGCAAAAAGCAAAAAAACTCAAATTTTATTAAAAACTACCCAAATAATGTTTAATAGGGTATTTATATGCCCTAACAATCCAAACCCTAAAAGGAAAAGTCTTAAACAAAAAAGACGAAAAAACCCAAAAACTTCAAAGGCCCATAACAGTACTTAAACAGCAGCGTTTTTGGGCTAAAATGAATTGTTCACGGGGTAAACCCCGTGAATCTTGTAGAGCTCGTCGAGAGCTTCGATTTGATATGCTGTGGGTCCCGTAATTCATCCGGACGCGAAAGTTATGCTCCGTTAAAGTTCTGCCGACCGTTAGGTGCTCTCTACTATTGCTTAACGGAAACTAACGGAAAAACTTAAATAGCAGAAAAACTGCCTGGTTTCTATTATTATATAGCTGCAAAACACAAAAATAAAAGTACTGCAAGCATAGATTTTAAAGTCTAGAAACAAAAATAAATTTATATTAAACTCTTGAAATAAAAAGAGACTTGTTAAACAAAAAAAATCAAATTAAGATCATTCCCATGAATGTTGATAAACATTATCAACAACTAGCTAGAATTTGTTCCAGTATTTCAAACATAAAGATGGATAATACATCAAAGATTCATCAGGGATGCAAGTAAATTAGATCCATAACTAATTGGGAACGAATAGCAAAATTTGGAAATGTTGAAGTAGAGAGCTCTATGATTACTAACTAAACTGACACACACTTGTTGAGATACTAATGATGAGATAGAAACCAACATGTGACCTTGATGAGAAATTTAAAATATGGATATCAGAAGGGGATGCTGACACCAGACCTTGGTGGGTAAAATTTGTAGACATTGGTTTGTTCGCACTTCGCAGTAGTTATGAGTGGAAAATTGTAATGCCGAGAATGCAGATGACCTTTCTGAACATTATGTTCACATCTGCATCGGCCCATCGTCCGTGGCTTGCATCTGCAAACTCAACAGTTTCTTCAACCACCTCATTTATCTTCTTCTCAATTCCCTTAAACTCTGCTTCTATGGCCAGATTGTTTACAATCAAGTACTTCTTCAAGCCAGTGCGCTTAGCTTTATGAAGCGAAGATAAGTTTCATCGGCCTTGGAGGCGGGTCTTCTGATGCGGCAGTTCATGGCGGCGAGCGACAGGTTGTGAATTGTGAGAAATTTAGAGAGAGGGGGAGAGAAAAAGAGAGGAGTGAGCAGGACTTACCAGGATGTCATCTCCTGGAACGAAGACGAATCCCACCGAATTCTTCCTTAAATGGTAGTGATGTACTTTTGTCCCAAAATTGTATCTAAAAGATATGTCCAAAAAATAGCTGGATTTATTTGAAAACATGTTTTAAAAAATGTACCGGCTTGTAATTATTCCTTAAGATTTCACCCTAGACTGCATGTACATTTCATTTCTGAGGTTGACCGCCATCCAATATTGCCCGCCTTATTCTTATTTTATTTTTATTTTAGCTTCTTTTAATCAAATAACTAAAGAATTGGCTAGGAAAATCGCTAAGGTTCTTCATAACTTGTTATAAGCCGGATCCTATTTTGTAGGCTTTGCCGTTCGAGCACGCTCACACAACAAATAATAGGGGATTAGTGAGCCGTCCATAATTTCTACCAGGAGTAAAAACGTCTTTACAACTCGGTAACTTGTAACAAGAAAACTTATGACTTGGAGATCAAAGACACTATGGACAGACCATGACCATTAGGCCACTATTGGCTACCCGGGGGTGGACGTTGCGGCCCTAGAAAGTATAGGTGTCTACTATTATTGACAACTAATACATATTACTTGCTTATTGTCCACCTCAGTAGGACATATACGCCTTCTAGAAGGCCTCTCATGGCTTAACGAACTTTAATCCATACAATACCTATATAAAGACTCTGACCCTTCACAGAAAGGTACACACTCTTTTTGACCTCCTCACGTTGTCAAATTCTATTTTCTCCAATTATCGATCTCATACTGACTCTCACGCCGGAGGAGATTTGCAGGACCACCCCTAGGTAACGTTTGCTTGTCTTTTTCAGGTATCGATCCAGGCTGGTTGAGTTGATTCCCAATCATATCCTTGGCTCATAAAATAACATCTTCAATAATAATCATCAATTTTAATTATGTACTAATTATATATGTTTTTTAATAATTAGAAATATGAACTTTTTGGGTGAAACAGAAGGAGTATTTATTAGAGTCTATGCATCTTATTATAATACTATTCTAATTTGCAAATTCCATACAATTGGAAAATAATAATACATTCAAAATTTTATTGCTTATGGTACACTTGTACACAACATAAACAGCAACTGCAATATCATTTTGTTAGTATAAAAGAGTAAAGCGTATCCTATCTAACAAGGGCAATAACGAAAACCTAAGTCCATACCTGGGCATCAGATAATCCAAGCACCCAACTCGTCCCGATCAGTACAGGTGCTCGCCCAACCTTGGTTCTTAAACTACACATAAACAACGGTCCGGAACCACCTCCCCGTAAGTCATCAACTCAAAACCAAAACCAAAACCGAACTCTATTACTACGGTTTAAGGTTCCGGTTTGAAATCTTCGATTTTTTGATATATATATATATATATGTGTGTGTGTGTGTGTGTGTGTGTTATTTTTATTAATTATTTTATTTTTGATCAAATCTGGGTCGCCATTGGATCATCCAAAACTGTCAAAACAATTTTAGAACTAGGCATTAAATCGACAGTTAATCAAGGTTTGGCCCCCGACAAATGGATAAATCGAAATGGAACCGTGTTTTGGACCATTCCGGTTTTTTGTTTGGTTCCTGTTTTGAAACCGGATGTACATGTCTACCGTAAGCCGGCCCTCCTATTGTAAGTGGGCAGCATATCATAGTGGAAATCTCGGAGAATTCTTATACTAAATGAATAATTACTTATTTTTTAGAACACCTAATCGTAATACCAAAATCCCTAAACGCAATACTATTTAAAAAGTAAAATTACTTTACTATCCCTCTTCACATTTAAACTATACTACCTCCTCCCTCCTTCCCCCTGTACGTAATTTTGATTACGTGTCATTGTTGATTCGATTTCCATTGTTAATTCGCATGATATCGCATGTGAATTAAATTGATTTTGATTCTGTTTATTTTTTCTTTTCAATTACGAACAAAAAACCGTTGATTTGCATTTTTTTTCGATTTCGGACAAAACAACCGCTACAAACTAACGGATGTTTTATAAAACATCCGCAAGTGTGTAGCGGATGTTTTATAAAACATCCGCTAGTTTGTAGCGGTTGTTTTATAAAACATTTGCTAGTGTGTACAAAAAATGATTATCTATTAAATATTAAAAGGGATATTTAGATCATTTTATACATTAAATGATGTTGCATTTAAAGATTTTGATGTTACGTTTAGGATCACTTATTTTTTTTTAATAAAATTTACTAATTTTATCTTTTAACACTTGCAATGTTAAACTTCTAAAACCTTGATCGAACACTCCACTTTGGTCATCAGTTTTGCCAATCAAAATGATGGGTGTGAGACAGCACCATTTCCAACCCATTTTGGCCTAATATGTTTCACTTTTGATGATATTTGGGCCCACATTAATTATTAAAGTTTGACATGGCTCAAAGGTGGGTTCTCCTTTTGTTTCAATTGCGTATATTTTATCAATTTATTAGTTATAAGAAGGTAAGAAAGTAAGAAAAAAATATACAAATAAGGTTAGAAACTATGGATCATGGAAAGTGCCAATTCTGGAAATGTGTAAAAACTAAAAACTACCGTAACGGCGTAACGAGCATCTCAAAGTATAGTAAGGTTCACAAAACATTTACAAAAACTTCCTGTTACAATTATTTTTTATAAGACGAATCATATTTATTCGATTTATCGTGTATTGATGGGTTGAGATGTGAAAGGGTGGAGCCCCGTCTTATAAATTAAGATCCGTAACACGTGCTTACAGGAGATCTACTCCAAAACAAATACTCCGTTCGTTTTGGGCAAATAATCTAATATTTCACTTTGAGATATATTCATTTTGAGATGTTTCACTTAAAGAGTTCACTTTAAAAAATTAAGACATTAAAATGTCATTTTATTACTAATTAACAACTAAAAGTATCATTTTTTTTTAAAATTGACTTTTTAATGGAAATTCTCTATCCAGAGAATAGATGGAGTATTACACAATATATTAAATGGTTTATTGCTAGACTCTTAAGATTATCAACCTTCCATAACTATAAAAAAATACTCTCCTATATTATACTCCCTCCGTTCGGATAAAAAGTTTATAATTTCATTTTGTGATATTTTACTTAAAAAGTCTACTTTAAAAAAATAAGGTAAAAAATATCATTTTATTACTAATGAACTACTAAAAATATCATTTTCTTATAAAATTTAACTTTTAAATGAAGACTCTTTACTCAAAACAAAAAGAATATATTTTTACGGTCTTGTCCAAACTAAAGAGTTGAGCCATTGGATGCAAAATAGATGATGTAGATTCTTGTATAGAATAAATAATGTTGATCTCGTTTTTAACATTTGGCTCAATTTTTATATTATATTAATTTTTGATGTATTAATTGTTTTTTAATCCTAAACTTTGAGAAAGTAGCAAGTTTCCTGTAAGACGGTCTTATGGATCGTAATTCATAAGTCGAAGCTCCACTCTCTCATAGTTCAACTTACTAACACACGGTGAGTGGGGTAAAGAGAATCCGCCTTACAAAAAAATATCCGTAAGACCGTCTTACCTAAATTTTTGTTTTGAGAAAATTAGATTAGACTCGAATTTCAAAAAATTGTATTGGAGTTTGGTAAAAACTTGTGTAAGACGGTCTTACAAATATTTTTTATAAGACGGATACTCTTTACCAGACACACCATGTCTTGGTGATTTGAGTTGTGAGAGAGAAAGATTCCATTTTATGATTTAAGATCCGTAAGATGGTGTTACAAAAGACCTACTCTTGAAGTTTTGGCATTTAACTGCACTGTTGGTTAAAAGGATGATACAAAAAAGACACCCTCATGGAGTAGTCTAAGCACATTCCTGAAATTTCAAAGACCTGAAGCAAAATTCACAATTGTGTAATTGTGAATATCAATAACAAATAAAACTTTCAATTTTCAAATAAAATTCTTAATGCATTAAATAAAATATATTGAGTTTTCATTTTACAAATCTCTATAAAAATATCGAATTTCAGTTCAAAACTTTTTTTCAAACAAATTTATCGGAAGAGCCTACTTAAATTCTCAATAGATTGTTCAATATTACCATCATCAAAATCAAATCCGTCATCAGAAGACCCTACTTTTTTTAAAAAAATAAATTTATCGATAGATCATCTTTGTGATTCTACTAATTGTTCTATTGGTTTTTCTTCTTCTTTTTTCACTTCCAGAAAGATGTTTTTAGGCAACATATTATGATATTAAAAAAGAATCGAGAGCACCTGGAATATGAAAAACAAGCAGTTGTTCAGCAGTTCAGACTCAGTGCCTCAGCCTCAGTCACTTGGAAAATGAAAACCACTAGTCACTAGTGACGATTCACGGTTGACATCGAAATACCGAATGCCCAATCACTAGCAATATGAGAGATTCATACATCAAATCAAGCTAGATTTCTTGTTGCATCAACATATGACAAAGAAAAAAATATTGTAAGTTTGTAATCTACTTACACAATTTTTAGACGATGAGATTTTGAAAAGTAATTATGAATTAACAAAATAATAATTTATGAGCCATAAAAACCTTAAACCAAGAAATATGGATTTGAGGGTTTAAGGTTTGAAGCAGAGAAGAGCCGAAGGCTCAAAGAGAGGAAAAAATTAAAAATTAAAATTGAAATAAAAAAATAAATAAATTAGACAAGTACCGATCTGCATCAATAGTCCTCTCTATCTTCATCAGTGTTGGTAACTTATTTTTGATTCCACAAATTTAATTAAACACCCAACCAAATTTGATCATAAAATCAGAATAAGTATTCTAACAAATAAAATAACAATTTATCTCCTAAAATTAAGCACTATTCTAGAAGGGATACGTTGCGTAAACGTAAATATTCTTATTGATCGACTAAAAATAGCATATTCCCTCGATGGAAAGTTACGCCACTTTTTGCCCTCTCCCCCAATAATTATTATCAATATATCTCTTTAACATCTTGAAATTAAGGACATCCCTTGCTTAGTGATGTTGCTTTATTGTGTGTAGCTCTGATCAATAAGCCACATATTCAGTCCGTCACTCCATTCCGACAGTGCAAAATTTGTCATCATCATGGCGAATTAATTAGTTACTAATTATGGTTCTTCTTTTATTTTTTAATTATTTTAAAAAATAATTATTTAGTTTAAAACTTATTTTTTTAAAATATTATTTTTATCATTTTATCCTTATTTTTATATTATTTTAATTATGAGTCACATATACATGTGTTTTAAAGAAATTACACATTAAATTAATATAAATAATCAAGCTAATTGTTTTTTCTTATTTTATGCACTGGATCAATTAGGATGATAATTTAGGAACAAAAAATGTTATCCTTACCACTAATCCTATAACATTTCTTATAGCTAAGCCTTAAATTTAGAAAAATTGTTTTGGACAAAGATAATTTTACTATTTTTTATAGTTTAATTGTAAAAATAACTGTAAGGTTAGCAACGTTGTTTTGGAACGTGGGGAATATATTTTTTTCAATTCTGTCAAATCCCTTGTGGATCAACGACAACGTACAGTACACTGATAAGCAACACCTGTCACGCGAGACATTCGTTGACGTCGTCACGTGATTTTTTATCACATCATATGGCTCACGTGTGACTCTAACTCTATCGAGTGCCTACGTGTCTAGCTAACTCATATTTTGTCTAAGTGGGTCCTACACTAAGACGACACGGTAGTCGTATCTGTTACTTATTGGCACTTTGCTATTTTGCCTGCGATTCGCACAATGGAATCACCGCACAGAGAAAGAAAAGGACAAAATTTGGATGAACAAAAAAAAAAAAAAAAAAAATTTACAAAAGGAACAATTAAAGCACGGATTACCATTTTTACTTGAATGAGAATTTTCATTTTTGACACTTTTGCTATTATATTTTAAAATGTTTCAATTAAAAAATTTATTTTTAAAACGTTAAATCATAAAATTGTTATTTAATTACTAAAAATACCTTCGTTGATATTTCTAACTTCTCTTTTTATTTAAGAAGAGAAGAAGAAACCAATTGATGTTTTCTTCTTAGAGTATCAACTAGAAGACATAGAGAAATCTCTTCTTAAATTTGTTTTGATAATCAAAGAAGAGTAGGGGAAGGGGGCGGTGTGGTGCATGTCTCACCCAAAGCGGGTGAGTGCACCACATGTGAGTGAAGGGACGGCGTGGGGGGGGGGGGGGGGAGGCGACGGCGTGGAAAGGCTTTGTTAGATCACAGGAAAATAGAATACAAATTATAGAATAATTGAATAATTGAAATGGTTACTGTTATGTAGGAAGTCTACTGAGGAAATCAGAGTCTGCCAGTAGACTTCAAGTCTTCTAATGGTAGGTAGACTTAGCTTTAGGAAGTCTGTTGGTAGATGCCAAGTTTGCTAGTGGTGTAAGCCTTCGGAAGACTGTTGACAAAAAAACAAAGTCTGCTGGTCTGAGGTTTATGTCGCGCACAGTTTCCTTAAAACGGATTCGTCACTTCTCGTAAGTGCTTGGAAGCTTTACTGGACGTCTGTCTTTCAGGATACAACAGAGACACCGGAGAGACTGTAGCACGAAGGTTTTCAGCGAACTGAAAATTGTGTTTGACTCTATCACCAAATAGAAATATAGTAGGCCAAAGGAGACACTAGCAAGTTGCGATGCAATGAGTGTCTATGGTGATTGTTCTTAATCGTGTCTTTCAATTATGGATGTTATCTCCATTATATAAACGAAAACAAAAGAATAATTAACAAAATGTGGGTTGGTTTGAGCAGACAAATTTGGTCCGACATTCGTGTCTACGGGACGCGTTTGCACATGAGTACGATATCTCGAAGGTTAAATTGGACCATGATTTGCATCCCTTTTGCACGGGCACGCGCGAGAGAGAGCATCTATTCCACATAAGCTTATCCTTACCACATAAGACACTTGTATATAAATCACTCAACCATTTGTTAATTTTCCAATGTGGGATAAACTCACCTCCAACACTACAATTTAACCAACCATAATTTATTCATCCAAACACCAAATTGAACAAATAAATATATGATTTTGATGTTCTCACAGATTAGAACACGTTTTCACAATTACCCTCGTTATTACACACACGACACATGAAAAAATATGTGCTTCAAGATTGCACAATTTTATTCTTTAAACATAATTTTTTCAACAATCCCCCACAAGAAGGAAATTGATGAATTTTGGGGATAAAGTCCAGCAGTCGAAGCCTGCATAAGATAGGTAGATGTTACCATTTGAACTTTCTCTCGAAAAAATATATTTACTTTACTGGCTGATCAGTAAACATGGTGTCTTTGAACTATTCTGCCATTTGTGTAAACAATCATATACTTTACATATGAATCTTCCTAAAACAGTTCAATTCTCATAGCTATGTTAATTCAATGCCTTGAACATATACCTGGTTCTGTGAGAGGGTCTAAAAATTGAGTCTCACACAATTCTCCTCGAAGCGGCCCCACTTCTCTCTCACATATGTGATTCATACTTAGGAATCATTAAAGCCATATGCTTATCTTTTTACACACGAGTATCACTGTTGCAAGTGATGGCCCCTACAGTGAAACTAAAAGTCGTTTTACAATTAGGTTGTCCCTTTAAACCAAGATTTTGGGATCTCCAGTCAACAAGGTTAGGTTTTCATTGTATCAACTTATGTCTAGAGGCTTAAGTCTCATTTCTTTGGAAGACTTATCAACTAACTCTCTATTTAACCATTTGGTTAATGGATCCGCTAAATTATCCTTTGATTTCACATAATCAATAGAGATAGTTCCAGTTGAGAGTAGTTGTCTAATGGTATTATGTCTACGACGTATATAGTGAGTGCCCCGAATCCTTTATTTCGTTCGCCTCCCGCCGATGAAAGCGACGTGTGGTTTCGAAATGAACCATTTAGCGCGTGGAATACACTTGGCCTCGTTATGGACTCAAAATGTAAAACAGAGTCGCCATCTTTATTTTAAGGAGAAATAAAGAAAAATCAAATGTAACCAGATTTATAAAGGGTTCGGAGGCTAAGTTTACGAGGTGGGAAGGTGTTAGGCACCTAACTCGCCCTTTCGGTCTCAAAATTGTTTTTTTTTTGGCTAAAATATGCTTTTATTATATTTATTTAGCAGATGAAATAAAACATTTAAATAAAATATATTTGTATATATATTATTACAATACTTGCTACAGCCTCCCTTTGAGAGTTATAAATACATTTATAAATATTTGGCCATAATAATGACACTTTTTATTGTTATTTCTTATAGAATTTCGGGCAGCACAACTGCTTATATTGCTTACATTTTACTGTTTAAAAATAGCACTTTTATATAAAAACTTTAAAGAGGCTTATCTCTTGAAGCGTGGGTGTGCTCACTCTATCCTTTAGGGAGAGGGAGTCTTTTTGCTACTGTGTTGTTACGGGGATTCGGGCAGAGTGACTGCTAGAGCTGTCAAATAGGGCAAAAGACCGCGGGCATGCCCGCCCCGCCATCTATTAGGGGCGGGTTGGGCTAGTGTATTCAATGCCCGTTAGGATGCAGGCCTTTTAGGCTTTGCCCGTGAGGGCCGCGGGTTGGGGCGGGGCGGGCGGCGGACAACCCACATATTATGGACTTGTATTGTAATTTGTAAATTTGTAAGTTACTAACTTACTATTACTAACTTATAAGTAAGCGGCCCAGGCCCATATCTGTAATTGATTGTTGAGGCCCCTTGAGTTGAGGTACTAAGTAAGGGTTAGGTTAGGGTGAACCGGTGAAGAACTAAAGAAGTAAAGAGTGAAGACTCTCACAGTCTCACTCTCTCACTCCGTCTCTCTCATCTGTTCACGGACGATTGAATGCCCAGAAAATTTCTTGCCCCTTTATATAATTTTGACTAAATCACAGATCAGATCAGTTCACGACTGCTCAATCTTTTTCCCTTTACTGAGTCACTGACCAGGATCCAGGTCCTCCACTCTTCAGTGACAGCCGAGTAGCCAACAGATTACATAAATGAGATCCAATGAAGAAACGTCGTCTCTAAAAAATGGGATTGTGGTGTTGGGGTTTGATGATAAAGTCTGAGTCAATGGGTTGTCGTCTGAATTCGTGTATTCTATCAGCTACATAAAGGATCCTCAGTACAGCCAACAACCAATGTGTGTTAGGCAAAGGAGCAAACCATCCAAGGCTGTTCAAATGGCATTTTGTAGCTTTTTTCGTTGAAACAAAATTCTGTTTTAAATAAACCCATTTTTTGTGGGCTTGCCCGTTTTACCCGCGGCCCTACGCGGGGCGGTTTGGGCTAGGAGTTTCTAGGACCGTTATGTTCGCGGACTTTCCTGCCCCACCCCGTTTCACAGCGGGCTTTTCAGGCCCGCGGGCAAACCCGCACCGTAGGCCCGTTTTGACAGCTCTAGTGATTGCTTCCAAAAGTTGCTTTCTGACGCTGGGAACCGGGCGGAGTAACTACTTGCTTTTTTTGCTGTTGTTTGCTTGCGGTTGGTGGAATTTGGGCAGAGCAACTGCTTGCCTTTTGCTGATTTGGCCTCTGGATTCGGGCAGAGCAACTGTTTACTTTGAGATTTTTGGACCAGAGGAATAGGGTGGAATCCTAGCGGGGTAGCTAAGCTTCACTTTGATCGGTTGGTTTTGTGTTTGGGGAAGATTTGGCGGAGCTTCGAGGCTAGAGGAGGAAAACTCTCGGAACGTTCTTTCAGAACTCACTGCGGAGGAATTTTAACTGCGTGATCACGGTGTGTGCGTGTTGGAATATGCTTCTTGATGATTAACTTATCATCTTGCATATCCTATATATGTTGATTTACTTGTTCCCATTATAGTGAGTCATCACGAGTGGCTAAAAGGTCTGCGTATCGGTTAACGTGGCAACTGGCGTGACATCACATAGGTCTTAGATTAGGTGAGACCTGATCAAGTTCTTCCTTCCTAGATGATGATCAAAATAAACCAGCACTTCATATGCACTAGCACCAGCAGACTTGCGGTAGCGTCAAAAGTCTTCAACAGACTCGTCACCAGCAGACCTGTCATAAGTAGAACAGAACATCTTGAAGACTCACCACCGGCAGACATGTTACAGTTTGATCATTTACACTAGCAGACATCAGTTCTCTTAAACAAAAGACTTACGCCTCTGGTCCGAACATCTTACCGGCAGACCTGATTCTGCACGTGCTACAGAGAAAAAGACTAAAGTAGTTCAAATCAAAACAAATGTGTCCAAGCTTCATAAAGCCTGACATAGTTAAAGCTACAAGACTTTCTCTCACTCACGTGGTTTGATAAAGTCAAAAGAAATCCACTTTATTGAACAGACTACCTGACAGTGCATCAGACATCAGACTTGCTTTTCAGAGACTTATTAATACAGTCTGACAGGCAACAATTCCAAGATCCACATGACAAAATCTTTACCCAACAGTCAAAGATCTTGTGGACAAATCTCTATCCGATAGACTTCAACAACCATATCTCTAAACGGATAGAAACATCAAATCTTCATCTCTCAACGATCACATTGACTCCCAGTCTATATAAGAAATCTCTCCTCTTCCTCAAACAGGACACAAGAGACAGAAAGAGAGAGCTGTCGAAAACGAAGACTCATGCTACAAGAACTTCAAAGAATCAAAGAGATCAACAAGGAGATCGTCTTCACCAACTCATCTGAGATCTCTACAGAGATTGCAGTGAACTCATCCAAACCTTAGTAAAACACTCTTAGTGGATTGCTAGGAAGAAAAGTTTGGAGAAGAAGAGAGAGAGTGATCAGAAACTTCATTAGACAGAGATCAAAGCTTGATCAAGAACCATGTTCTTGATTTGAGTTCTTCACCCTTTTTCGAAGAACTCAACCTTTAGCCAAAGCTTCAGGACTCCATTCCTAACGCTAAAGGTTAAGCTATTGGATCGATCTGAAGATTGATGTTAGATAATGCCCATAGAAGATGAAGAGTTGTTTGTAGATATTACATTCATATCTTCAGATTTGTATTCCCATCCAAATGATGTTGATTGAAATTATCAATCATCATGGAAGGTCGAATGCTCTACACTCAATCGTTCAGATATTTTTTATCTGAACGACATTGAAAATTCTCTTCTCATATTAGTTTCTCGTTCTCGTCTCCTATTGCCCTCTTTACTTAAGAATTTGTTTACAAATAATTAAGTAAAGATTAAGGCTTGAAAGGACGAGGACAGAAACTTTACTTAGAGTATATAGGCTGATGTAATTTGTAATTTATCTTTGAATAAATTCAGATGTTCTTTCAAATAATTTATCTTTTAGTCTTTACCTCTCTACGATCTTTTATAAATTGATTTGTCTTTTGAAAAGCTAATCTCTAATGATCTCCTAGAATCTGCATTTGAAGAAGTATTAAGTGTGATGTTGTTTTGATCACTTATTCGTGTACAGTCACTTAAGACTTCTCTAAATCTAAAGTCTTTCCATTTCCGCTGCTTAAACTCTTTCAAACAGGCTTTTGATTTAACATGCAGTTTACCGGCAGAGTTGAAATCTCTGCTTAGAGCAAGTCTGCCGTTAGCCTCTATCAGCAGACATGCTCAAACAAGTTAAACTGCCTATGCCACTAAACCTACGCTTTTTATTGTATTAAAAAACAAAAGGTTTTTTAAATGGCATCATAGGCTATTCACCCCCCCTCTAACCTATTTGAACATAATTGTTGACCAACAGTGCGTAAACTGTGAACTGTTTTCACTTCTGAAGCCGGGGCCTTCTATTTATAGGCTGGGAGAAGGCTTCCTTCGTCGTTAAGATTTATCATTTTATGCTTCATCGGCTTATACCGCGCGCTGAGAGAGTTGTACCAAAAGCAAAGTGCTACAGTGCATTTGGTACTTTTGGGCGCCACCCATGGGGGAACTGGGCGCCGTGCCAGGAGGTGGTGTGGGTGACACTAGGCTGTCATTTCCTGCCTCTTTTTGACACTTTGGCCCCCTGCATTTCATTATTTTACGCATCCTACTTTTTCTTTTGCATTTTTAATCCTGTAACTTGACATTTGTTAGTGTTTAACAGGTCTTGATATCTCATATCAAGATTACATATCAGAGGTACGAAATTGGGGTGTCTACAGAGCCCCTCAATGATAGAGTTTATGGGTAACCCGAAGCTTACCGAGTAAACGAACAACGTTGATAAGAAATAGACTGCAATTTTTTTTGGAAATTATAATGGGGAGTAATGCAAGAGGTAGCAATTATAATGCAATAGTTTATGATGCAGTTCAAATGTCACATACCCGAGACATATTTAGTCGGTTCTAGCAGTTTATCACAGTTTTTAAGCAGATGTGCAATTTAAATGCTCTGATGGTCGGACATATCGAAATAGGCTGCCTACGTATACTTATAAAAGGAATCATACCAAACGTAGTTCGGCCTCATGCAAACAAACAACAGTCATAATGATGGGATGGATGGGATCCTGATCATTCCACATCCCGGGGTTCGCACCCCTTGAGGAGATGATCCAACTCAAACATTAGTGGGATACCTGATTATTCCACGTCCCATAGTTTACACCCCTCGAGGAGATAATCCAACTCAACTGGTGGGATCTCTGATTCAACTTTTATCATTCCACGTCCCGGGGTTACGCCCCTTGAGGAGATGATCCTATAGCTACTCCTAGAAAGCAGGAAAATTGATTATTCCACGTCCCATGGTTATGCCCCTTGAGGAGATAATCCTACCGCTACTCCTAGAAAGCAAATAAATTGATTATTCCACGTCCCGGGGTTATGTCCCTTGAGGAGATAATCCTACATCTACTCCTAGAAACCAAATAAATTGATTATTCCACGTCCGGGGTTCGTACCCATCGAGGAGATAATCCACTAACAACTCAGGATAACATGCATGAAACCAATTATTCCACGTCCCGGGGTTCGCACCCCTTGAGGAGATAATCCAACTCAACTCGGATGGAATAGATTCAAACTGATCATTCCACGTCCTGTGGTTACGCCCCTTAAAGAGATGATTCTATCACTACTCCTAGAAAGCAGGAAATTTGATTATTCCACGTCCCGGGGTTACGCCCCTTGAGGAGATAATCCTACCGCTACTCTTATAAAGCAAATAAATTGATTATTCCACGTCCCGAGGTTTGCACCCCTCGAGGAGATAATCCATCAATAACTCAGGATAACATGCAAGAAACATGTAAAATGTAAACACTTTACCTTTCATTTTACCTTTCTCTGCTTTGCTTTCATTTTTCTTTGCTGCATTTTTTTTAAATATTTTTGTTGCTGCACTTTTTTTTTGCTGCATTTTTCCTTTTGTCTTGCTGCTGCATTTTTTCTGTTGCTCGGGACTTTCTTTTGCTGCTGTTGCAGGTATCTTGATGGGGCTTTGAATGATATAATTTCTGCTCTTCCCGGCCTTTTTGTGGTTAACCTGCTGGGGATATGAGTTTTTCCTTGACTTTTGATGGATGGTCGTCGCTTTTTGTTAACAAAGCTAACTTTGTCAACTTTCCGTTAAGGTTCTAGGGCCATTTTGCAATTTCAGTAAACTTGAGAGTTTAGGTGCTGAGCTTTGATCTTTGGAGGGGGGAAAGTGAAACTTCCAATTTTCCTTTCTTTATATTCTTTGCAGAGAGTGAGCCATAGCTCACTTCACCATTTCATTCTTCTTTTTCGGCATTCCTTTGCCATTGTTGTTGTCGACATTTGTTCTTTCTTCATTTCTTCTCCTTTTCTCAATTTTATTCCACCAAATTGATTGTTTTGCTTAATAGATGACTTCTTCCTCAAGATCCAGGAGAGGGAAGGCACCGATGCACCCGGAATCGAGCGAGGAACGCCGGGAGCTTCCTTCTCTTACCCGGAATTTCATCAAGTATTGGTATTCTAAGGATGACTAGGGCAACATCCTTCGTTATCGGCACACCCATGTGTCCAATCTTCCCGATCCGGCTGTAAGTTTCTTTTTCTTTTTCGCAAACCCACTTGGTTGATTTTCCAGATCTGTTGGATTTCTTACTATTTTGGGCTTTTGGAGTATACCTCCTCTTGGTTTTAATGCTTATGTATACAATTTATATGCTAGAATGATGCAAGTTGTCAATTGTAATATAACAAAAACATGAAATTCGCGCTATTTAATTTTGCGATGCATATTTGAACAATTGATACTATTTGATTCTGCGATGCATGTTTCATGCAATTGATTTATTTTTAACTATATGATGCATGCTTGGGCTAAAAATATTTTTGATGATGCTTATTCATGCGACATATTATTCTGACTCATGCTGCATTTTTTCAGATATATATTTTTTATATATGCACATGCTACGGCTATATTTATTGTATGTTAAATGCAACATACATGCTTTTAGGATGTATGCAAAATGCAACATTTATTCATGCATTTAACATATTTTATTTTTTGTAATATTTTTTTTATAGATATGTACATATGGTGCAAAATATGCTACGAAAATATACATTTCTAAATGCAATATATGCAAATGCAATTTCTTTTTTTTATGGATACATGCAAAATGCGAGCTAAATATTATTTCATACATAATGTAACATATATTATTTATTGCATGAAAAAATGTAGCATAATTTTGCAAATGTGCATGGCATCATTTTTTCTTTATATTATCATTTTTTCTTTATATTATCATTTTTTATTTTTTTATGCATGGAAGATGCAACATAAATATGTATTATATGTTAAATGTAACCTGGTTTCTTTTTTTTCTTTTTCTTTTATATATGTAAAATGTAATATAGATATTCTAGATGCAACATTTTATTATGATATGCATAATAAGAATGCCATAATATTATGGCATGCATAAGATCTTTAATAAAAAGGATAAAAGTTTTTTACCTTCCCTTTTTGTTCTGATTCTGAGATGTTTTTTTTTGGGCCCGCAGAATTTTAACCAGGGTCAGGGATAGCTGCAACAAGGTTGTGACCATTTATAATTTGATGCCCTTGCAGGCACAGTTTCTGGTGGAGTCCACCGGCTTTGGCGTGTTTCTGCGAGCTTTCCGTCCCTTCTGCAGTTAGAGCAAAAAAAAATTAAAAAAAATAAGGAGAAATAAGGGCTCGCTAGGCTGAAAACCCGAAAGGGCAGCCTAGGCAAAAATTAGAGCAAATAAAAAAATAATAATAAAATAAAAAGGAGAAATAAGGGCTCCCTAGACTGAAAACCCGAAAGGGTAGCCTAGGCAAAAGTTAGAACCAAATAAAAGAATATATATATTAGGAGAAAAAGGGGAGGGAAAACACTTTTTGAAACCTCAACATCATACCTCCAGTCTTCAGCATGCAAGGGCTCGACTGACAAAAGGAAAAGAAGAAAAACCACGACAGGAAGCTCGCAATAAAACACTAAAATATAAAATTTTCAGGTTCTAAGGTGCAACTTAGGAATAATTGCTAAAAGAAATTTAGATTATACATTAATTGCATGTACATATCTATTTATTGCCTCTACCCCCTTTGTTTCCCCCAAAACTATCCTTCATTTGCAGCTTAAGCCCCGGAGTAGTCCATAAGTGCCTGCGGTGTCCGCCCGGCCGGACCCATGTACTTCTTCTGCAAGGTACAGAAAGGGCTCAGTCTCATCAGAATGAGAAGCATCAGAAGTGTCCTTGTCCTATTCATTATCCACACTGCCATTGTCCTGAAACAGTCAGGCGACTTGGGCTCTGACCATTCATTGATGCCCTGTCTGATTGCGAAGAAAAATGCAGGAGCTATGAGAATAGCCTTATGCAAAGTATAGCCCTGCAACAATTATATGGCCGAGAACAGGATGAGGTGATTGCCTTTTCCTCTCCCCGCATATTATAATGAAAGAAAAAAAAAGGGAAGCCCGCTCGAGCCCGAAGGTATATTCCTTTAAAATCCGTTTCTGAAATACAGCGTGCCATTACCCATTAGATATCAGTATAGTTTTGCTTTGTGCGTGTGTATTGAGTCTGCATTTTTTTTTATTTTTGCATCATATAAAATTATATTGCATTGTAAATGTTTGTACAGGTTTTAACAACAAAAACAAAAACAAAAACAAAAACAAAAACAAAAACAAAAAAAAAAACAAAAAAAAAAAAGAAAATTTTTTTTTGTATTGTTTTGCATCTAAATAAACGTTTTTGTATTCTAGACATCATAAAAGTGTGTTTTGCATTTTAAAGATATGTACAATATTTTGCATTATTGCATGCATGATAGAATAAAGAATGCCCATGCATCATGTTAATAAGCATCTTGTAACTTTTAGCCATCACATGTGCATCAAATAAAGTAGTACATGCATCCAGCATTTGCATGTATTATCCAATAAGTTGCATTAGGGGTGCGCTAAAAAGAAAATAAAATGTCACCAATCATGAAAATAAATATTCTCATGGCATTTACTATGTTCCTGCAACATAAGCATGTATGAAAAATAAATTTTAGGGTATAAAATATACCTGTTTTGTCTCATATTTATCCGAGAATATGCCCAAAAATGTGTTCAGGAAAAAATGAATTGTATTCCGAAAAGTCCGTTTCGTGAACACATAGCATGCAAAAATATGCTTTAGCCTAGAACATGCATCATATAGCTCCATTTGCATTTGCAGTATAAATCATGCATAGTAGGGTCAAATAGTGACCACTAGCTCAATCATGCCTCATAAGAATAAATTGCATAAATTTCATGCACCATTTCCTAATTGCATAATTTAGGCATAGATAGGACATGCATAAACATTATTAATAAAGTCAGGAATGCTTCAAAAGTACCAAACAGTGCCAAAATCTAGCAGATCTGAAGTATATCCAGGCAGATCCAAAAAAAAAAAAAAGGAGGAATATTGAAAAACAAGAAAAAAAGAGGAATATGAAAAAAAAAAAAAAAAAAAGAGAATAAACAGATAATAAGCATGCAAATAAAGAAAAATGGCGAGCATGCAGAGTAAAGAAGAAAAGAAAAAGGGGAAAAGAAAAAAAAAGAAAAAAAGAAAAAATCGGGGGAAGAGAAAATGCATGTAAAGAAAAGAAAAGAAAATTTTAAATGCATGCAACAAGGGAGAATGCGGCGGCAGAAGAAGAAACTTTCGCTTGAAGCTAGAAAATGAAGCGAAAAGAAAACTGCAGCAAAGAAAAGATGATTTCAGCTGGTACCAAAAGATGCGACAGCAAGGAAAGGGAATTTCTGACCAAGGTTAGAAAGAGCAGTAAAGTAAAATGCAGCAGCATCAAGAAAATTTTTCCAGCTAAAGCCGAAAATATAGCGGAACAGGGGAAAGGATTTTCCAAAGAAAAGTGAACTGTGACAAAAGAAGAATCCCCAAAGAAAGTGCAAAGAAGAGCGAAAAGAACAACGCAAGAAGAAGCAAAGAAAGCAACAACAGCAACAATTTTCCGCATGGGCACGGCAAGGGTAAGAAAACGAAGGTATTTTCCTTTTTTGCAGTGCATTTGTATGATGTTTGGAAAACTTTCCTTTAAGGGGCACGTAACCCCGGATTCAGAGGGAAAGGTCTTGTTCTCCGACGAAGGCTGAGTTCCTGAGGAGGCAATGCATTCCATGCATTTTTCGCTGTGTTGGAAAACTTTCTTTTAAGGGGCATGCAACCCCGGATTCATAAAGAAAGGTCTTGTCCTCCGACGAAGGCTGAGTTCCTGAGGAGACAATTCATGTCGCACAACCGCATGGCGAACTACGATTGGTCTGATCCTTGGCTAAGGATACATATGCAGTCTATTTCGGTAGACGCGACCATAGCAGCACGTTATATTTACCCTTGCAGCACTCATTTGATAAAGCTTTGCATGCACTTGCTCATTTAGTATTGCCGCACTTGCACCGCAACACTTGCACTGCAGCATTTGATCCCCGGCTGAGTGAACTACGTCTCGGTCTGATTCCTTGTATAAAGATACGTATGCAGCCTATTTCGGTAGGCACGACCGTTGCACGAATGAGAGTTTAGGTTTTGGCCGAACTACGTCTGGTCTGATCTCCTTTATTAAGGGATATGTAGGCAGCCTACACTAGTAGGTCCGACCATTAGAGCACTTCATTTCATATCTGCTTAAAAACTACGATAACTTGCTATAACCGACTAAATATGTCTAGAATATGTGAGGTTTGGTTTGCATTATAAACTGTTGCATTATAACTGCTACCTGTTGCATTTCTTCCCCGTTTTATAATTGAACGAAATTGGAGAGTCAATTGTTTATCAACGATGTTCGTCTACTCAGTAAGCCTTGGGTTACCCGTAGACTCTATCGTTGAGGGGCTCTATAGACACCCCTATTTCGTACCCCTGGTATGTAACTCTGGTATGTGATATCAAAAACTGTTTAAACTTAACAAAATATCAAGTTATAGGGTTGAAAGTGCAAAAGGAAAAGTAGGATGCATGAATAGTGAACTGCAGGGGGGGGGGAAGTGTCAAAAAAGTGAGGAATTTGAACAGTTGGCGCCGCCCCACGTGGCCTTGGTGCTGCGCCCAATGTGCTGTTTGACCACGCCAAGGTCTTGAATAGTGCCCGCTCAGTTAACGCATTGTACAAAATCTCAAGCGCGTGGTACAAGCCGATGAAGCACAAATCCAACTATAAATAGAGGTCCCCGGCTACGCTTTGAGGGAGAATTCTTCGACGAAGGCTTGAAGCCCAGGAAAACTCTACGTAATTTTTACGCAGTGTGCGATCCCCTCGTCTCCTAAAGCCTCAAAACCTTGCCAAACCTCCTCCAAACACAAATCCAACCGGTTAAAGTGATCCCTAGCCCTTTAGTTAGGTATCCACCATATTTCCTCGGCCCAAAAACCATAAAGTAATCCGTTACTCTGCCCGAGTAAATAGACTGAAATCACCCGAAATAAGCCGTTATTCCACCCAACCAAAGAGGCCAAAACCACCAAAACTAAGCCGTCATTCTGCCCGAGTGAGTAAGCCAAAACTACCATATATAAGCCGTCACTCTACTCGAATCACATCAGCAATAGCAATAAAAATCTCCCTCTCGCGAGAAGGACAGAGCAAGCACACCCCGCTCTAAAAGGTAATAGCCTTTAAGGGCGTTTTATTTATTTACTTATTTATTTATGTATAAAAGTTATTATTTAAAATCCGGCCAAATGTAGACAATATAAGCCGTTGTGCTGCCCGGATTAGAATAGAAATATTATGTAAAAGAGCCGTTATAATGGCCAAATATTTTTAAATACATTTGTAATTATTGTAAGGAAATGGCTGCAAGTTCGTAAATAATGTAGCCACGGATGTATTTGTTTTATTTTCCTGTCTTTTAAATGCTTTATTTATTTGCTAAATAAATATAACAATAAGCATACTTTAGGCAAAAATTATTTTGAGACCGAAAGGGCGAGTTGGGTGCCTAGCACCTTCCCAACTCCTAACTTAGCCTCCGAACCCGTTTTCTATCTCTGGTTTTCTTTTTTTATTTATTTATGGTTTTGCTTTATTTTTGCCTTAAAATAAAGATGGCGACTCTAAAACTTTTTGGATCCAGTGGGGCCTCGCAACACTCATTCTTTGCACTTTTCCGTTTTCCCCTAAAAAAAGGAGAATGAGAATGGAAGGGTGATGTATTCCCATATCCTGATATCCCCTAAACAAGGGATAACCTGATGCGGGAAACCCAAGGCTCCCATAGTGATCTGAAACGGGCCATAAGTCTATTTTTAATAAAATCCATAGTGGGGGCGTCACAATATCCTTTTTTGCACTTTTCTGTTTTCCCCTAAAAAAAGGAAAATGGGAATGAAAGGGTAGTGCATTCCCATATCCTGGTATCCCCTAAAAAAGGGATAACTTGATGCGGGAAACCACAAGTTCCCGTATTGGATCAAAAATCCACTAAAGGCAACCGATGCGCATTCCAATGAGCTATCATAGACAACACTCCTCTCGCACTTTTGATTTCGTCTTCCCCTAAACAAGGGAGGGTGGAACGAGAGCAGTGGTGTCCCGTATCCGCACGTACGCGCACCCCTATCCAAAGGCGCGCGGGGCGCGGGCGCACGTCCCGCGAACCCACAGCAGTTCATCTCCTTTTGATTGTGCCTGAGCTGTCCAGATCTGGGTCATGAGCTCGCTAATGGTGACTTGGGCAGCTGGAGGAGGGATCCATGGAGATAATCCTTTCTCTGCATCAGCCTCAGCGAGAGATTCTAGTTCATCCTCGGTATATGGAACAAGCACGTGGCCAGGGCGGGCTGAAGGGCAGAATGGCGGGTTGGTACCCCACTTAGCGAGCAGTTCTGGTCGTATCTCTAGCCCACTGCACGAGATTTGCCTCAGCACATGGTGCACTCCCTGGAGGAAAAAAGGATAAGCTTCATTCTCCACGCAAGCAGCAAAGTCTTCAGAATTTTTATAATCCTTAATAATATTTTGTTTTTGCTCTTCGCTCGGGAGAGATTGCACTTCCTTCAGTTTTTTCTCCAGTTCGGCAGCCGCGGCCTTGGCTTTTTCCAGTTGCGCTTGGGTGGCTCGGAGCTCTTTCCGGACCGCGGAGATATTATTCAGGGCCGTTTCTTCAGATTTTTTTTGTAGAAATCAAAGTGGGATTCCAAGCTTTTCTTTTCTGCCTCGATTTTGGCGAGCTCGGTCACTTTGCTGGTGAGAGTCTCCTCGATCGTTTTCAGCTCGGCACGAAGAGTGTTGATGGTTTCCTCCAGTTGATTCTTTTCCTTCACCAAAGCGGCATTGGAATTGATGTTGTTAATAAGACGATCGTACATCAGCTCCGTTTTGGTGGCAATCTGCAAATAAAGGTATAGTCGGTGTTTGTGGAATGTTAAGGGAAGAATGGATTGCGAGAAGAGAGAAAGTATTTACCTTGGTCAAGCACATTCCGACTTCCCCGACCAGAACCGAGCTCGCATGTTCTGCACTCTTCTTTCGAACTTCGCCGTGTCGCAATCTTCTCATTAGACCAAGCCCCACAGTTGCTAGGTAGCTGCTGCGTTTAAAAATATTAATTTTGTCTAGATCGGGCACGTTGGCAATCTCGGCAACAAGGGCCCCAGCCTTCTCTTGGTTTTCAGGCATAAAAAAGTTGTCTTTATGCTAGGAAGGAGTGGATGGATTGGTATCTTCGAGCACAGCCTTGTCAGCTCGGTGTCTGCTTCTTTTTTCCCTTGGGGGACTTTGGCTTGGGGCGGCGGTGCTGGTTGCAGGTTGGGTGCTTGTGGTAGCTGGATCAACCCTTTGAGTGGTAGGTTTTGGGGCTGCGAACATGGTTGGTTGGCTCAGTTCTGGTAAATTTCGTTTGGTACCACGACCTGTGGTAGTGGCTGGAATAGTTGGAAGGGCAACGGCAGCTTGGGTGGACAAGTGTTTATTTCTTTTGGTCGCTGCTTTCTTAGCGGCCTGGAGGAATTTGTTTGCATCGTTCAATTGCCTCATGTCTGCAAAAGTTAAAGCAAGAGTATAAGGAAAGTAAGAAAGACTATAAGTTTACAAGTTTGACGTAAAGAGCAGAGTTAAAGAGCAGACCGATGTCGAAAAAGAAGGTGCGCTTGGTCCCGCGACGCGTGGCACTCATCGGGAATTCGTTTCCATGACATTGTCCCCAGTATGGATGTGGTAGTTCGGGGTCAATGATAACTCGCGGCTCGACTCCCTCCACGGGCCAATTTATGATCCCAGCTAGACGAAGAAGAGTTAAGTCAGATGTGAGGGTTTGCCAGTTAAGTACCCAGTCTTGTCCAGCTCGACCATCCCGTCCTTCTTTTACCCCGAGCAGTGATATGAAGGCCCTGGCTATTTGTGGTTCGCCAGCTCGGAAGGCAGTCTTGTCGTACTCAGGGAGATCATAATCGCAAAGGTATGGAGCAAATGGCCAGCCGACACTTGACTCAATTAATATGGCTTTCCCATCCCATCCATCTACCTTATTCGGGCCGTCATTCAGGAGCTTAAAGTAATTAGTGTTTGAGCGCCCTGTGATACGCCCAGATTTTTTGTCTAAGGAGAATAAGAAGAACTTCCTAAATAAGGTCATCTCGGGTTCGAACCCAAGCAGCCTGCAAGCAACTGTGTATGCTACCAGAAACCTTACTGTTGTAAGGGTCAGGTCATAGGGGAGGGAGTTGGTTGTGTTTAAGAATTCTACGATGAATGGGTCAAGAGGGAGGCGAAGCCCTACCACGAAAAAATCGAAGTAGAAGACCGTTCGGTCTCCTTGGTAATTGTGCCCGTTCTCGTTGATGTCTAGGTCGAAGGCTCTTACCCGGTAGTTCTTGGGGTCCATACCCAGGGAGTAAAACCAGGCACCAACTTCATCTTCACAAGCCAAATCGTCCCATTTGATAGAGGGTGGGATGTTGGTAACCATTTGTTTGGACGAGTTCTGATTTTGTTCAGGTTGTGAATTACTTGAGCAGGGGAGGTTTTCAGTTCGTTCATTTTCGGAGAAGCTTTGTTCATTTTTGATCGTCGACGGTTCAGAAAAGTGTTGGGGTTTTCGTCTCCTCGGAATCAAAGTGATTTCTTCTTGGTCGCTTTCCTCGGAACTGGAACTTGTAGACATCGGGTTTTCTTAAGGAGCACCATGGTCATAGCTACGGCCTTCAATTTCTGATTGGGTTTCGTCGCTGGACATCCTACAGGAAACATGAATCGAGGAACACATGTTAAATCTTGCTTGGGTAGTCTAGCAAATGTAAATCAAGTAAGAACCCATGGCAAGAGCCTGTCCTAAGACCGGCGAGCAGGGCACCGATCATGTATTCCTCGATTCCCTTATTTGGACTGGATTGGTTTGGTGATAGAAGGTGAGGCAAGATGAAGTGAAAGAATCGAAACCTAAAAGACTATGTTTTGATAATCTACATTTTGAATTCGAGTTTTCAACGTATTATTCCTAGAAGAGACTGTATATGGAAGAATAATGTTGGGGAACCCTAATTTGGGGTTAAAAGCAGTAAAAGCATGGTGAAGAGATAGAAACAGAAATTTAAGAAAATACATGTTTTTCGTCGAAGAGTGAAGGCTGTAGATCTTGGAGGATTGTTGTGGAGTGAGTGCTGGTGTGAGCAAGATCGGCGCCAAAGCAATCTTCAAATGCAGAAATGAGCTTCTTTTTCGGCTTCAATATCTTTTAAACGGTAAATGTTGGAATGGGGGGAGGACTCCCGCTTTTATACATAGTGAGGCCGTCGCTTGGAGGCTACCCATCATTAAGGCTCAGTTTTTGAGGCTCTTGGATCGAGGCGGCATTAATGATTCGTTGGAAAATGGGGCTGTCTTTTCATAGAGGCGGCGGGTGATTGTTTTCTTTCTCTAAAAACCCTTTTGGGCTGCCATCTGCTTAAAGATTTGATCATGGGCAATTTGATGCACGCATTAAAGGATTTAATTATGTTTCAAGGGCGATTTGATTTATGAATTCTAGATCCTTCTCCTCGCTTCGAGCATGAATACTCGGTATGCAAGGAGTAGGGGGCTACTGAGCTGCCCGGCCCAATAGGCCCAAGACATGGGTCAGTGTCCGGCACATGATTATTATTCACAGGCAATGCACGTGCCTCCTAAGATCAAAGGCACGAGGGGAAGATTAAATGGCTTTTAATATACCGCGAGCTGGGGTCTTAACCTTCAGCGGGGAAGAAGTATAAGCAAGCCGGGGGCTTAACCAGCGAGCAGGATATGTTATGCTCGTCCATTAAAGAGTTATTGTTAATTGGGGACGGTTATGTCCGGAAAACTTTCCATGTTACCATTGTGGTGAATGAGACAGTTAATGGGGCAGTTAATATGCCCGCCATTTATGTCATAAACATTAATGGGCAGTTATGATCGGTTATTCTCTCCGGCAACATCTATAAAAACCCCTCAAAATGAAGAAGGGAGGTATGTAATTTTGACTAACTTGCCTAAACTCTGCCGAAATATTCACTCACCTAAGTGCTTGTACTAATTCTCACGCCGGAGGGCTTTTGCAAGGAGTGCCCCTGCATAGTTCACAACTTTCTTGGTTTATTTGTAGAGTTGGGCCTCGAAGATAAATGATACGTTGAAAGCCAGGTATCCAATTGGAAGAGTCCAGTGCGTCTTGGAAGATTTTGGACGCATCAGTGACAACTTTCTTTTGGGACTATGAATCCTTAGATTTCATGAGATGATCGAAAGCAAAGTGGCTTCCCTTGGTAAATAATGTGAAAGGTTCCTAGTGGCATGTTGTGAATATGCTTGAAATAAAGTAGAGCTATTCTCCTAGGGAAATAAAATACCTATGATATATTGTTAGAATGAACAAAAAATGAGAAATTGTACATAAAATCACATTTTTGGCGAATACATCTCCCAATGCAGCTACATTGGGAACTACATTTAGATGATCTAGACATTTTTCACATGTGTGTGACTGCATTAGACTAGATTCTGTCTGATCTGTTTTCCTCATATGATAGGCATAATTTTTAAGACATATTATGTTTTTAAATATCAGCCTATTGAAATTTTGTCCTTATCTCAAAAATTGCAAAATAATTGCCAAAGTACTCCAGGTTGAAAATTTATATGGTTGTCTAATCTGTGTGATGTTCTAAGAGTTTTTGGATAATAGATATGGCTACTATTGAATGCTTGGGTTGGTACAATTTTGGTAAACCCTTTAGTGTGTTTGTTATGAATCCTTGGTATTGTTTGAAATTCAAATTATTCAAGAATGTGATAAAGAGATAAATTGTTATCCTAATAGCTCTCCACTTCTTGTTTTTCTCTCAAGTCAAAATCAGATTCCTTAATGCTCTTTTATGAGATTTGGTCAACCTTGATTTTATTCAAAAATCAAAAATTGTTTGGGATTATCACAAATCACCCCATCATATTCCTGATTTTTTGCTCCTAACGGCTAATCCTTTTATGAGGGTTTTTAAGTTGTTTTGTCAGGTGAAAGGCATGCTCTCACAACTCTCTTGCACAAACTCATCCCAAAATTGTTGAAGGATCTGTACTTCCATCTCTCTCTCTCTCATCCCTTGCCTAAGCCATTACCCTCGTTGCAGAAGATATCTGCTGCCATATTCTTCTCTTAATTTCTTCTCTACAAATCCTAACATTCTTATGGATTCGGTTCCTACCAGCCCCTCAATCTCTCCGTCAAAGACCTCTGCCTTTGATGTAGCTCCCAATGAACTTTCTCCAAGAGCTACATCTCCTGTTTCTTCACCGTCTCCAAACCTTCCAGGCAGTGGTGCTATTGTTATTGCTACTCCTCTCCCTTAGCCTCTTTCCTGCTCCCTTTTCTGTTGGATCTTCTGCACCTATATCTCTGTCCTTTATTAAAGAACAACTTGTCCAGATCCGGACCCAAATAGCCCTGCTTCAGGACTTGGAAGCTCAGTGCTCTGCTTGGCTGGTCATGCCTTCTTGTCAAAGAGGGGGAGGAAATCCAAGTGTTGATGTTGTTCCTGTTTCTGATGAAGCTGCTGCTGCCTAAGACGAGCCTGAAGATGCGTGATGAATTAGAAACTGAAGTTTCTGTTTCTTGGTTGTTATTGATGTTTGGTATTCATATCTCTCAAAACACTCTGAATATGTTGTCTGCTCATTTGATATGTTATGTGGGATTTTTGCACAATTGATTCGGGATATACCATGTTGGTAGTCTGTTGCATAATTGGTTTATAAATTTTCATCTGATTGCAAAATTCAGGGGGAGTGTTTGCTAACCAATGCAGCTTTTGAAGGATCTTGTTTGTGTTGAATATGTGGCAACACTTGTCATATTATTTGACCAGAAAAGCTCAACAAAGAGGGATATTGTAAGAGTAAAATACGTATGGCCTATTTTAGGGGAATACCACATTTTTGACCACCGTACAAATTGGAGAAATCTAATTTGACCAACGACATTTCATAACGACCAAATTAACCCACTAACTTTTAATTTGATTGCAATGTCGTCCTCGCAATTTCATAACAACCAAATTAACCAACCAACATTTGTGAATATCGGGCCAAGAAATTGCCGTAGAAGGAAGATATTGACAGAAGTTGGTTGGTTAATTTGGTATTTATGAAACGGGGAGGACGACATTGCAACTACATTAAAAGTTGGTTGGTTAATTTGATCGTTATGAAATGTCGTTGGTCAAATTGGATTTCCACAGTTTGTACGGTGGTCAAAAATGTGGTATTCCCCATATTTTAGTTTTGTTTCTCCTTTCTTGGTCCCTAAGTTTATACATTTTTTGTAACAAAATATTTCATTATATTTTGGGTTCCTTGGTCCTAAATCTTAGGAGTTATTTTGGAAACAAAATCTGTGCAAAAGTCCTTCCTAATGTCGTGACTTGAAGTCCTTGTCTATTTGGTAAGAGATTTCATTACTAATTCTAATCCTTTTCCATATTGGAGTTTGTTTCCTTTTCTATGTGTAGGTCTCCTTCACAATATAAATAGAGAAATGGGTAGAGGCTGAAAACTCACGTATTGAGAGAGAGCAGAAGAACAGAAAATTTAGAGTTTCAGAAGTTCAGAGTTCCAGTTTTTGGTGCTGATTCTGAATGCAGCTTCTGTTCATGCAGCAATTATAGAAGCTACATCAGAAACTACATTGAGATTGCTGGAACTGTTTGTCTTCCTAGGGTTTGTAGGATGTTGATTTTTTAATCCCACGTTTTTTCTACTTGTTTTTCTGTGGGTTTTTGCTCTCCAAGACTTGTTGTCTTGTAAGAGTGTTTGGTTTGGTGATTTCACATAGTTTTTGTAAAACAATTCATTTTTTTAAGTGAAATCTTTTTGGCCATAAGGCGAGATCTACAAGCATAAATTTGTAGGTTGTTTGGTAACTATTTCAGTAGAGCTGTCAAAATCAACCCTGGCCCATAGGCCCGGTCCAGCCCACCCGACTTTTTAAGGGTCTGGGCTCAATTCAGTAGGCCTGAAAAAAATCGTGTCTCTTTGGCCCGGCCCGATCATAAAGTTAAACACTTAAACTTAATTACAAAATTAAAAACTAAAACATAAATCTAAAAAGAAAAAAAAACTATCAGACATTCATTTAAACCACTTTTTTTCTTTTTCTTTTCCTTGTTTTGCAAAATACTATTTCCAAATCTCTCAAGAGCACAGAAGCTAAGATACATGTTTCCACTTAGAAGTGTCTGACGGACAATGGTAAGGCAGTGCACTTAAAATTAGTCAAACGAACCTTGCTTCCCAGCCAGAGAGTCAGAGATTGAGAGCACTACACTTTGAATCAAAACATAAATTGTGGTATATATCAAAGACATGGATTCTAACAGGTTCACAGAGATACCATAATTAATTAATTATTCATGCACATGTCCAGTATAGGACCTGAAACATATTAAAATTTCAATTTTTGGAACAGTCGCATCTTGTTGGCTATGAGCCATATTACACAAACTGTTCCATGTTACTGTAAGAACAAACTGCTTAAAAGTTGACATGCTCAAGGTTTCACGAATGCATCTTGCATGTTTGAATTAGTTACTGTGTCAAAATACATCTATAAAAAAAATCTTTAATATTATTTTATTCGCAAGTAAACAGACCATTTCATCGTGTAAGTTAGACTAGTAAGTATGTGTGTTTTGAACTTTTGATGTGTTATATAACATTTTTTAACTAATTTGTGAGTTTTTTTAAATTAAAAAAATAGTTATTTTTTTGGCCCATAGGCCTGAAATGTGCATGGGCTGGGCTTGAGTTCTATGAGGCCCGACACTATTCCGGACTGGCTTGGCCCGTTGTTAAGTGAGACCCAGTGGGCTTGGTCCGGCCCGGCCCGTTTGACAGCTCTAAATGTTTGTACATATTTTCTGTTTTTATATTAAAAGTCTTCCGCTGTTATTGATTTTGTGACCAATGCGCCTTCCATTGTAACTTCTCCACAAGCTACATTAGGAACTGCATTAGCAGTTTGATGAATCCTATCTAATATTGTTCTTTCAATTATATATAGATACATGATGTTTTGCGTGGTATTAAGTATGCCACACCACCACTGTAATAAAGCGAAACAAAATTAAACAATTTGAATACACTAATCATTTTATTTTTATTTTTTGTAGGTCTAGATTTCAGAGCAAATTAAATTGAGATCTTTTCATGACCTCTTTCTAGTGGGTGACCGAGTTGTGAATGAGTCATGACTTATGAGGTCTCGTAATGCACTTCTTTTTTCTCTGTCCCCAAATATCACATCCCTGCAGAAATTATTAAAGTGGTTCACTCGCGTGGACCACTAACGGAGGTCGGAGGAAGCCATTGCATTTGCGTGACACAACCTCAACAAACCTTACTTTGCTTGTTTCTTTACGTACATAGAGACTAGAGTTGTGGAAAATATGACATTGCCACTTGCGTTCATGTCAATGAATAATTGTTCATGAGGACTTAACTATTTTTTCCTCCCACATTATATCAAGAAAAAAATTTATGCAAATGTTAATTATATTATTTTGAGATATTTAACTGTAAGAATTTACGTACTTTCAAAAATCGTGTCTATGTTGTGCACAACCAATGGCAAACACAACCTTTATAGTTTTGTAAAGAACTTTTTTTAATAATAATCTGTTAAATTTTATAATTTACTTCCACTTCTGTCAAATTTGTACAAGTTACCCACCTGAGTAAAAAAATACTCCCTATGTTTTCAAATTATCGTCCTTTTTTTATCCATCTATTTGAATATAATTGTCATCTTTAAAAACTTTCCCTTTTTAATAAAATAATTTTACCACTTTACACTTATTTTTTCTTAAACGATGTGCCGGGTCAAAAGAGACAATAATTTGAAAACAGATGGAGTAATTTTTTTTACTGTCCATAACTCATTCTCTCTTTCAAGAAAAAGTGATTTAGCCGTTCTCGTCTCTCTCTCCCATCCCTTCCATCATTCCCTTTTCATGCATTCGAATTCCCAGCCCTAGTCGTTCGTCCGCACCAACCTCGATGTCTCCATTCGACGATTCCAACCACTAGACGGCAACAACAGCAATGCAGCAAGCACACTGCACTTGGTTGACCGCTAATGACTCCACTTTCCTCCTCAGTCCTCTTTCGATCTCTACTGTACAGAGAGATATTCTTCAATAAGTCAATCAATTAATTAGTTATTATAATTGTGATTGTGAATTTCTAAATTATAATTGTATGAATCAAAGTATGATTGTATGAATTTCTAAATTATAATTGTAATTTAAATTTTAAAAATTAAAATAACCCTAATTTTAAAATAGCCCTAATTTGAAATAACCCTAATTTTGAAATAGCCCAAATTGAGTATTTAATTTATGTTATTGATGTGAATTGTAAATTTGTGATAGATGATATTATGATAATATTGTTTTATTTTCTTAATTTGTGTGTTTAATATCTTGGTAGGAAATGTCTATTTATTTAATCTGAAATTAGGGTATTTGAATTTGGGGTTAATACTTAGTTGATTGATGAGATTTTTTTTATTTGGGTAGATTTTCAAATTGTGGTTGATTTGAAAAAAATTAGTTTTAGTGATTATGAAGAATTTTTTTAAACGGAAACTATCAAAAGAATTTGGATCTACAAAACCGAATTTGTGATCAATTTTTAAATGATTGTCTTCTATGTTTTATTGAAAAAGATTTGCTAAAAAGTGTTACAAATGATGATATAATTAAATGTTTTCAAAGTATGAAAACGCGTAGGGGGCAATTTTGATTTGTAAACTTTATCAAATTTGTGCCCCTGATTTAGAAAAAATCTATGCGTCTGCCACTGTGCACATCGGAAGCAATTGCAAACAATTAATAGAGTAATGGAAGATCAATCAAAGAGAAGAGAGAGAGAGAGAGAGAGAGAGAAATTTGGGCCAACAGACTATTGAAACTTTATTAAGCTAACCTTGAACACGTTTTAGGGTTACAATATATACAAGGATACAATATCAAACCCTAAAACAATTTAAACAAAGAAACATTTACGCAACTGCTTTTCCACAACGCGGTCGCCTTCTCTTCCTGAACACGACTGCTTGACGACAAAAACATTATGTCAAAGTCATGCGATCACCTTGTCTTAGAATGCGACAACCTTGTCTGATGCGGTCCCCTTGTCCAACAAACGTGACCGCCTTCGTGCAATAGGCTCAAAAGTCTGTACTCCATAGGACTTGGCGTGTCACAGAATAATCGAGTCATACTGTTCCCAACAGTCTACAATATATATAACATTTCAACATTACCCTCCACATTTGATATTAATATATTAATTATACTTAAATATTTTTATAATTAAGACCAACTATAATACTAATTATATATTCCTTAGGCAAAACACATAATTGGGCCACCCAACTATCACTTTTTGCAATTCGGCCACCGAAAGTTTGAAATATCTATTTTGGCCACCCAATTTTTGTTATGTTGCAAGCGAGCCCATTTTTTTATGACGCTAGCCTAGGACATTAAATTTAAGTGAAATCTCTTTTTTGCCCCTATAAATACTAAAATTTTGTGTGATATTAGAAATCCAAAGGGGTCCAATTGAAAATACAAACAAAAAGAGGATCAATTATAATAAAAAGGGGTCACACTGTAAATAATAAAAAATTAGGGGTCATATATATGGGTTCATTAGTTCATCTTCATCTTCAATCTTCTCTAATCGAAGGATACAGATATGTTCATACAAATCACCTCTATTTGGATTCATCTATTGTTTTCCCATGAAATTGAATCCCAGAAGTCGAGGGAAAAAAATTAATCCTTAAAAACAAAAATTAATCGGTATCTAACAGATTCAAGTAAGTTTTTGAAGGAAAGATTTTTCTTTATCTTCAAAGCTGCCCCATTCTTCATCCACTGGAACTTCCAAACCCTTCTTGACAAGCCTTTAAAGCTTGAACTCCATTTTCTTAGCCTTACTGCAGAACGTGAGAGGCAGATCCACTTCGCTACCCATTCTTCATCCACCTCCCACAATCTCGCCATCATTAACAGCTCTGATCTCTGATCTCCGATCTCCGATCTCCGATCTCTTCATCTCTGACCAAAGCCACTTCGAGCTCCTTTTCTCTCCGTTTCCAATTAAAGTCACTGGCTCCATTGCCTTGCCGAGCAGCCTCGAGCCACATTTCACAGACAGGTTTTTTTGGTGGCTTTCCAGAAGAGGGTGCCACCGCCAACAGCTGAAGAGAGGGACAAAAGGGCGGCTCTGTCGAAGGACATATTTGAAAATTCGACGGGTAGAGAGAGAAAAATATGGAAGACAAACAAGAGAAGCAGCTGCATCGACTCCGAAAGCCTCATACCCAGCAAATCAAGAAATATCCGACGAAATGAGCTCTGACGAAAGCAAAGATCTGCTAGATCTACCGAGCTAACGGTTCGATCCTCTGTAGTTGGGAAGTACCATTTTTTTCACCCTATGCATTTGAGAGAATCGCAGAGAGAAGAGATGTGGATCTGGGTTGCTGGGTTTTCTTCCCAGAAGTACCTTTTTTTTTTCTCTCCCTTTGTATTTCCTTCCCAGAAGATTTGGATTATCTGGGTTTGTTTAATGACAAAAATTGAAAATTAGGTATTAGATTGTGGGTTTTTGGTCTTTTTACATCTTTCAAGTAAATAAAATTAATTTTGATATTTTTAATGTTGTTTTTTTTTTCCTATTTTGCCCCTTAATTTAACGTCCTAATAAAACGCCCGTTAGTAAATGAGCTCAATTGCAACTGGACTAAAGTTGGATGGTCAAAATAGATATTTCGTATTTTCGGTGGCCGAATTGTAAAATGGGGTAAAATTTTGGCCCATTGGTGTGTTTTACCTCTTCTTTAATAAGTAGACTTTTCAAATATAAATTTTTTTTTTTGGTTGGAATGGAGTATTATTTACACTCAATGTTTGCAAATATCATAGATAAGCTCAATGATGAGATTGTGGGGCTGTATTGTATGCTTATCCTATATCATTCTTAAATTGTATTGCTTTTGCTTATTTGTTAGAAACGTAACGTTTTTAAAGTAAAATGAGAGTACAAATGGACAACATGCATGGAGTGCCAAATTGAAGAGACAGCGATGCATATTTGGTTAGGTGATTAGCTGGGGAAATGAGTTATCTTAATTTGTACAGTTCATAATGACTAAGTTTTTTTTTTCCCCCAAAAAACTTGTTACCATTATTTCAAGAAACAAACAATTAATACAATACAATCTTTTTTAATAATTGTATTATCAAATACCATAGATAAGGTTGACAATAAAATTATGGTCCGTCCTTGATAGTATGCTTATCCTCTACCCAATCTCAATCTCAAACGATACTGAAAATAGTTTTGTTAGGCACATATTGTCACGAAAAAAGGAAATTAATTTCCTGGAGTTGCTGTATTACACAAAATTTCGTTTTATTATTAATTAACTACTAAAATAGTCATTTATTAAAAAAAAAAATTAACTTTTAAACAGAGACTTTAGCTTTACTCGAAACGGAGGGAGTACGTACTAAAGGAGATCGATAGAGTCTCAGATGAGAAGACACGGATACGTGCTTGCTTACTTAATGCTTAATGTTTATTGCTTATTGCTTATTGCTGAGGAGAAACGAGTTATTATAATTTATACTACAATACACCGAATAAGTAATAGACCATCTAATTAAATGAACAACTAAACTACTAAATTGGTGAGTTGAGATAATGTAAAGTTGTTTCTTTATGCTACTGCTTACTAGTAATGTCGTGTTAGCCAAGCTAGTTTGTTCCTCTTTTTGAGATTTGCCAATATTTAAATCAACAACAAAGCGTACTTGCTAATTAATTAGCAATTACTTTCATTAATTTGAGTTTCGAAGACTGCTTTTACACGTGGACGTACATTGTGGCTGCTTTTCTTTGCATTACGTGTGAGTTAAAAAATTATGGAGAAATTTTTTTAATTAATTAAGACTGGCTTAGGCCTAACTGGCACCAGGTAGGTGTAGGTGTAGCTATTGCCTAATGCATGTTTGGGTGGATATTAGAGCATCCCCGTTGTATGATTTTATATCTTCTTATTTATGAAAAAGAGTGAAATCATTGTCACCTAGAAGAGAGGGTTAGCCAATTAGAAGAGTGAAGGAGTTTTTTCTTCCTAAATAAGAAGAAACAAAAAGAATTTTCTATATGTGTCATGTGTGTGAGGGGGGATAAAATGTAATATTTTTTATTAGGATGTGTTAAATTTAATATTTTTTGTGTAAGAAAATTATACAATAAGAAGATATATTCTTAAGTGAGTAGAAAGATAAAAATATGTATGTAACAGTAGAACCTAGATAAAAAGATATATAAGAAGATTACAAAAATTTCCTAAATTGATTAATTGATGTTGTCGTTGTACCTTCGTTGGATTAGCACAAAGATTTCCTTAATTGGCGGCAAATCTGTTCCGGCCCTTTTTCCAGCGTTCAATAACTTATCGTAGAATAATGATAATAATAATATTTTATAGGATAATGCTAGAGTCACTTTAATAGTACTTAATTTTGAGTACCAAATGATATGATATCTTATGTGTCATATTGTTAACACAATTTTTTAACTTATAATGGAGCCCATAAAATATCAAATAAGATGACACATTGGAAACCACATAAATTTAAGTGTTCATTAAGTGGTTCTAGCATTACTCTATTTTATACTCCTTTCTATCTTTTATTATAAACACTAGGATAATAATAATAATAATAATACTCCCTCCGTCCCTAAATAATCATCTGGGTTGACCCGGCGCACAGTTTAAGAAAAATTAATTGATTTGATTATTTATATTGGTTTAATGTGTAGTTTCCTTTAATGTTCATGTATATGTGGCCTATAATTAAAGTAGAGTGAAAAAATAAGGGTAAAGTGGTAAAAGTGATGTTCTAAAAAGGTAAGTTTCAAAGTGGACAATTATTTTGGAACGGACGAAAAAGGAAAGAAGGACGATAATTTAGGGACGGAGGGAGTAATACTAATAATAATAGAATATTTTATATTCCTAAGATCCAGACAAAAAGTATATTATTCTATTTACATATGTTTCGAGTAAACGTTAAAAAATTATATCTACCATCTTCATAATATTTCAACTTTTACTCTTTATATTTGATATAAATATATTGATTATATTAAAAAATTATTATAATTATGAACACCTTTAATTTTAGTTATATATCATTTAGTTAATAGACATTTCAAACATTAATTTTTTTTTTCTGAAAGAGACGAAGTATTATTGTCTAATAGTAAAAATAGTGTGATACGCACAGTTTGATATCCTTTATTTACGCAAATGATATGATATGCAGGGGGCAGATCGTAGTGACTACTGAGTCTAGTCTAGTCTAGTCTTAGAAGTTGGACCACTTGGATTTTGCCCATATTTTTTTGTAAATTCGGACTTATATTTTCGTAGAAAAATATTCGGACAAAGGTAAAATCTTGTCGACAATTAAGGGTAACCCAACAAACAATACATGTTTTGAAATTTTGAAAGAAAATAAAAATACTTCTTAATATAGGGTTAGTTTTTATAAAGGGTTAATGTCACAATTTGTTTCCGTACTTTTCGACTTTCTAGCATTAGTCCTCGTTTTGAAAAAGTGAAAAATTGGGTCCAAAGTAATATTTTTATGCACATCAGTGATCCTTCTGTTAGATGATGTTAGGATTTCAACTGTTAACTCACCGTGTGCTCCTCACGTGAGTTTTTTTTAGGACAAAAATGTCATTTCCATTTGGGAGAGATTACCTTCATCTTTGTCTTCAACCTCAAAGTGCACATGTTCTCTCTCTTCTTCCATCATTATCTTCTTTGTTCTCTCAGATCATTCAATTTGAAGCATATACCATAGTCGACACTCGGCAATAATGGTTAGCCCCCCCCCCTCTCTCTCGGCAAAAATGGTTTGCCCTCCTCGCACTTTCATCGACAACTGCTGCCATATGTTGCTTATTCTAGAGATAAACCATTACAACAAAACCCACATACCCATTCAAAATCTTGATGAAGATATCTAACAAATCTCCCAATTGATATATGAAATATAAAAAAGAAGAAAACATAAAAATTACGAATTGAAGTATATCATTTCAGATGTAGTGACCCATCTTGATGAAGAAAGTGCCCAGTGCCAACTGCATAAATTCAGCAAAAAAACCACTAATCAGAAGATACATTTATCTACAATTTGATTAGCTTTTCACAACTACCCCCATTTTGTTGATTGTTCTGTTTTCCCCATTTTTCTCCCTCTCCCCCAACCATGTATATCAAGTTCTTCAATTTGGAGTCCACGTTGTTCAAAGTCATATCGACATTTCGTTTTTTCGACCTCGTCCGCCATTAATGAAATCGTGCCCGCCGGCGCCACCATAACCGATGAAGACCTTCCAGTCACCCTTTGCAATTTGCAACTGGACAAATGAATTCGGCAAACCCAGTTCTTGGGTTTGCCCTTCTTCTCTATTTTAAGTTTTGCTGAATCAGCCCTTTCACCTCTCGGCGTCCTAAGCGCTTGCTCGTCGGTCTATCCAAGGTCTTTTTGGTCGAAAGGATGAGCCAGTCATAAGGGCTTGGGCGATTAGGCAAAACTCCACGACTTCGTTGAAATCAAGAAATCAAGGCATGGAGGATTTTAGAAACTAGAATGGTTAAAGAGATTTGATATGAGTTTATGTGACAAATGGGAGCTAGAGTAGGGGGTAAGTGGGGAATCACTACTAATCCTCTATTTAAAAAAAAAAAAAGGAGCTAGAGTGGATTCAAGAGTGCTTGCTTTTCTTACGGCCATTGTTAAGACAAACGAAGAAAAGATGATAAAATTAAAGAAAATCAAAAGCTTTAATTGACCAAAAAAAATTAGCAGGACTTTTTCTACCTAAAGTCTAAAGTTACTATTTTTCCCTCTAAAAAACTCACGTTAAGAGTACATGGTGAGTTAACGGCTAAACTGCGTAAAGCCTAAGGTTACTATTTGTAATATTTGCTGCTTCATTTCATTTCATTAGCGTAATATGCATTTTTTAATTGACAGTTTACATAAATTTTTAAAAAGTATTTGACTTTTTTTATTTTTTATTATTTTTACATAATCATTTTTTTAAACTTATGTAAACTGTCAATTAAAAAAGACCACTTTTTATTTGAGGAGTTAAAATGGAAAGAAAAAGATAAAAGTCAAAATTAGAAGATTATTTTGGTCGTTGTTAAAAATAGGACCCGCTAATTTTTATTAAAGGTGAAAAGTTGGTAAAATATTGTGAACATTAAACTATTAACTTACCATTGTGTGTTTGTCTGTGTGTTTTGGCGGATTTCTTAACAATTTCAAGTGTATCCATATATATAAAGTAATATATACTCCATCAATTCCGGAAAAATAATCCTCTATTTCATTATAAAATATTTTACTTAAAGAGTCAATTTAAAAAAAAAACATAAACTCTTTGTCCGAAACAAATGAAATATAAAAGTAGTCTTATGGTTGTAAAAGTGTGTGTGTGTGTTTTTTTTTTTTTTTTAGTTTTGTGCATGTGTGTATTGTGTGTGGGTGGACTCAAAACTAGGCTGAGGAGGTGAAGATATTGCTGACTCCAAATCGTCTATTTCATTTTTTGTCATATTTTCTATCTCATTAAATCTCAATCCTACATCTTTCTTGTTATTTTATACAGTTATATTTTTATAAAAAAACATGTATGATTGAGATTCAATGGAATAGAGAATATGACTGAAAGTATGATAGACGATTTAAAGCCAATATTGCATTAATATTAATCATGATAATATGCTCAAAGTGGTCGGCTGAAAAAAAAAAGAAAACAAAAAAAGAAAAGTATTAGCTAGAAGTTTGAACATATGAAAACTAGGAAATATGAAATGGGCCACAGAGATAGTCACAATGCTTTAATAATGTAGTTATTAAAACCAGTAAATGGGATTATGGGAATGCCTCGTTTTTTTTTTTTTCCTTTTCTTTGTGTGTGTGTGTTTTTGTTGTATGTGTCCTGTGTGTTTCTGTGTATACTGTGTGTGTGAGTATTTGTGTTTATGAATAAAATATAATGTTATTTATTGGTTATTCGGATAATTCTAAGTTATTAATAGATATGATTGAATTTTATCCAATAACATATGTTAAGTTTAATGAGTGTTATTGCATAATATCCAAAAACTACCAATTAATCATATTGGGTAAATAATGTTTTACCCAAATTTAACCGATAACACTCAATTGTCACTCCTAGTTTAGCATACCTTAGATCTCTCGAATCGTGGAGTATGTTAAAAATGTAATAAATGTAAAGGCAATTGTGTAATTTTTTGATCAATTTTCTTAATGACTTATTTTTTGCACGATTTTTTTAATGACAAAGATAATAGTTGACTGTGTTCTACTCCGTAAAAAACATCAAACTCTTGTATTTATTACTTTGAATTGGTGTCCGAATGAAATAGAAATTAATGCTTAAAGTATATTGTTGGAGCTGGTTGCCAAAAAAAATAAAAAATTGGTTATCTTTGATTATAAGAGGGTTTGTCCCACATTTAGATGAGGGTGCTTCTAATAGAGCATTGCGATTGACCAACCGTCTGTATCGATGACTTAGACTATGAAAGCATTTGAGTAGGCTCCCTTTAAAGTTTGAAAATGAGTAGAAAAGAATTGTGATTTTTAAGATTTGTATTGGAATAAAACATTTTCAAATATGTGCAGTATTTATTTTTGCTGGAAAATGATGGCCGCAACCTTGTAGCAATTTTAATGGATTGTGAGCGAAATTATTAGATTTACCACTGGTAATGAGTCAATGGTTAACCAAATCGTTGACCTGTGAGAATCCCTATTCGACCTCCTCTTATGTGAAAAACGAGTGGTTTCAAAACTTAAGCGTGTGGAATACGCTAGACCTCGTTGTGGACTCTAAAGAATATATCTATAGAGTCGCCACCTCTATTTTAAGGATAAACAGAGAAAAACCAAAAATACTTGAAATATGGGTTCGGGACTTAGTTACGAGTTGGAAAGTGTTAAACACTCAACGCGTCATTTCGGTCTCAAAAAAAGTTTGATAACATGTTCAGTCTATTTTGTATACATTTAGTCTAGAAAACTTTTGTGCATATATAAGGGAAAATAAAAGAAGAATTTTATTTATATTCAACTAAACAAAATAGAAATAAATAATAACAAAACAAACTTAAGAAATAATAATGAACATTTTAGACTATTTTATAAACAAAAAATACACTTAAAGAAAAAGAATATAACAACTATTTACATTATATATATATATATATATATATATATATATATATATATATATATATATATATATATATATATATATATATATATATATATATATATATAACTAAACTAGAAAAGTTTATTTTCCTAAGCAGAAAATGTAATAAGAGAAGGAACAAATTTTAACAATATTTACAGACGATAATAATATGTACAGATCCATAAAATATGTATATTTACAGACCAAAATATTATCTCTTAGAGCGTGATAGTCTGTACCCGGTACGCCTAGCATTAGGCGATCCTAATGTGCTCGTCTTGTCTTCTCGAGAAGAGAAGTCTTTGTTTTTGTTGTATATGTTGTGTGTGTATGAGTTGTGTTATGCTTGTTGGGTTATGTGTGTGTGTGTGTATGTGTTTGCGTGAATTATGTGTGTGTGTGTGTGTATGCTATGATGTTATGTTTGTTGGGTTATGTGGGTGTGTGTGTTAAGGGTTTGTGTATGTTGTTGTGGGTGAGGAAGAGTCCGACAGAGTAACGGCAGCGTAGTTGTGGGATGGGTTTGGTAGAGGTTTGGCAGCGTGATATTGTGGTCTGTTTTGTAAAGGGAGGAGGCTTCTTTTATATAGGCGATGGGGACGGGCTTTGTGTGTTGAAGAGGAGGTAACTTCGGGAGTAAGGTTGGACTCCTCAGCAGCATAGGGAACTATTTTGGTGGCGTAGGGGTCAGCCACCTCGTGCTTCTGCACTGAGTTCAGACATATACAGTGATTAGAGCAGCTGGCCGAGAATCACAAATGGGCGTCGTACAGAGGAAGGGCGCGGCGTCGGGTTATTGGGCGTGGGGCCCCTTATGTCTTGTGATGCACAACATTTTTTTTATCTTTCTTCTATTTTTGTTGCGCTTTCCCCCTTTTTCGTTATTCTTTGTCCTTCTGAGCCCTTCCGAGTTTCCTTTGACATTTTGGTCCCCTGAAAGGTTTTTAAGACAATGTTTAGTCCACCTTTTAATTAGTAATATTATTTTATAGGATATTATAAAATAGGGGTACGAAATTTGGGTGTCTACATCTGCTTAAACGATTATAGCTGAAACCGGTTTTACAAATGTCAGTTACAATTTGCCGCGACCAAAAACAGTAAACCACCGACCATTAGTATTTCTGTAATAGATCTAGTGGAAAACATAGTCAACTTTCAAATTCAAAGTTGTCTGCTTTGGTGGTGGACGTAGTACTCTTTAGAGTACGAACCATCTCAAAATTCATGTGTTCTTACTTCTTATTTACTTACTGTTCTGTAACTATTTTATCAGCTTATCTTATCTTTGCTAATTGTCTCCTAGGCTTTAAACTTAAAGACACAGCAAGTCTACCGGTAGTTCTTACCAGCAGACTTGGTGAACTATTTCCAAGTGTTCTTTCCGATGCTGTAACTGTCTCTATAGTTGATAGCATACATTTGGAACATTCTGTTAAAAGATTTAATTGTTAATAGGCTATTCAATCCCCCCCCCTTCTAGCCTATTATTGTGCTCTTTGGGACTAACAGTTTTCCTTGCAAAGGCACTTCGGTGTGGGAATTAGTACAATACAATATAGAGTTATCAATTTGACAGAGTTTTAGCTAGGTATATGTGAACGCACCTTGATAACATGTTTGAAAGAGGTTTATATACCCCACGACTCTAACTGCCGAATAAAGGGCATCAACTTCTCATCCTTAACTTTAGGGCATTATTAACTAGGTCATGTCTGGAACATGGGAGAGGTTTTCACATCACTAACCGCCCACGTCCATACGACTGTTACAATTATAGTCGAGGAGATTTAGCGAGCTCGCTAATTAGGTATACACTGCTCGCCATACACTTTGCCACAATTAACAAAGTGGGGGAACTATCCACATGTCCTGCTCGTGTACCTTCACAGGCACAATTTGTTGTTGGTTGTTCATCTTAGTCATTTGTCTGAGACGGGGGACGTGCTCGCGTTTCGGGCATGTGTTTTGACCATGTGTAGAGCTGTCAAAACAGGTTGGGCTAGCTCGCCCCGTCAATATGAACCTATTAGGAGTCAGGTCAAACGGGTTGAGCCCGCATCGGGTTACAGTTAGAGGTATACTTGTTGCAAATAATACAAACACAAGTTTGAAACAATGAGTATAAATTTTTTTCGCTTTAAATGTGAGATTATTTTTTATTACTAAAATATTAGTAAATGATTATAAATTCATAAAAAGTGACACTTACAGAAACAAAATATGTCAAAATGAGGTAGATTAATAGTAATATTTACGAAAAAAAGATTATAAAAACATACAAAAAGAGTGATGATAAAATGATTTTTTTCTCATTTTATACTATTAATATTAGAGAAATTGTTACAAAACGCTATTTAGAATATAATTGTAGAAAATGTAATTTTTTTAATGAGTTGTGAAATTTTTTTGTGTTATTTATTACTCCCTCCGTCCTAGATAAATATTCTTACTTTCTATGTTGGGAAGTCACAACTAATGTTTCTAAAGACTTTTGGTATACAAATTTTCTACCAATCTTTCTAATATATCCATTTATTTACTACTATCATTATTGCGCATCCTAGAGAGAGAATGAGCGTAATGAGTATATAATTAATGAGAGAGAGAATGCATGTAATTGGTATTATTGTCACAATATATTTTACAACTCATCATTAATTATATTTCTTAATCCATGTGTTTTGTCTACTAGGAATAGTTATCTAGGACGGAGGGAGTATTTTTATTATTATTTTGATTAATTGAAAGAAAAAGTTGGTGGGCTGACCCGTCTAACCCACAACCCATGATGAGTTGGGTTGAGTTGGCAATTTCCAGGCCTGTCACATTCGTGGGTTGGTTCGTCCCGTCCCACCAAATGACGGGTTATAGTGGGTTGCGGGTTGGCTTGTCCCGCCAACCCACCTTGACAGCTCTAACCATTTGTCTTTCACGTGGCCTTGGGCTCACACTAATGACACATGGTTGCTATTTGGGCCTGGCAGCTCACTACCCTTTGTCTTCGTCCTTCTTTGGCTCCAGTAGGCCTCCTATACTTGGTAACGTTCAAGTACTCCGGCAGCATCTTGAAATTCCAAGTCCACTACTTGGATTTGATATCTCTATATCCCAATCGTAACCAACGCCATACCTTTTCTTGTAAGCACCCTCGCTTCTTCAAGTTGGACAACACAACCCCCTTCATTCCATCTCCATTTTCTAACCAATAAAAAGTATGTATCCCAAATTGGTTAGAAACTAATGTTGATTTTAAAAGTCTCATAAAAGAATTCTACTTTTATTATCCAACATTGGTTAGAAAGATATGTTAATTTTAAAAACGATGTAGCCCACATTGGATGTTGGTTTTCAATTTTTTAGATAATAGATTTCATATATATGCTTTCAATTAATAAGCCTAATTTTTTGATGTTTGGTACCTAATAGACGGTTTGAACTAGTAATCCTAATTATTCGGAAAAAGACCATTATCCACTCGGTAATTAAACCAAGAGAGATGATGGTATTATTAGTGGCATTGCTAAAAAAAACAGGAGATTAACATCTTTCATTTCAAAACCTTCCTCATATATAGTAACATGATTAATAACGAGAGTGCTAATAGTACTGAAATTAATAATGTTGTTTATCCATATTCGATTACCAGAGAACCTTGACTATTATTACCAATAAAGGAGATGATCTCACATTGTCTATAAAGTGATGTAGATTTTAAAAATCTTTAAATAAAATACTTCTATCATTATTTGTAATAGAAGAGATATATCTCACATTGCTTAAAAAGTGATGTTGGTCTTACAAAAATTTAGATTAAAAACTTTTATCATTACTACCAATAGAAGATATGTATGTCATATTGGTTCGAAAGTGTGTTGGTTTTGAAAGTCTTTAGATTAAAGACTTCTACCATTATTACTAACAAAAGAGATGTATACCTGAAGTGCCTATATTTAATCTGTCTCAAAAGGCATTTGGGTCTCGCTTAGGCAGATGATCTCTAATACACCTGGCCCACTATGCTATACATGTCTACTGAATGCTTCGGGCCGGGCTCATGCGTGACAAGCAAACCCTACCCCTCAAGTATAAATAAATCCTACTAGCTCATAGTAAGGGGACTATCTATTTCTCTCTCTTCTATATTTTTCACTCCACATAGGGGATACTCGCCCTCCCGTTTTATACACTGGACTAATTATCACACCGGAGGGTATTGGGGCCTTGGGGGACATCCCCACCCACTCACGGTACTTATTTTGCAGAGATTACTTGCCAGATATCATAGCGCAACGACAATGATCTCCATCGGACGACGACATCGACGATCCCTATACGACATCACTTTCGGCACCCCATTATGATGATATTTTTACTGGATTTCTCGAAGACCGTCACCACAGTGAGGCTACTAGATTTCTCAAAGACCCTCACCACGATGAGGCTTCTGTAATTCCTTTATGCGCTTACGCTCCCCGCTTGGGCATCCCACGGTTGAACTTCTTGCTTGAGCATATGGATTTCTAGAGGAATCTCACCACGGTGAGGCTGCTCGGATTCTTGAAGACCCTCACCATGTTGAGGTTACTGGATTTCTTGAAGACCCTCACTACGTTGAGGTATATTACCCTCCCGCTCGAGCATCTCACAGTCGAGCTTTATCTTATCCTCATACTCGAGTATCTTGCGGTCAAGTAGATTATCCTCCCCATCAAGTATCTCACGGTTGAGTACTTTATCCTCCCGCTCGAGTATGTTGCGGTCAAGTACTTTATCCTCCCGCTCGAGTATCTCGCAGTCGAGAAGATTATCCTCCCACTCGAGTATCTCGCGGTCGATTAGATTATACTCCTACTTGAGCATCTCGCAGTTGAGTTTTACATTATCCTCCCGCTCGAGCATCCATCGATTAAGTACATTATCCTGCCGCTCGAGCGTCCCGCGGTTGAGTAGATAATCCTCCCGCTCGAGCATCTCGTGGTCGAGCTTTATTTTATCCTACTCCTCGAGTATCTCGCGGTTGAGTAGATGTCCTGCTTGTCAGAAAATTATACTCCTTACCCTTGATATAAATCCCAAGGAATAAGGACTAGGGCGCTACTGAAGTTCTTATATTGAATCTGTCTCAAAAGACATTTGGGCCTCGCTTAGGCAGGGGAATCTCTAATACAACTGGCCCACTATGCTATACATGTCTACTGAATGCTTTGAGCTGGGCCCATGGGTGACAACCAAACCCTAACCCCTTAGGCATAAATAAACCCTACTAGCTCATAGTAAGGGGATTCTCTCTTTCTTCTACAATTTTCACTCTATACAAGAGGGCCACGCGTCCTCCCGTTTTATACACTGGACTGATTATCACACTAGAGGGTTTTGGGGGACATCCCCACCCACTCACAATGCTTATTTTAAAGAGATTACTTGCCAGATATCCTACCGCAACGACAAGGATCTCCGTCGGACTCCGACTCTGACTGTCCTTATATGACATCACTTTCGGTACCCCGGTACGATGATATTTTTGCCACATCAGTTGAGGTTGCTGGATTTCTCGAAGACCCCACCACGGTGAGGTTGTTGGATTTCTCGAAGACCCTTACCATGGTGAGGCTGCTAGATTTCTCGAAGACCCTCACCACGATGAGGCTTTTGGATTTCCTTTATGCGCTTACGTTCCCTGCTTGGGCATCCCACGGTTGAGCTTCTCGCTTGAGCATATGAATTTCTAGACGACTCTCACCACGGTGAGGCTACTCGGATTCTTGAAGAACCTTACCATGTTGAGGCTACTGGATTTCTTGAAGACCCTCACTACATTGAGGTACATTACCCTCCCTCTCGAGCATCTCGCGGTCGAGCTTTATCTTATCCGCGTGCTCGAGTAGCTCGCGATCGAGTAGATTATCCTTCCGCTCGAGTATCTCGCGGTCGAGTACTTTACCATCTCGCTCGAGAATCTCGCGATTGAGCTTTATCTTATCCTCCCGCTCGAGTATCTCGCGGTCGAGTACTTTATCATCCCGCACGAGTATCTCGCGGTCGAGTAGATTATCCTCCCGCTTGAGTATTTCACAGTCAAGTACTTTATCCTCCCACTCGAGTATCTCGTAGTCGAATACTTTATTCACTTGCTCGAGTATCCCGCGGTTGAGTAGATTATCTCCCGCTCAAGTATCTCGCGGTCAAGTAGCTTATCTTCCCGCTTAAGTATCTCACGGTCAAGTAGATTATACACACGCTTGAGCATCTCGCGGTTGAGGTTTACATTATCCTCCCGCTCGAGCATCTCGCGGTTGAGTACAGTATTCTGTCGCTCGAGCATCTTGCTGTTGAGTAGATTATCCTCCCACTTAAGCATCTCGCAGTCGAGTTTTATTTTATCCTCCTGCTCGAGTATCTCGCGGTTGAGTAGATGTCCTGCTTGTCAGAAAATTATACTCCTTACCCTTGAGATAAATCCCAAGGAATAAGGACTAGGGGGCTACTAAAGTGCCTATATTTAATCTGTCTCAAAAGGCATTTGGCCTCGCTTAGGCAGGGGATTCTCTATTACATCTGGCCCTCTATGCTATACATGTCTACTGAACGCTTCGGGTCGGGTCCATGCGTTACAAGTAAACTCTAACCCCTCAGGTATAAATAAACTTTACTTGCTCATATTAAGGGGATTGTCTCTTTCTTCTACGGTTTTCACTCCACATACTAGGGCTACGCACCCTCTCGTTTTATACACTGGACTGATTATCACATCGGAGGGTTTTGAGGGACATCCTCACGCACTCACGGTGCTTATTTTGCAGAGATTACTTGCCAGATATCCTACCGCAACGACAACGATCTCCGTCGGACGACGACTCTGACGATCCCTATACGACATCACTTTTGGCACCCCAGTACGATGATAATTTTGCCACATCAGTTGAGGTTACTAGATTTCTCGAAGAGCTTCACCACGGTGAGGTTGTTGGATTTAACCCTCTCCACAGTGAGGCTGCTGGATTTTTCAAAGACCCTCACCACGATGGGGCTTCTGGATTTCCTTTATGCGCTTACGCTCCCCACTTGGGCATCCCACGGTTGAGCTTCTCGCTTGAACATATGGATTTCTAGAAGACTCTCACCACGGTGAGGTTGTTCGGATTCTTGAAGACCCTCATTACGCTGAGGTACATTACCCTCCCGCTCAAGCATCTCGCGGTCGAGCTTTATCTTATCATCCAGTTCGAGTATCTCGAAGTCGAGTAGATTATCCTCTCGCTCGAGTATCTCGCGGTCGAGTACTTTACCATCCCACTCGAGTATTTCGCGGTCGAGTACTTTACCCTTTCGCTTGAGCATCTCGCGGTTGAGCTTTATCTTATCCTCCATCTCTAGTATTTTACGGTCGAGTAGATTATCCTCCTTCTCGATTATCACGCGATCGAGTACTTTATCTTCCCGCTCTAATATCTCGTGGTCGAGTTGATTATCGTCCCGCTCGAGTTTCTCGCGGTCGAGTACTTTATCCTTCCGTTCGAGTATCTCGCGGTCGAGCAGATTATCCTCCCGCTCGAGTATCTCGCGGTCGAGTAGATTATCCTTTCACTCGAATATCTCGCGATCGAGTAGATTATGCTCCTGCTCAAGCATCTTGCGGTTGAGCTTTACATTATCCTCCCGCTCGAGCATTTCGTAGTGGAGTTTTATTTTATCCTCCCGCTCGAGTATCTCACGGTTGAATAGATGTCCTGCTTGTCAGAAAATTATACTCCTTAACCTTGAGATAAATCCCAAGGAATAAGAACTAGGGGCTACTAAAGTGCTTATATTTAATATGTCTCAAAAGGCATTTGGGCGTCGCTTAGCCAGGGAGATCTCTAATACACCTGGCCCACTATGCTATATATGTCTATTGAACACTTCGGGCCGGGCCCATACGTGACAAGCAAACCTAACCATTCATGTATAAATAAACCATACTAGCTCATAGTAAGGGGATTATTTCTTTCTCTCATCTACAGTTTTCACTCTACAAACGAGGGCTACGCGCTCTCCCGTTTTATACACTGGTCTGATTATCACACCGGAGGGTTTTGAGGGACATTCTCACCCACTCACGGTGCTTATTTTGTAGAGATTACTTGCCAGATATTCTATCGCAACGACAACGATCTCAGCTGGACTCCGACTCCGATGATCCCTATACGACATCACTTTCGGCACCCCTGTACGATGATATTTTTGTCACACCAATACCTTATTGTTTAGAAAGTGATGTTGATTTTAAAAGTATTTTTTATTTTTGATATAAGACTTCTACATTTTTTACTAATAAAATAGATGTATCTCATATTGGTTAGAAAATGATATTAGCTCTAATTAAATGTCTTTGGGTAAATAACTTTGGTATCAATAGAAGAGATTAAATTATTATGAGCATTGAAAAGTTTAACATTTCACTAATAATGCCTAAAATTCCAAAAGTTAAAATTATTATTACCAAGAAAATATGTATTTTGGCTCCTAAATTGTATCAATGAATCTCAAAGCTCGATAAAAAAGATGTATCCTGAATTGGCTCCCAAAATATATTAATTAATCTCAAAGTTTAATTGTATCATGTGGAACACGAGCTCTATAACTAGTTCTCATCGGAAGAACAAACTAGATATTTGATAGAAGCAAAGACCCTTGTAATAATTTGCAATAAGGAGTAAACAATCAAATCATTTTGGAGTAAGTCTTTTATAAGACGATCTTACGGATCTTAATTAATAAGACGGAGTCACACTTTTTCACAACTCAACTCACCAACATATAGTGGGTCGGGTAAGGAATATCCGTCTTACAAAAAATATCCGTAAGACTGTCTTAACTAAGCTTTTGCCATCATTTTATGCAATTGACCTCGATTTTTCGGTCAATGTTTTAGGAGCAAGAGCAACTCGTAAACAACTCAATTCGACATGCACTTTTAATTTTGGAAATATGTTACTCCTTTTGTTCCAGACAAAGCGTCCACTATATTATTTTGAGATATTTTACTATAAGAGTCCACTTTCAAAAATTATGTTTACAATTTATATAGTATTGCATCTTTATCCTCCACTTGTGTTGTAAGTACACAGTTTGTGCTTAACTATTATTGTAATTATGACTAACTTTTATGATATTAATATATCCCTTAATAATTAGACTTTTCAAATTGGAACTCTTTGGGTGGAACGGAGGGAGTAATATATTTGACTGTCTATTAAATTTTAGTACTCTAAATTTCGTAATACGTGATTGAAATCTTGAATACGCCACTGAAATTTACTATTCGTACGGTTGAGATTCAATGTGACAGGAAGTATGATAGACGATTTGAAGCCAGTGATAATACGTATTATTTTATCATAGCGTGTACTCCACACAACGTTGGAACGTACATTATCGATTAAAAAAATTATTTCGTAAAAAACCTGGTTTTTATAATCCTATATTTACTCCAATCACTATTTTTCTAGTGAATAATTTGAATGTGACAAAGATACACAATCATCCAAGTAGGTCTAGGCCAAACGCCAATAGATCACAAGCAATTGAAGCACTACGAATCTGATCTAACATTTTATATGTTTCTGGAGGGCATTTATGACCAATATACAATAATAACTAAGTTCAATTTGAGGAAATAAGTTAAGGCTTTGCACATTAAAGATATCAAGTAGATAATATTGATAACGTGATTTTATAATGTATACTAGTCTGCAACAGTGGCTTTGATAATAGAAGGGATAAGAATAAGAATGATTCAGATACTTCTAGTCCTTAAATCCACGGACAAGATAAGCAAAGCCAGCATATACGTAAAATGTTTGGCTCATTTCCTTTATTCCCATACTTAGCTATCATAAGAGAATCCTTATTTATTATAGTACTTCATTACTTGATTCAATATGTGTAGTATTTATTTTTAGGTGCCATTTGTTAGTTAGAATTAAAGTCAGATAGGATTAATAAATCGAGTTGTTTGATATTTAATATGTAATAGGTGGTCCGTGGTCGGGATTAATAACACGAGTTATCTGGATAAAGTCATTATCTCCTCACTATTATTACCAAGGGGGAGGGTGGTATTATTAGCGTCCCCACTAAAAAAAAATTATGATTAATATTTGTAATCTCAAAACTACCCCCGATATACAAGTGATGATTAATATGTAAGATATATTTCTTGCAGATTAAGAAAATTTATATATGGTCAATAAGTGAGAATCACGGTTGATTTTGAATTACTAAATTACAATAAATTGTGGTTTGTAAAAATGGTAAGTTTTCTAAATAAACTCTACTTTGATGGACGGTTGAGATTAAAACCCTAATAGGAATTTGGTCCTCCCTTTGCCTATAAAAGAGATGTAATACCCATCATATTCATCTATTACGTTAAATCAACTCATTAGGGTTTTTTAGGCAAAAGGGAGAAACCATATTGTGCCTCTGCGTCTCTATACTATAGATTTCAGATCAAGGGCAAATTACTAGAAGCAACATGTCTTCATCAGGTAAATTGATTAAGTGTATTTTGTATGTTATTGTGATTATCATGAAGTTTAAGATCTAGGGCTTAAGATTATTAACTTACAGTTGGTATCAGAGCAAGGTTACGAATTCGTGATCATCCATAAAAACGCATGCAATATTATTGTTCAATTAATAATTGAAAATTTTCTAACACGGTTCATCACATCGATGGTCTTTTTTTTTTTAATCATGTTGACCGTTTTTTTTAAGTTATGTAAATTGGTTAAATGTGGACTTCCGTTTTTTTAAGTTATGAAAGTTGATCGTGGACTTGAATCGGTATTGTTTAATCTTTGATTATCATGCAATATTAAATTATTGATTTATTAATGTCTTTCATTCATCAGCGCACATGCAAGTCTTTTTTTTTGGGTTTATTTATTTTTACTATGTAAATAATACTAATAATGTGTTTAGTAATAGTAGATAATGATGGTTTTATGTCGGATTGAGAAATTGAAATATAAAATTGACAATAAAGTTATTTACAATACGATCCTATTTTGGCCTTCAAAAATTTTCTTCAAAATTTTATGAATTTATATTATTTTAAAAAAATTAATTATGTTTTTCCGTACTAACCGTTTTAATATGTATAAAGTCTAATTATCACTACAGTGATAATTGATAATTAAATTGATGTTATTTAATGTCAATGTTTATTGATGAGTCTTCTACGTTGTACATACATATTAGAACGGTAATCACCCACAGGTGATTCTGATTCACATGTTTGAACAACATTAAAATTGATGTGTTAGAGAAAAGAAAAATATCCACATATATTTATCTTATTCTTGTACACATGATTAAATTGGAATTATGACTCATAATTAATTTAGTGGAAGTTCTACCCACAGGAGAATCTTCTTTATGTACATTTAGACAATTTTTAATTCACGTATATCTCTATTAGATTTCAGCTCTTGTTCCCGTTAATTTGCACTCGCATGCTTCATCTGTACCCTCTCTTAATGGTACCAACTTCTCAGAATGGCGTGAGAACATTGAATTCACTTTGGGTGTTCTTGATCTCGATCTTGAACTCCAAACTGAAAAACCTTCTACATTAACCGCAGAAAGTAGCAAAGAGGATAAGGATCTCCAAAAACTGTGGGAGAAAAGCAACAAATTGAGCCTTATGTTGATGCGAATGACAATTGCTGCAAACATCAAGACCTCTCTTCCTGAAACGAAAATGGCTAGGGAATTCATGGAATCCGTTGCAGAACGCTTTAAGACTGCAGATAAGTCATTTGTAGGGAAATTAATGTCAGAACTCACTACTATGAAGTTTGATGGTGCATGGTCGATGCACAATCATGTAATTGAGATGCAAAATCTTGCAGCTAAGCCTCAGAATTTAGGAATGAAAGTGGATGAGAACTTTCTTGTCCAGTTTATCCTAAATTTTCTTCCTCCACAGTATGCCCCTTTTCAAGTGAACTATAATTCCATTAAGGAAAAGTGGACAGTGAATGAACTATCTAACATGTTAGTTCAAGAGGAAGCAAGGCTAACTCAACAAGGTGTTAATGTTGCACATCTCACAATTCAAGGAGCGAATAATAAGTTTGGGAAGAAGGCCAGAAAAGTGCACCACCTAAAATGAATAATAACGTCCAACCCCCTCAAGTCAAGGCAAAGAAAGAAGAAGTTTGTCGTTTCTGCAAGAAATCTGGACATTTCCAGAAAGATTGTGAGAAACGTGGTGAATTGAAAGTAAAGGTTATCCTTTGGGATTCATAAGTTTTTTAGAATGTAACTTCTCTAATGTGCCTTCAAATTCATGGTGGTTGCATACAGGTGCTAATGTTCATGTTTTTAATTCGATGTAGGGATACCTTACAACTCAAATCATAAACCCAGCTGAAAACTTTTTATTTGTGGGAAACGACAATAAAGCTCATGTCGAAGCTATTGGAACATATCGTCTTGTTCTTGCAAAAGGACATTATTTACATTTATTTCAAACTCTTTATGTTCCATCTATTTCCCGCAACTTAGTTTCAATTTCAAAACTTGATTTACAAGGATTTATGTTTGATTTGGGTACTGGAAGTTTCAATTTATATAAAGATTCTATTAAATTTGGTTCTGGAATTCTTGTGGATGGTTTTTACAAATTTACTTTGTTTTCTCCATCCTTACCTGAAACCCAATTGACTCTGCATCATAATGAAGGAACTGTACATCATGTAATGAAAAAGGACTCTTCACTCTTGTGGCATCAGAAGTTGAGACACATATCCCATGAGCGACTTCAAAGATTAGTAAAAGATGGGGTTTTACCAAACCTAGATTTTACTGATTATCATAGTTGTGTGGATTGTATTAAAAGGCAAAGCAACAAAACACACAAAGAAAGGAGCCACAAGAAGTTCTCAGCTTCTTGAAATAATACATCTGACAGTAAATTTGTGGACCTTTTGATGTTCCAACGTTTGGGGGAGAAACCTACTTCATCACCTTTATAGATGATTATTCACGTTACTTTTATCTCTATCTATTGCATAACAAATCTCAATCTGTGAATTTTGTCAAAATATTCATAACCGAGGTTGAGAGGCAATTAGAGAGAAAAGTGAAAATCATAAGGTCCAATAGAGGTGGAAAATGTTATAGCAGGTATGATGAAACAAGGCAACATCCTGGACCTTTTGCCAGACTCCTCAAACAACTTGGAATTGTTGCTCAATACACATACCGAGATTCTCCATGGCGAGAATGGTGTAGGTGAAAGCCTTAAATCGCAGCTTTTTGGAAATGGTTAGAAGCATGATGAGTCGCTAAGTTGCCCATTACGTTATGGACATATGTTCTTAAAACCATGTATGGCCGTATATATTTTAAATAGGGTTCCGATAAAAGCGGTTCTAAAGACACTTTTTGAGTTGTGGAAAGAGGTGAAACCTAGTTTAAAACACACAAGTTTGGGGCGATCGGTTGCTGAGCGAATGTATATAATCCTCAAGCAAACAAATTGGATTTGAAAACCATAAGTGGTTATTTCATTGGTTTTCTGAAAAATCCAAGAGGAAAAACTGTTATTTCGAGAATTCAGGCTGAGAATTGTGGAAGATAAAGTTGGGAGTAGCAATCCCGTTACCCGATGTCAAGCAAGCAATGTGAATCCTTCCATCGTTGAGCAGATTAAGCGTCGAATGGTCACGTGTGGCTCCTTTCATCGTTGAGCAGATAAGAAGATGAAGGTAGGCAACCACATGACCTGACCCTAATGAAATCATTGCTAATGAAGAAATTGTGAAACAATCACGAGGCAGGCATTGAGAAGATCTCGGCGAGAAAAAGCAATGCTATCATGGATTTTGACATGAAGATCGGTTTGACCCATTCACAAGCCATTACAAGTAATAATTCGATAAATGGATTGATGCCATGAAGGATGAGTTGAAATCAATGGCAGATAATCAAAGTGGGAACTTTCGTTCTTGGGAAGGACACAAAATAGTTGGGTGTAAATGGTGCTACAAGAAGAAAGCATTTGTCATGGCAATATTGAGCGTATAAAAAAGCTAGACTTGCAGCGAGGTTTACTCAAAAGATGGCATA
>CM028381.1:86552923-86639930 GCA_013146195.2 Codonopsis lanceolata
TGGCCTAATTGATGAACGGCCTTTGTTAGCCTTGGAGCATACCCAAGGCGTATCAAAGCGTCGCCCAGAGCTTAACCAATAAAAAGGTCAGCGGCCGTATTCAAGTCGGAGACCTGGGTGCTTCGAGAAAAACCCCTAGTTATGTTGATACTAGGGGAAAATGGAAGTCTCCCGGATGGGACCATACATCGTTAAGGAGATCCGATCGGGAGGTGCTTGGAGTGCTTCTCCTGGAACCAAGGCGGGGAAGATCTTGTCCGCCCTTCAACCTCGACAAACTCAAAGGTACTACGCTGAGCCATCTATCCAGCTAGTGCTTCCCTCTCCGGACCCAGCCCGCTAAAGGCGAAAACCCGAAAGGCGGTCTAGGCAAAAATTAGGGCATAAAAAAAATATAAAAAAAAATAATAAAAAAATAAAGGGCCAGCTTGAAAACCGAAAAAGGCGGTCTAGAGCAAAAATTAGGGCATAATAAAAAAAAAAGCTCGCTAGGTTGAAAACTTGAAAGGCGGCCTAGGCAAAATTAGAGCACAAAAAAATTGAAAAAAAATAATAAAAAATAAAAATAATAAAAAGGAGAGGAAGGCATTATTTGAAGCCCTCGGCGTACTACCTCGATCTTGACACATCGAGAGCTTCGTGACAAAAGAAAAACCACGACAAAAGCGGCTCATATTAAAACACTAAAATATAATTTTACGAGGTCTAAGGTGCAACTTAGGAATACTTATTAAAACGTCTATATTATACATTATTTGCATTTGTACATATCTATATCTTGCCTATACCCGTTTGTTTCCCGAAACAATCCTTTTCTTGCGACCATAGCCAGCGGCGGTCCATCGATTACTGCGGCGTCCAGCGGGCCCATATACTCCTTGCGAGGCGCGAGAAGAAGCTCTAGACTCATCGGCATGAGAGCCACGGATGTGTCTCCCTCTTCATCATCGGCATCTCCGTTTTCTGGCATTTGTGTTGCTCGGACCGCTTCATCGGTTCGAGACCCGGCACCCCATACGGTGGGGGAGGAGGAGACCATCTCTTGTTCAGGGGTTGTCTGTCGCTTGCCAAGCTTAGCGCGGAAGCTCACGACCGCCGGTTCTCTGGCCGTACCCAACCCAACCGATCGAAGGGGAGGATCAGGCATTTCTTGCTCCCATGGGTTGTGCTGTTGACCAACGTCACTCACTCTGCGGGATGTATTCTTTGGGACCAGCGATATCGGTCGAGGGCGTCAGAGCATCAAGACCATGAACCGTCGAAGTGCCTCGAGGCAGGGGAACAACCAATCTGAACTATCAATGTCCTCGCCTACTTCCGGCGAACATCCACTCCATTGGTTATATGATAGCCCGACAAATGTCTCAAATTATCTTGGGATGGGCGAGGCGGCCCCTCGGCAACAACCATAACCCATGCGGATACCCGAGATAAAAGCATATAATCCGAATATGGGTATGCTACCTCAATCTGTCGGCATCTCTAAGCCACATGTCCTGGATATTGGAACCCAGGCGATCATTAGTGAACTCCCTTCCCATATATATAGGGCGGGAAGTATCAGGATCACTTGCTCCCTTCAAGCTGCCGTAAGATCCGGTCGGTGATAAAAAAAGTCGGTAAAGGCCAACATCACCACAGGCGTACTCATCGGAGTGGCGAAGAAAAAGCCGGATCTCCGGTGGCGGCGACCCGGACTATATCCATTGAGCCCGGCGATAGAAGTGATTCGTCCGATCAATATCGAGAATAATTAGTGCAGGGAAAATGCCCACGCATTCCATAAAGGAAGGATCATAAGCGGCTCCAAGCGGCGGGCGCTGGACCCAAAGAAAATGCTCTTCCGACCACATGTGAATCGAGAATAGGATTGCGGTGAGGAACAATTCATTCCAGCGACAAAAGCGATCGGGCCGCGAGAGTCTCTGCTAAAATCACCGGGACGATGTTCAGTCGGCGATCCCGAGCCTGCAATGCTAGGTCGACGACCCGCTCATCTACTAATCCGGGTAGACCAACTATCAAATATCTCCCTACTAGGCAAAGAAAAAGTCTTGTTAATCTCCGCCGTTGATAGTCCATGTCATCTTCAATATATTACGTGAAGGCTCGGGAAGAACCATCAAATTAAAAGAATCCCCATTGAAAAATCTGGAGTAGCCGTGGGTAGAATTGAAGAGCTCCCGAATAGCCATGTCTGACGCCTTATACGTAGGTGGGTACCGCGATCGGCAGTAGGTGCCACTCAAGCATAGCCTGAGAACTCCTCAAGCGTGGGACACATCTCGTTCATGCCAAAATTAAACAAGTGATCCTCGGGAGACCAAAACACAGCGGCTCCCTCAACATGTCCCAATTTATTATGACATTCCGCCGGGATAAAGGCACGAACCGAAAAGATGTTCAAATAAATCCCTCTCGTCAGAGCGCAAAGAAAGGATCAAATCAAGGCATTTTCATAAGCCCCAATCTCGAGGCCGTAGGAATGCGGGCGGCCATTTGTAGAGATGCGAGGCGTTATGATGGATGAATGAGGCTATGGCAAGCGAGCGAGGTGGTGAATTTAGAAAGAAAGAACAAAATGAATTGGCGAGGAACTGAGCTCGTTTCCGCCAGAATTTATACCGCAAATGGAGAAGACGGACAATTCAGCGCACAGTGTCCAAATAGTGAAGAAAATAGTGTCTGCATAGGAAAACCATGGTGCCACCAAGAAGCCTCTTGGTGCCGCACCATGACCTTCATTGGCAGCACCAGAAAAGTCCACTATGTTGTGAAAATTCGGCCCGGTATCCTGGTTTGGCGATCCGACAATCCACTGTTCTTGCGTCTGATCGTGGAAGGAAAAGAGAACCTACAAAGGAAGCTACAGACACGGACTCAGCGACCACAATGCCGAATGAATGAGGGATTCGACCATATTTCCGTTCAGATATCACCAGAAAAGCCGCTCTTATCCAAAGGTGTATTCTTAAAAATCCCTTTTTTGAGTCTGACGTGCTATTACATTTTAAATGTCTGGTATAGTTTTATTTTCTGCATGAATTTATTTTTGCATATGTAACATACTGCATCATATACATTATATTGCATTATATCATAATGTTTGTCTGATTTCTTTTACAAAAAGGAAAAATTATATACATAAAAAAAGAAAGAAAGAGATACTAATGTTCGCGGGAATCCAAAGCTAATGTGCTCGGGACGGCGGCCACGGGAAAACCACCACCCACGACCACAGGACCGTGCCAATCGACTCCTCGACCTCGCCGGCCGCGGCTTGACCCATCATCATCATCGTCGTCATCATCATCATCATCGTCATCTCGGCGTCACGGGCGCCGCTGCTCCCTTGCAAGAAAATTCATCGACCAATTTACGATATAACTGGCGATCTTGAAAAAGCCCATAGCGGTTTCTTGTAAGTAGACACGTTCACCTAAAAAAAAAAGATGAAAAAAAAACGAAAATGAAAAAAATGTTAGTCCCGAAAAAAAAATGCTGGTCTCGAAAAAAAAAAAAAAAGAAAATATGTATGTAATAAAAAAAACAGAAATAATAAAGGTGGATGTGTCTACCGAACGAGCCTGCTCCGGGACGCGACGCTCCTCCGGAATCTCGACATCAGGAAGAACCTGCTCTACTAATCCACCGCCCCACTCATACTGGAAAGTAGAGAAAATATCATCGGGCTCCGTAAACATCAGGTTCCCGTCGAGAAATGAAGTAGATGACCCAGGCCTAGCAGAAGCATCAGAATACCGCCTGGGCACAAGGCGGGGAGGAGGAGGGGATGCGGCTCAATCTCGAGAAAATCCTCGTATGACATCACTGGATAATCTGTCGCGGGAACGAGGTATTTTCCCAAGCATTGAGACCGGTCGGGCAGTCGCTCAGGCTCTATCACCCAAGCAGGAGGCCAAGGAGGCACCACTGGAGCCATTAGAAAAGCCTGGTGTTGACGATTCACCCGCTCGCCCATGTACAAAGAATCCACCATGATGGAAACCATCAATATCCGGCAGCGGCTGAGCATCAGAGTAGTATGATAATGACCCTCCAGGCCTTCCCAGGGAAGAAAGTGCACTGAACCCGGACTAGAACCAACAATCCGCTCCAGCACTCTCTCCCTGGTATTGCAACCACCGTCATCGCTTGGATCGACCCTATTGCTGTCAACATATTGGGACACATACGGAGGCTGGTAGACCCGTCGAATGAGGCGACCCGGCGAAAATCTGAAAAATGAAAAGGCCCAAACCTGCACAAAAATAGAAAAAAAGAAAAATAAATATGTTGTATGTTGTCAAAAATAATGAGAAGAAAATGAATGAAAAAAGCGAGGAAAAGGCATGTACCTCCCAGGCAAACCCATTCGAGGGTCGGTGAATCATTCGGTGGCCCTATCCATGGAAGCATAAAGTTCAGCCAAACCGGCCTGTCCCCAATCATATGAAGGGATCCGGTCGAAATCTGCGAGACAAGCTAAGACGGAGGCTCTCAGGGTGACAGAAGAGTTGGCAAAGAGCGATGAACCAAGAAAGAAGAACAGAAAAGCTCGTGCCACTCGGGTAACAGCAGCTTCGTCATCAGCCGACACCAGCCTGACATTATTAAGAAGCCATTGTCGAACGCTGCTGATGTATATCTCGTCCGACGATTTGAAGCGAGGCTCGAAGCCCAGGAGGTCCACGATCTCCTCCCTACGATGTCGGAGAGTAAAATCAAGAGCCGAGGTCTCCCTATCTTTGGTAGGGATTCCATGTCATGCAAAGTCGCAAGGGGTCATGGTCGCCTTCCCATTGAAATGAAAGGTGTGAGTGGTATCCCACCAGAAGTCCCGGAGCACATCAAAAACAGGAAGAAAGTTGGTGAAGTAGGTAAAAGAATGCAAGAAAGTGCTGAAACCCGAACCCTCCACCAACAACTGTGCAGCTTCGGGTAACATATCAAAAACTTCGGCCACATCATTATATGATACCCGCACTCTTTCAAACTTCCTACGAACCTGAAAGAAAAAAAATGAGGTAAAATCTCTACCCTTATTTCCTTCTCTGTACAGTCCTTTAAGTAAATAATAAACATATCACATATTTTATACTTCATGATTTTTTTATAATAAATTCTTTTAGCACAGATAATAAAAAGAAAAAAATCTTGTTCATAATAAAAAAAATATAAATAATAATAATAATAGAGAACAAAAAGAAAAAATAAATAATCCTTTAAATCGTTATATACCATCTTCATACATGTACATAAATTTACATGTAAATAAACATCATTCTTTTTCAAAAAAAAAAACAAAAACAAAAACAAAAAACAAAAAACAATTTTTATATGTAACTTATTTTGCATATACATAATTTATTTTGCATCATAAAAATGCATATTAGAACTGCATTTGCCATGCATATAATAAGGTGTGAAAAATTCATGCATAATCTTATAAATGTTCTGCATTGCATTTGCATCAAGTAGAATAATTCATGCATTCATATTGTGCATTTCATTTGTCCAATAAGCTGCCATAGGGGTACGTGAAAAAGAAGATAAAATACCAACAATCATCAAAATAAATATCTTTGTGGTATTTAATATACCCTTGCAGCAGTTGCATGCTTGAAAAATAAATCTAAGGACACGAAAAATATATGTTTTGTCCTGTTTTTATCCGAAAATATACCCGAAAAGCATTTCGGAAAAATTAAACTTATACTCTGAATATTCCGTTTCGCGATTCTATTGCATGCAAAAATGTGATTTAATGTAAAACATGCATCATATAACTCCATTTGCATTTAGAACATAAATCATGCATAGTAGGGTCAAATAGTGACCACTAGTTCAAATCATGCATCGCAAAAATAAATCATAGAAATTTCATACATTATCACTCAATTACATCATTTAGGCATAACTAGGACATGCATATGCATCACTAATAAAGTCAGGAGTGCTCCAAAAGTCCCAAACAAAGGTGGAATTTAGCGGATCCGAAAAATAGCCAGGAAAATTGCTAGAAAAGAGAAATCTTACAGTGGTTAAGGGAAGGTTGGACACGTGGGTGTCCCGATCTCGCAGAAGGTTGCCCCAGTCATCCTTAGAGTACGAATAGTTGAGCCTCTTCCGAACCAAGCTAGGAGGTTCTCTCCTCCTTCCACCAGATTCTGGGCGCATCGGTGCTTTCCCTTTCCTGGATCGCGAAGAAGATGCCATCTGCTAAGTAAAGCACTGAAATTGGCGGAAGAAAATCGAGAAAAGGAGCAAAAATGAAGAAAAAAAAAAAAAAAAAAGCAGCAGCAGCAATGACAACGAGCGGCAGAAGAAAAGAAATGAGGAAAAGAGAAAGAAGAGCAGTAGCCCCTTTCCCTCCTCACTCCCGTCAAATATAAAGGGAGGAAAAGGGAATTTTCCCTTTTCCCCCCTCCAAAGTTTGAAGCTGCAACACTCTGGTCCTCAAGTTTCAAAGTTCTCACAATGGTCCCTGAGCCTAACAGAAAGTTAACAAAGTTAGTCTTGTTAACCAAAATTTGCGACCATTCACCAAAGGACAAAAGAAAATAACATCCCCAGCAGATCAAAAGAAAAAGAGAAAAAAGAAAAAAAATGATGAAAAAAAAAGATGAAAAAAAAATCAAATCAAAAAAAAAAAAAAAAGAGAAAAGAAAAGAAAAGAAAAAAAAAGTGAGCAAGAATAAAATTCCCAGCATCAGGCCGAACTACGTTTGGTCTGATTCCTTGAAAAAGGATACGTAGGCAGCCTATCTTTATAGGTCCGACCATCACAAAGAAAAAAAAAAGAGAATAAATTCCCCAGTAAGAGTGGCAGAAATGTCAGAATCAGCCGAATCCGCGGCAGCCACCTGGGTGCAAAAGGTAAGTCAGGTACAGTATTCCTACCCTGACTCTAGAATAATTTCCTTTTTAGGAAAATTTTGAAAATTTTGAAAAAAGAAAAAAAAAATTTGCTTTGTTTTTCAAATAAAAAAAAACTCTCTTTTAAATTGAGTTTTGATTTCAAAAATACAAAAAAAAAGAGGAATATTTCAAAAAAAAAAAAAAAGAGGAATATTTCAAAAACACAAAAAAAGAGGAATATTGAAAAAACAAAAAAAAAAAAAAAACAGGGAGAGCGAAAAAGAAAGAGGAAGGAAAAAGAATATTTTCCACTTCACAATTTTCGAAAATACTTGAAGAATGATCAATTTGCCGTGCTCGGCGACGGATCTTTATCGGTCGAGCACAGTTTTCTGGATATTTGAAAATTTTCGGGTTATGTGTGGAAAAGAGGCAGCGACCAGCCAGACATAACTTAGAAAATTCTTCTTAACATGTTTCAACGACAAGGTATTGACCGGTTGAAATGTGGTGGCAGAAAAACATTCAAATCTTCATACCGTATTTGACAACGGTTTCGGACCGGAAGAATACGACTTTTTCGAAAACACAAAAATCTTTTTCTGTTGTGTTCTCGATCGGGCTCGACCCGAAGAACATGACATCCTTACTTTGGTCGTAGTTTAGGGTTTTGGCCTGAACTACGCTTGGTCTGATTTCCTTTAATAGGGAATACGTAGGCAGCCTACATTAGTAGGTCCGACCATCAGAGCACATTAAATTCATATCAGCTTAAAACGGCGATAACTTTTTATAACCGACTAAAAATGTCTAGGTTATAGAGTTTGGATAGCATGCTCACTGTGCATTATAACTGCTACCAATTGCATTCACCCGTTCTTAATTGAACGAAATTGGAGAGTCTATTGTTTATCAACGATGTTCGTCTACTCAGTAAGCCTTAAGGTTACCCGTAGACTCCATCGTTGAGGGGCTCTGTAGACACCCCAATTTCGTACCCCTGGTATGTGACTGACATAAAATATCAAGAACTGTTAAAACTTAACAAATGTCAAGTTGCAGGAGTCAAAAATGCGAAAGGAAAAGCAGGATGCGCGAAACAATGAACTGCAGGGGGGTAAAGTTGAAAAAACTGAAACTTGCAAAGCAGCATGGTGCCGCCAAAAGGGCCCATGGTGCCGCACCATGGGTTTCACTGTGCGTTGTCTGAGAGATGAAATTGTACAAGTCTTAAAGCGCAAGGTACAAGCTGTCAATGCACGGGAAACAAACGCACAAATTCCAGCCGTGTCCTCATCCTCTACTATAAATAGAGGGTCCCGGCCTCTCATTTGGTTGCTCAATTCCTCCGCGATTTTTAGATCGCAGCGAAGCTCTGCTTCGTTTTCCTTCGATATCAATAGTACGAGAGGTGCGAGATAGGTGAGTGGAAGCCCCTATAGTCTCCAAACCCCGTCCAAACTCTGCCAAATCAAAAACCCATAGGTTATAAGTGATCCCTAGCCTAGTTGTTAGGTATCCACCTCACTTCCCCAGTCCAAAAATCTCAAAGTAGTTACTCGCCCGAGTAACGAGCTAAAAAGTCAAAACTAAGTCTAGGTTCCGCCCAACTAAAAGGCCAAAACCTACTCAAATAAAGTCATCACTCGCCGAGTTGATAAGCCCAAACCTCAAAAATCAAGCAGTCATTCTGCCAAATTCAAAACAAAAAGACTCCCTCTCCCTGAAGGACAGAGCGAGCACACCGCCGCTCTAAAAGGTAATACCTTTAAGAGCGCCGTTTATTTTATTTACTTGTATTTTTTGTCTTTTATTTATCTTTAAAAGTTGTTCTTTAAATCCGGCGCAATGTAGCCAATATAAGCCGTTGTGCTGCCCGGATTAGAATAGGAAATATTATGTAAAAGAGCCGTTATAATGGCCAAATATTCTCAAATATGTCTGTAATTATTGGAAGGAGACGGCTGCGAGTCCGTAAATAATGTAGCCACGAATGTATTTGTTTAAATTTCCCTGTCATAATAATACCTTATTTATTTGCTAGATAAATATAACAATACGCATACTTCAGCCAAAAACGTTTTGAGACCGAAAGGGCGAGTTGGGTGCCTAGCACCTTCCCAACTCGTAACTTAGCCTCCGAACCCGCTTTTTAAAATCTCTGGTTTTCTTTTCTGGTTTTTCTTTATTTTTGCCTTAAAATAAAGATGGCGACTCTAAAACTTTCAGATCCAGTGGGGCCTCGCAACATTCCCTCTTTGCACTTTCCTGTTCTCCCCTAAAAAAGGGAGATACGGGAATGGAGGGGTGATGTATTCCCATATCCTGGTATCCCCTAAACAAGGGATAACTTGATGCGGGAAACCCATAGCTCCCATAGTGATCTGAATGGGCCATAAGGCTATCTTCAATAAATCCATAGTGGGGGCGTCGCAATATCCTTTCTTGCACTTCTCTGTTTTCCCTTAAAGAAAACAGGGGAGAATGGGAATGGAAGGGTAATGGTTTCCCATATCCTGTTATCCCCGAAATAAGGGATAACTTGACATGGAAAACCATTAGTTCCCATTTTGGATACAAAATCCACTCAGGGCAACCGAGGCACATTCCAACGTGCTAATATAGACAGCACTCCTCTCGCACTTTGGATTTCGTCTTCCCCTAAACAAGGGAGGGTGGAACGAGAGCAGTGGTGTCCCGCATCCGCACGTACGCGCACCCCTAACCAAGGGCGCGCGGGGCGCGGGTCGCACCCCGGGAACCTCACAAGGGGTTAAATGGACTGAGCCTTTATGTGTGACCTTGGCATGGTTACCATTTGGAAGAGACAAAATTATAGGTGTAGACAACTCAGTAACAGAATGCATGAACTGAATGGAAATGCATATATGGTCAGTAGCTCCTGAATTTATGACCCAAGCATTTACATTAACATCATGGACTGAAGCAACCAATTTGTCATAGCAGTAAGTGGAATTAGGTATACCTGCAAATTGTACACTGGAGGTAGATGCATAAGCTGCCAGGTGCTCCTCTGGATGCTCATTTCCCTTCAACATGGACATGACTTCACTAAGTTGAGCTTTCAACTGCTCAATTTCTATTTGTGCATTCTTTGCCTCTGAAGGAGTACTCTGAACCTGCATTACCCTAGGTCCATAGTTTTGATTTCCTCCATTGTGAGACTTTTGACCTTCTGTGGTAGAACCCCCTTTTATGCCCTTTTGATTACTGTTATTAGTTGAGTATGCAGGATGACCCACTGGAAACCCATGCAGCTTAAAACATTAAGCCTTTGTATGCCCTTCCTTATTGCAATAGTTGCAGTAAATTCCCTTTTTAAAGGGGGCTCTAGTGTATCCTGTTTTATTTCCAGTGTTTCTGTGATTAACAACCATTGATTTGTTATCTCCTCCGCTATTTCCTCTTGTTAAATTTGATGCTATAACATTGTGTTCAAAGATGTATCCTACCCTAAGAGACTCTTCCTGCCTAACCATATAATAAGCCTCTCCAACAGTGGGAAGTGTTTTTATCGTCAAGATTTGGCCTCTTATGTTAGCAAAACTATCATGCAGGCCCATAAGGAACTGCATGAGCCTTTTTCTCTGCTCTCTAGTATTTTGTGTCATTACAGCCCCACAAACACAATTATTGCAAGAACAGGCTGTAATAGTGTCTAAAGTTGTACTCTCATCCCATAAACCTTTCATCTTATGATAATATGCCTCCACAGACCCATCCCCTTGTTCTAATCTATGTAAATCCTTCTCCAATTGAAAAACCCTATGACCATCAATGGTCGAGTATCTTTCTTTCAGTTCATTCCAGACAACATGAGCAGATGAAATGAATCGTAAACTATTACTTATGTCTTCATAAACAACATTAAACAGCCGCCATGATATAACCATATCGTTTGCCCTAGCCCACAGAGGATACAAAATTGAATTAATATCAGGAACAGGAAAACTTCCATTGATCAACGAAGATTTATTCTTAGCAGATAATGAGATTTGCATTGAACTAGACCAACCACTATAATTTTCGCTACCAGTCAATTTTATGGAGATCAGAATTAAACCTGGATGATCATTATTGTGAAGGAAGAGGGGATGCATGTTGGATTCGATCGGAATCTCCATAGATGTTGATGTTGAAGTCTTTCCTGTATCAGTCTGAGATGTCGCTGGTTGATTTTCACCACTGGTAGGTCGTTCGCCATTGCCGTTGTCCATGTCAAAATCGCGTTGAACAATAACCAAGATTGATCTGACAACAGAGTGTTTGCAACACCAAACGAAGGCAAAAATATAACAAATGGAATGATTTCAACGGTGAGAAGGTTGAAAAATGTGCGATCAAGAACTCAGATCATTGGCTCTGATACCATGAAAACTTTGGGAGGGAAAATAATTTGACAGAGAATTTGTTTATTTCAGCGTAACTAACTTGAATCCAGTTAGTGGAAAAAGGGCCTCTAAATACAAAGGATTTCACTCCCACGCACTAACGGTCTGTTCACTCCCACTAACAGTCTGTTACATATTACAACTCTGCCCCTTGTATAAACAAAAAATACATTAACAACCCTTTAACAAACAGCCGTGTGTGTTATCTCCAAACATCGATAAAAGGAACCTTGATCACTCTCAATAACCTCAGCAGATCTCTCTTTAAGGGATGAATTCTGCTGCTAACATTATGAACTTGAGCTTCAGCATCAGCACTGTCAATATGTTAACAGTTTATTTTGTTCTGAATTGTGTACATAATTTCTCACCAATTAATGGAAGAACAATTAATTTAACAATAAAGAACCATAGCAGCGCACAACTACTTTCACCCATTTATCAACATAGCAAAGCGTCTTTAGACAACGAATCTAAAGATTATAAATATGGATGCCTACAAGGCTACAACAGGATCAGACCACCTTCAGATCTAAACACTTCAAGAATTAGCACAATTAAATAAAGCAAGACATGAATAAATTAAGCATGTTAAGCTCCCCTTCATTCAACAAAGCCTTATGTGCAATTAAATAACAAATCTGCATGCCTACAAGGCTACAACAGGATCGACCACCTTCGGATCCGGTCCGATTGAAACAAGTTAATAACAAAGAATAAAGCCTCAATAGGCCTCAAAAGTAACATAAAACAGCAAAAACTCAGCTTGATAAATCCTCGAACAACTAATCTGCACTAGACATGTCAAATACAAAACACTCGCCAGACCACCCACAATTTTGTCCAAATCTGAAAAATTAATAAGATCAACTCCAATGGTCCTTTTATAAAGATTTAAAAATTAGTTATAAAGCTTTATGACATATGGAGTGATCCATGCCTACAAAAGCTCTATGTTCTTGGACGGGTTTATCACTTGCCAAGTTGTCATTTGACTCATTTCCTTCTTCTTTTTTATATTAAAAATTTATAGGGTAATGCTAGAGGCTAGAGCCACTCTAATAACACTTTATTTTGGGTATCAAATGATGCGACATCTTATGTATCATATTGTTAACATAACTTTTTAACTTATAGTAAAACCCATAAAATGTCAAATAAGATGACACATTGGAAACCACATCATTTGGTACCCAAAATTAAGTGTTCATTGAGTGATTCTAGCATTACTCAAATATATAACCTATTTGTTAGACATAATACTCCCTTCATTTTCAAATAATTATTCTTCTTTCCTTTTTTATTTGTTCCAAAATAATTGCCTTTTTTGAAATCTGTATTTTTTAGGAAACTATTTTACCACGTTATCCTTACTTTTTCTACATACTTTAATTATAAACACACGTTAATGTGTATTAAATGAAATAACACATTACATCAATATTTATGATACATTCTAAAAATTTTTTATGTTCTAAAAAGATATACTTATAGTTTCCTTTAATAAATATTGGTAAAAATATTTTTTTCAAAGATAAAATTAAAAAATATATAAATTATTTTTTGAACGTATTATATTTGTTCTATAAATATTTATATTTTAAAACAATATATTTATTTTTGAAAATAAATGTATTGAGAAAAAATGAAATATTTAGTTGTGGGTCATGTTATAAAGGTTTAATGAGTTTATGCATAGTGGAGAATAAGTTTATAGATAAAAGGTTTATAAGTTGATGACGTGACATAATGTGGAAGGAGGAATAAATATTTTGAAATATTTATAACTGTGGATACCCTAACACCCCAAAACACGGACTTATTATGTCGACGAAAATCAAGAATAAAGAGTACAAAACTTAGCTCAAATGATCAGATCTAACAGCCACAAGTAACTGTAAGAAGATCTAACATATATAATGGAGAAACATTTTGGCTAACAAAAGTCAAATCTTATTTGGCTAAGTAGAAACATTTTAGAAAGATACTAATTACCTACGATGATGGTAACCACCATTAATGAAGAAAAAAAATGGGGGAATTTCAAGTGGGTACAATTTTGAAAACATCTTTTCATTTAGGACCATCAATTTTTTGGACATTTCATATAACTACAAATTGCTTGCCAAATGACAAAAATGTCATTAATAAAACTCTGATGTCAAGCCTTGGCATCAGGATGATTAATTCCAGGCATCAGCATAATTAATTCCAGGCATCAGAACTCTGATGCCAAAAATATTGTTGATGCCAAAAATGCTGATGCCAAATCTTGGCATCAGGTGAAATGCTGATGCCAAATCTTGGCATCAGGTGAAATGCTGATGCCTACAATTGTTGCTGATGCCAAAAATATTGCTGATGCCAAAATGCTGATGCCCACCGTTGTTGCTGATGCCAAAAACTCTGATGCCAAGCTTTGGCATCAGATTGCTGATGCCAAAAACTCTGATGCCAAGCCTTGGCATCAGATGGATTTCACAGCATTATGCAACCTCTCTTCATCTTCATTGATGTATTTTTACCCCAAAAATACTGAGGTCAAAAAACCAATCTAATGCCAAAAAAATTTTCTCAATCTGAAACAGGTGTCTCAAGATTTTTCTCAGTGATCTGCTTTAAATGAGCAAGCAACATTGCCATTATCTGTACAGGAGTAAAACTACTTTGTCTCTCATTCATATACTGTAATTGAATCAAAAGACCACCATCAGGGCCCTCACTAGTCTCGAAAACCCATAATCTACGCATCTGAGAGTGAAACCCAAGGGGTACAAATCTAGGTATACAACTACTCCACTGTCCCAATTTCCATTCCTCAAATCGGACATTTCATTTCTCTCAGTCTTCTTTAATTTCTCCCCAGGATCTTGCTCATCATAGTCTTTGATTCTCTCTGCGGAAAGAGGTTCAAGGTGTATTACGCCGACATGTAAGTATCGGATCAGGCCAAACGGGATATGAAGGACGGAACGTGGCCGCACCGATCCGACGCCGCTCAGTTCTCCTCCCTCCCGTTCCAAATTAACAAACAAAATCAAAACGAACTCCTCCCTTATCGGAAACACGCCTTCACAAACCGTCAATTCCGAACCAATTTCTGTTCATTTTCATCTTCATCCTCATCCGATCACCGGAACTTCGCCGCACTTCCGAACGACGTGCTTACGAAAATTGCGCCAAATTTTAGCTTACCGAGGCCATAGGTTGGCCATTAATTGAGTGCCCTGAATGAGAGAGAGAAAGAGAGGGAGACCTAGAAATGTCTGGAAGGCGAATGAAATGAGACGGGAGAGAGGGGAACCGAATTGTTCCTTATTAAAGGGCAGTGACGTATTTTTCCTCCAAAATTGTATCTAAAAGATATGTCCAAAAAGTAGCTGGATTTATTTGAAAACATGTTTTTAAAAATGTACCGGCTTGTAATTATTCCAAAAAAAATCCCATGCTTTTGAATTCAATCACATGCCTATTGAGGGTCGGCCCTATAAAATCAAAGGCCTAAGACCAATTACGTTGAACGGGGCTCTTCGTTTGTAGCATAATTTTTTTTTTCAATTTTTGAAAAATTAAAGAAACAAATGTTACGTATGTCATTTTTTCTATTGGTAAAATCTTTTGAAAATATGCCGAAAAATATTTTCGGGTGTTTGGCAAACACATGAAAAATGTTACGGAAAACAATATATGAATAAATACAAAAAGTATATTCTAATATTAATGCTCATATTGAACATAAAATAATATTTAACTTTAAGTAATTTTCCTTTAGTAATCCTCAATTTATCATTAATGGTGTTAAATCAATAAGATCCATTTTTTTTTTGAATGTCACAAATACAAACAAAAAAATAGGTAATAATGAAAAAAAGTTTTAAAAAAGAAAATTGATAATATTTGGGACGTCCCTAAATAATATAGTGGACACTAATTTTATGATACAATGAGTATTTATTTAAATTTTAATTTATAAATAATGTGCACAAACTCTAATTATATTTCTAAACAATTTATTTGTCGAGTAAAATATTGTGTGTGTGTGTGTGTATGTGTGTGTGTTTGTAAATATGTGTAATTGTAGAAGAGGGCGAAGGGGTGCTAGAATATTTGAAAAAAATGAATCTGTAAGTCATTTTCCTGAAAAGAAGGCTTCATTTTCCATTAACTTGAAAAAACTTTTATGTTGACTACATTTTCCTCTGGTTACCAAATACTGGAAAATGAGGAAAACGTTTTCCAAAAGTCATTTTCCGTGAAACAAACGGAGCGTAAGTCTCTTTTAGAAATTAGAATAGGACATTTATTTTACTTTTTAAATAATGTGTAGGGTTTTTATGAGATTTGAGCGCCCAAAAAATTAGATATTTTTAGGGGGCCCAAGGCCATGGCCTCACTCTCCTTATTGCAGGGCCGGGCCTTTTGCCTATTAGATGACTAAACTAACAGAGTCCACCACTAAATAGAAACTAAAACCACATTCATATATGTTGTAAATGCACTGTATCAGTTTGAGACATTATCCGTAACAGAGGAAATTTTTTGTAACATCCAAATTCACAGGGCAACTTTCTCATAATCTGCTATGAATTTCCTAGTAGTTGAGGCAAATGACTTTTCACTTCAAACACTTTTTCTACATATGTTGAAAATGAGATGGCTCGATTGACCAGGCAACAAGTCAGTTCCCTCTAAGAGAATTGGTTAATTAGGGCAGGTAGTACGACTTGATTGGGCCTTAAAGGGGGGTTTGGGGGGCATAGCCCCCCGCGGTTTGGACTATACATGTTTTGGACAAAAGAATAGCAGCATTTGGGCCTAGGCGATCGCTCACTAAAGAAACTTCGATCCGTGCCTACTGTCTTTTGCGTGATCGCCCAGCATTTGGGCTGAACGACCGCTCAACCCCGATTTTGCTGTTTTGCTGCTTAGTCAATTTTTTTAACCTTTTAAGGGTTTTAGGGTTTCTATTGTACACATATAAATAGTTGTATACCTAGAACGTTTGAAGGTGGAACTATAAACAAATTTCGATAGTCCGTTGGCCTCAATCTCTCTCTCTCTCTCTCTCTCTCTCTTTTCTTTGTGATTGATCCTATTATACTCTATTAATTTGTTTGCTAGTCTTCTGCTGTGCACAACAACTGGTATCAGAGCATAGGTCAACATGTCTACTTTAGGATCATATTTCTGTTCTTCCAAACAAGAAGTTCAGAAGTTCGATGGAACGGGGAATTTCGGTTTGTGGCAAAGAAGGGTTAAGGATGCCTTGGTGCAGGCTGGTTTAGGGAAGGTTATTCGGAACAAAACTACCCCTGAAGATGTAAAGGATGCTGATTGGAAGGAACTTCAATGGAGGGTCGTCTCAACAATTAGTTTGTGCCTTGCAGATGAATTGGTGTATCCTGTAATTGATGAAGACTCGGCTACACAGGTATGGGAAGTTTTAAATGCAAAATATATGTCAAAGTCCTTGTCAAATAAGCTGCATCTCATGCAAAGGTTATATGGGCTTATGATGGTAGAAGGGGCTGATCTCAATGCTCACATAAACACGTTTACGCAAATCATCAATGATTTGATACAGGTGGATGTGACGTTTGAGGAAGAAGACAAGGCGTTGATGCTGCTAAACTCATTATCGTCTTCCACAACGTATGAAAATCTTGTAACTACGTTGACGTAGTGGAAAGATACTCTTGAGTTTGGACCCGTTATAGAGGCTCTCTTAGCTTTTCATCAACAAAAGTAAACAATTGTTGATGAATCGCTAGGAGAAGGGCTGTATGTGAAGGAAAACAAGGATCGTGGGATGACACAATCCATAGACAACTCAAAGAATTATCAGAATTCCCGGTCACAGTCAAGGAAGAAGTACAAGGGGAATTGCTACAAGTGTGGGAAAAAGGGGCACAAGAGGTAGGATTGTCTAGAGAAGGGCAATAATGGTACTGGTTCGTCGAAGTCAGGTAATATGGTTATGGATGGTTCAGATGAAAATGGTGATATGCTCTCAATTTCATCGATAGTAGACCACCCTACAGATTTCTGGATTATAGATTGAACATGTTCGTTTCATATAACGTCCAATCGTGATTGGTTTGTCACCTACAGGTTAGTTAATTCTGGAGTAGTTACTATGGGTAATGGTGCATCTTGTAAAATTGCTGGCATAGGGACTATTAGAATTAAAATGTTTGATGGTGTGGTACGAACGTTGTGTAATGTCAGACATGTACCGGAAGTTTCTAAAAATATGATCTCATTGGGTACTTTAGACTGTAATGGCTGTAGTTATAGATCTAAAGATGGTATGATGAGGGTTTGTAAGGGTGCATTGGTGGTGATGAAGGGTTAGAGGGGATCCAAAAATATCTATAGATTGCTCGGTAGCACTGTTGTAGGTGGAGCTAGTTCTGTAGAGTTGGAACCTGAAGTAAATGAGGCTACTACTCTTTGGCCCATGGGATTAGGTCATATCGGGGAAAGAGGTATAAAGGAGCTTTATAAGAGGAATCTGTTGAAGGGTGTTAAAACTTGCAAACTTGATTTTTGTAAGTATTGTGTTCTTGGAAAGCAAAACAATGTGCAATTAAAGACGGCTAAACACACAACAGAGGGAATTCTTGACTACATTCATACTAATGTTTAGGGGCCAGTGAGAACAGCATCAAGGTATGGACATTTGTACTTCGTGACATTTATTGATGATTTTTCAAAGAAAGTTTGGGTTTACTTCATGAAGCACAAGAATGAGAGTTTTGAGAAGTTCAAATTGTGGAAGGCTGAAGTGGAAAATCAAAGGGGTAGAAAGGTTAAATGTTTAAGAAGTGACAATGGTACAGAGTACACGTATAAGGGATTCAAGAAGTTTTGCGCGAAGCATGGAATCAAAAGGCATTATATAGTACGCAGGACACCACAGCAAAATGGTGTGGCACAAAGGTTAAATCGATCTATTGCGGAAGGGCTCGGTGTCTATGATTGAATGCAGGGTTAGAGTGTGTTTTTGGGAAGATGTGGTGAGTATGACTTGTTTCTTGATAAACAGATCACCAAGGGCATCACTAGGTTGCAAGGTTCCAGAAGAGATATGGACGGGTTCTGAGGTAGACTACTCTGATATTCGAGTGTTTGGGTGTCCATCCTATGTGCATATACCTAGTGAAGAAAGATCGAAGATTGATACAAAGTCCAAACAGTGTATCTTTCTCGGCTTCGCGAAAGGGGTAAAGGGTTATAGACTTTGGGATCGAAAGTCAAGTAAGGTGGTGATTAGCAGGGATGTGGTTTTCGATGAGAAAGCTATGTTAAAGTGTACTCATGAAGAAAATGAGAAACATGTCCCAGAAAACGATAGGGGTAATGAGCATATTATTGAGGTGGGGCTACCGGAGGTGGATTTGGATCGCACTCTTTCCGATCCTGAGGTAACTACACCAGGAGTTGAAGAAGAAAATCTTTCAAGTGGAAGACCCAAGAGAACAATCAGACGACCAGTCAGGTATGGGTTTGAAGATTTGGTTTGATATGCTCTTGTTCTTAGTGGTGGAGATCCAAATACTTATCAGGGGGCGATAAAAAGTCCAGAAAAAGATAAGTGGGTGACTGCTATGGCAGAAGAGATGGAATCACTTCACAAGAATAACACATGGGAGTTGGTGGAACTTCCCAAGGGGAAGCGAACAATTGGTTGCAAATGGGTATATATTCAAGCGAAAGGAAGAAGTATCAGAAAAAGAGGGGAAAAGTTCAAGGCACAGTTAGTGGCAAAGGGGTACTCGCAGGAACAAGGGATAGATTATAATGAGATTTTTTCGCCTGTTGTGAGACACACTTCGATCAGAATTGTGTTAGGTCTTGTAGCACACTATGATATGGTGTTGGAACAGATGGATGTGAAGACTGCTTTTCTACACGGTGAGTTAGAAGAACAGATCTTCATGGAGCAGCCACATGGGTTCAGTCATCCTGGACAGGAGCATTTAGTTTGTAAACTGAAGAAATCACTTAATGGGCTAAATCAGTCTCCGCTACAATGGTACACCAGGTTCGACACTTATATGGTTAGTATTGGCTATAAGAGGTGTTAGTATGATTGTTGCGTGTATGTGAGAAGTCTTGATGATGGTTCTATTATTTTTCTGTTACTGTATGTGGATGATATGCTTATTGCTAGTAGAAGTGTTAATGAGGTCAAGAAATTAAAGACCTTGTTAAGTAAGGAATTTGACATGAAGGATTTGGGGCTGCCAAGAAGATTCTTTGTATGGAGATTCGTCGAGATAGAAAATCTAGAATATTGTGGTTGTCTCAAGCCGGCTATGTTGAGAAGGTGTTAGAAAGGTTTAACATGGGAGATGCAAAACCAGTGACAACACAATTGGCGAATCATTTCAGTTTATCTACCTCAAATTCCCCAACTACAGTTGAAGAAACTCAACACATGTCAAAGGTTCTTGATGCAAGCATAGTGGGATGTCTCATGTATCCCATGGTATGTATTAGACCAAACTTGGCACAGGCAATCAGTGTGGTAAGCAAGGATATGGCTAATACAGGCAGACAACATTGGGAGGCAGTCAAGTGGATTTTCAGATATTTGAAGGGCACTGCGGACTATGGTATTATGTTTGAGAAGCAGAGTGTGGGGCTTTAAGTCGTAAGGTATGTTGATTCAGATTATGCAGGCGATAATGATCGTAGGAGATCTACCACAGGTTATGTGTTTACCCTAGCAGGTGGACCTATATGTTGGAGAGATATGCTTCAGGCCATTATTGCATTGTCTACGACCGAGGCGGAATACATGGCAGTTGTTGAAGCTGTAAATGAAGCCTTATGGCTTAGGGGCTTAGTCAAGGAGTTGGGTATTCAGCAAGGTGGAGTTCCCCCACTGTGACAGTCAAAATACAATCTACTTAGCGAAGAATCAGATTTATCACTCAAGGACAAAACACGTCGATGTGAGGTTTCACAAGATTCGTGAGTTGATTGATAATGGGGATATTCTGCTCGAGAAGATTCACACCACAGATAATGCTGCAGAAATGTTGACGAAGCCAGTTGTAACTGACAAGTTCAAGCATTGCTTGGATTTGTTATGCACCACTAGCTGTTAGAGATATGGGAGGTCCGGTTCTACAGGTGCTCAAGGTGGTTTCGGGTTCGTGTTCTTTGTCTTCTAAGGAGTTGGGTGAATACTCACCAAGGTGGAGATTGTTGAGAATGGGGTGACTCGATTAACCAGGCAAAGGTTAAATTAAGCATAAGGAGGGTGATGATGATAAGAATAAAAGAAGTAATGATAAGCATGAAGGCAAAGGTTAAATTAAGCAAGGATTTCGAGAAAAGATTAAGGAAAAGATCAAAAAGAAGATGGGGAAGAGGTTGAAGAAAAAGGAAAAGCGACAACGATTATGTATGGGAAGGAAAAGGGCCAAGCGGAGGAGGAGGACACTACTAGAAAAATGACCTTTAGCGACGGAATTTTCCGTCGCTAAAGGCAGAATTCTGTCGCTAATGGCTCCTCAGTGACGAAATTTTTCCGTCGGTGATAACGCGTCGCAGATGTCCAACAGACCATTTTCCGTCGCTAAAGGTTTATAACAGCGACGGAAATTTCCGTCGCTAAAAGGCTTTTAAAAAATAATTAAATTTTAATTTCAGCGACGAAAATTTCCGTCGCTAAAGGATTTTAAAAAATAATTTCAAAAATTTCCGTCTAAAGCTAAAGGATTAAAAATAATTAAATTTTAATTTCAGCGACGGAATTTCCGTCGCTAAAGGTTTTTAAAAAATAATTAAATTTTAATTTCAGTGACGGAAATTTCCATCGCTAATAATGTAAAAATTTATTTAAAAAACCCAAAAATACTATTATTATAAATTTTTGTACCTGATAATATAACAATTAATACAAAACTGGAGATATAAAATAAACAATAATATAAAGTCAATTTAAAAACATCAAACTGTAAATGTTATTACAACAATCCTTGTAAATCATATATAACAATTAATACCAAAAACTTGTTTCTAGAGTTAACTTGGAAATTTAAACTTGTACCAATCCATGTAAACCATATCTAATAAAATTAAAAAACCTAAAAAAAACTAAAAAATCCTACGACATGAGGATCAAGAAAAACTTCATCTTCACAGCAATCAGCTAGAAAACTTGTTCAAGTAAAATTACTATTTTGATTAAAAATCAACAAGAAAAAGTAAGTCATTGTTTTGATAGGATCAAACAAGAAGCTTTAGAAGCTTATCATAGGAATACATTTATGGCATAATCATCATTTCTTTGCTTTTTTTGCTGGATGAATCTAAACGTGTACAAGTTATCCAAAATCAATTAGTTAATAATAATAACAAAAGGGTAATTTCCCCACCCCAATATGAGTATTAAACCGAAGGAATGGAAATAGAAGAAATGGAATGAATGTTGCTTGAAAATTGCTTCAATAACAGGTCATCCCAAAAATATTAGTTAAAAACAACTAACCTTATTATGTGATGTATTATCGTTGCTTGCGACATTTCCTACATGGGCACAATATCTTGGAAGAATGAGGTCTATTATCAGAGGCCCATTTGACAAAATCTTCTACCCCTTTCTCATAGACAGAGTCTGCTCTATTCTTAATATTTATCCAACTTATATCCATCGATGCTCACTAATCTAACAAAAATTAAAAACACAAAAGACACATTTTAACTAGAATTAGTCAAAATTGAATTAATTGAGATAGCAGACAATATGAAATTAAACTGAAATCAGCATTTATCAAATGTGCATCCCACCCTATTGTGATCAATTTATTACTGTTTGAATCATAGTGCATGAAGCCACACAAATAAATGCCCTAGTCTGCCAACCCAATAGTGGATGTGTTAACTCTAGCTTGTGCTCTAACAGAGGGTATCATTACAAATGTAATTCAGGTTACGTAGGCAATCCATACCTGCATCCAAGTTGCCAAGGTGGTTATAATTCTTTCTTCTTCTTTTCTTTCTTTTTCTTATGCTAAAGCCATCACGTCAGGTCTTACCCAAGACACAAAACAAAGCATTTCCCACACAAGTCACAACAAAACTCGACCCCCAAAACACAAAAAGCTGATCTGTTAGTAGAATTTCTTTAACCAAAAGAAACTGCTCCAGGTCATAACCTTACTTCAACCACTCACACACATCAAAGTGCAGAAACATCTTGGTTACAATAGTGTGTATGTTAGACATTAGACCTCTTATAAGTGTCACAACGCTGTGTGGTGCTCTGGCCATTCTTCTATATGTATGTCTTAGTAATGATTTATGACTATTGTTTATATTATGTCTTGTGATGCCTCTTTTTGGCTAGATATCAATGAGTGTGAAGATTCAAGCAAGAATCAATGTGATAAAATTCATTGGCTTTTCCACCAGGGTTAAATAGACAACCTTGTTTAGCATTAAATGTACATTGACAAAAGATATCTCCATTGGGGCCTTTGGGAGAAGATACACTTCTTTAGTTCATCTTAACATGAGAGTTAGATATAGAAGTGTCCCCATCCCCATTAGAACTAATTCATACTCCCTGATCAGTCCCACATAAATAAATCCTATTTCTTTATTTTTTTTGTTTGTCTAAGAAAAAAGTCCCAATTTCAAAAAAAATAAAAGAAAAGAAAAAGAAGTAACAAAAAATCAAACATGACACTAATTATTAACTAAGGGATGGATGGAGTATATTTTATCGACCCACTCAAAGCTGTTAAACCAATATCCATAGAAAAACAAAACCAATCCATTCAACTGTGAACTAACAAACATCATCAGGCACAAAAAGAGGAATGGTTGAATAATTAGATCTAGGGGGATTACTAACATAGAACACACCTGATTCAATGTATTTCAAAGAGTCTGCTTTGGAATGAACCTGTAAAATACAAAGTTATAATAAAAAATTGTATTTTTTTCTCTAATGTAATGTAAGTTACAAATTGCATGTTCAAATAACAAACTCTAATTACTATTTAGACTCTAGTGAGCATAGAGGTTCCAGAGTCTTTAAGTGGCCAACTTATTCAGATATACAGCAATGCAAAAACTCAATCAATCGAGAACTTAAACAACTAAATTGAATAAGAAAGGGAATTACTATCAGTAGCTAAACCTATTTAAGAATGTCATATAGGAGATAAAGAAATAAATTAGGAACACTAAAAGTACAATTAAGAACGCATGCATTCAACTTCAAACTTCTGCAGCATTCTGAATATGTCATCTAAACCGCCACGAGGTTCACCAAATCATTTCATGTGATTTCTAAAAGAGGGCCTGGAACTAGGGATCAAATAAAATGACCATGTTTCATACATGATCAAATCCTGAATTTAAGCTATGAATTCACATAAGTGAAACCATTAAAATATTGTTATATCTTCAAATCACAATGGAAATGCTTTGTTTCCTCAAATTTAAACTGTATAGATGTCATTACAAAAGTGATTCAAACTCAACAGTCCCAAAAAACTAAGATGAGGGTGCCAAATTAACTTTCTGTTCAAACCTAATTCGACTTCCGTGATCAAAGATTAAGTTAAGAAAAATGGAGTTCTTCAATATGGATATGACCCAGAAAAAAAAACTACACAAGCGACAAGGCTCACCAACTAACATCATTCAACCCTCTGGAAGGTCAAACAAGACAAAGGATAACTGACAATTACAAATATCTAAATCATGCATGAACTTCCCCACTGCCTTGGGTTATATGGAACTATGGATAACTAGACAAGGTGTGCCAATATACAAGTTTGAGGCGTCCAATATAAGGTCGGGGTAATACGAACTCTAAAGTTTGTAACAGTTCATTAAAGAATCAATATATGACAATCCACAGTCCACTATAAGAGAAAACCAACAATAAAACGTAACAACAATAGCTTCAATTTACTAAAATTCGACTTCCCAAAATGCAACCTGTGACATAAAAATCAACTAAAATCAGGGTTTAAGAAAGATACAGATATAGAGGGTCAAATGAATCATGATCAATTGCAGAAATGAATCATCACAAGGCATGTAGACACACACATATAGGTGAAGAGTAGACCTGAGAGAGCTGTTGAAAAACAGAGTCGAAGTTGGAGAGGAAAGTGGGGACGGCGGGATCTGGAAGCAGGGACGGCGAAGACGCTGTCGGCTACTCGGTACGCCTAGTCAGTTGTGAGTTGTCGCTGGAGAGTGGAGGTCCTCTTCTCCTCGATCCTGGTGAGTGAGACGAACGATAGAGATGGCGACTAGCGATTGAGGATGACAACCAGATTTGGGGTTATTTGATTTGGAGGTTTGGTGGAGGCTTTGGGCGAACGGGGTGGAGGAGAGAGATGGTGATGAAGCTTGGCCGGTTGGATGTGGATGGGCGAACACGGCGACTATGGTGGATTTGGCGAAGACGGCGGCTGAACTAGCCGGAGAAGAAGGGGCTGAAGAAGATTCGCCGGAGAAGAAGAGAGTGGGTGAGATGTTGTGACAGGGAAAGGAGATGAGGCACGAGAGAGATGGAGCAGAGGGGTACGGTGGGTTTGGGGGAAATCGGGGATGAAGTCGGGAACCGAGGGGGTACGCTCCAGTTCACCCAATCTATCTGTTAATTTAGGGATTTCTTTTAAGGGAAGAGTTATTCTTGGCGGTACATCAAATATTTGGGGATTTCTTTTGAAATATTTGTTTTTGTAAATAAATAATGTTTTGAAATATTTGTTTTTGGAAAATTAAAATAAATAATGTTTTAAAATATTTGTTTTTTTGTAAAATCCCTTTGTATATATATATAGGAAATATTATAATCATTTTAATGAATGATATTATATTATTAAATTAATATTTGAAATATTAATTTAATAATATAATATCATTAATTAAAATGATTAGCATCAATATAATTATAAAAATAAAAATATTCACATTACAACTTAATTTATATATTTAAGAAAATAATAACAAAATTATATCAATAGAGTAAATTTGAATTTGCATGTGGTCATACTGTGTTGCATGTCTCTAGCACATTCCGTCGCTAAATATTTTCATAATTTAATTTCAATTTAATTCCAGCAACGGAACTTTCCGTCGCTAAATATTTTCAGAATTTAAAATTAGGGTAACCAGATAAACGAATTGATGCATTGTCGTGAACAAATTGAGGTGTTTTCCAATTGGGGTAACCCGCTAAACGAAATTTTGAAAAAATATTTGATCCGATTGGGTTTTACCTGATCGGATCGGGTCGAGACAAAAATGTAACCAGAATCTGTTGTACTCATCATTCTATACAACATCGTCTTGGAGAATGACATAGTCATGTAAGTTACATTACGTTACATTAAGTTACGTTACGTTAAGTTACATTAAGTTAAGTTACATTACGTTAAGTTGCGTTACGTTAAGTTGCGTTACGTTATGTTACGTTACGTTACGTGACGTTACGTTAAGTTAAGTTACGTTACGTTACGTTACGTTAAGTTACGTTACGTTAAGTTAAGTTACATTACGTTACGTTAAGTTGCGTTACATTACGTTACGTGACGTTACGTTAAGTTAAGTTACTGTTGAATCTTGCATTAAATTAAATTTGCTTAAAATCATTCCACTTGATTGTCAGTCAAACGCTTTAAGATATTTTGGTCAGCTTAAAGTTATCTGTCAGTTACTTGTTCAACTGACCAAAACATTTTAAGTGTCAGCTTGCTTTTCTCATTTGATTGAACTTATACTTGTACTGACACTTTCTCATTTTGTGCTTTTGGTAGATATTCTGTTAGATAATCTTTCCAACATGATCCTTGTGATCTTGTGAAGATACGTATACTCTGCCACACACATTTTCAAATTCAAATGTGTTCCTAACGGATTACTCTTGAAGTTCATCTATAAATACCCACTGGAAGCATTTTTGAAGATATAGAAGTCTGAAGCCTTTTATTCTCAAGAAATTATTTATGTGCCTTAGTCTTCTAAAAAACTTTAGCTAGATAATCTCTCTTGAATATTTCTTTCTAGTTATTGTTTAGGCAAACACTGAGTGATCAAGTTCATACTTTTAGAAATCAGTCAGTTTGTCTCACGAGTTTGATTGTTCCTCAATCATTCTCCATAAACACTGGTCTTTTGTTGTACACTGATCCATTAGAGATCAACTAGATTTTTAATAAAATTAGTGCACTTCAAAAATCCAAGTCTGACCAACTTGGTAGTGGACGTAGCAGTTTTACTGTGAACCACTTCAATTGATTTGTCAGCCATTACTTATACTCTTGCAAACTGACCTAACACTTAAGAAGTTTTCAATTGATTAAGTGTCAGCCAGTTACTAACATAATTGTTTACTTACTTGTTCTAGTAAATTGTTTTTCAGTTTCCTTTTCATATTTAGTGATCTACCTTAAAAAGCAAACTTATTTGAAAATCATTGTGTCAGTCAGCTGACCAACTTTCATCAGTTTAAGTTACTTTGAAAGCTTCAGCCAACTGACTTACAAGATTCAATTTCCGCTGCCAACTTAAAATTTTTGTAGGTCAACCCTCAAGTTTTAAAAAGGCTATTCACCCCCCCCTCTAGCCTTGTTTGTTGCCAACTGGACTTACAATTGGTATCAGAGCCTGCTTTTTGAAAAATTATTTTTCCGAGCCTAACAGCTTGAAAGCACGATCATGGAAACTCTAAAAGCTATTCAATCAAACAATGTTACTCAAGTACCCATTTTTGATGAAGATCACTTTGATATTTGGAATGAAAGAATTACAAGATATATGAACAACAAAGATAAACGATTAATGGAATGTGTAAGAGGTGGTCCTATGCAACCTATGAAAATTAATACTAAAGTTGGTAAATCTTCTACTGCAGATGATGACACCATAAATCCTCTTGCTCCGGAAGATGAAGATAAAATTAGAATGGACTGAGGAAGATAAAATTACTGATGGACTGGATGCTAGAGCTGTACACATTCTATCAAGTGTTGTTCCTGATGAAAACTACAAACAAATATATGACTGTGTTACTGCCAAAGAAATTTGAGATGCTCTTGTAGAATATGTGGAAGGAGACCAAAACACCAAGGACAACAAACTTTATGACTGTATACAAGAGTTTGATGCCTTCAAGAAGGACTCGAAAAAATCATTAAAAAGTGCCTACAACAGATTTCTCGAGGTAAGTAATAGATGTTCCTCTCTTGGTAAAGTCTATAACATGAAAGATATAAATATGCGTTTTCTTAGTAGCTTGGGAAGTAGATGGCATGTTAAGGTCACTGCCATAAAGGAAGCAAGAGACTTGAACAAAACTAATATACGTAATCTTGTTGCTAGTCTAAAAATTTATTAAAAAGAAGTTCTCAAAACTCAAGAAATTGAGAAAATTTTTAAAGGTATCTCTCTTCAAGCTGAAGAAGAGACACCTAAAACTTTTACATCTCTGTCAGATGATGACTTTGATGAAGATGAATTTGATGCTTTTGCCAGACAGTTTAGAAAGTTTAAATCTTTTAAAAAGAACTTCCAAAAATCTTTTGCAAATTTTCAAAAGTCTTCCTCAAATCTTCAAAAACCTTCCTCAAGCTTTCAAAGACCTTCTACTTCAAACTTTCAAAAGCCTCACTTCAAAACAAATGAAGACAAGGTTGAGAAATAAAAATTGTTGTGCTTCAATTGTAGAAAACCTGGTCATTTTGCTTCAAACTGTCCTTTTACAAAAAATGAGTATTATAAAAGAGCTCCCAGAAATTTTGAAAAACAAAAGAGTTTGGTTGCTGAAGATCAAAATCTTGCAACATGGATTGAGACAAATTCTGAAGATGAATCTGCTGATTTTGAGCAAGAAGCAAATATGTGTCTTGTTGCATAATCAGCTATATATGATTCAGAGAATGAGTTTCCTAGTCCAAAATATTCAAATGAGTATGATAATGAGCTGCCAAGCTCACCTATTAAAAACCCCAAGTTGACAAAGGTCATCAAACCTGATCAGTTTGTGGTTAAGAAAATAGGAAATGGTTTTTATGGACAATGAATCATAAATCAGCCAGAAAGAAAAGTCAAGTTAGCTTCTTCAAGGACTTCTAACATCAAAATAAACAATATGTCAAAAAGGCAGGAGGAGAAGGTTACTGACTCAAGTGTTGATGATTTACTGGAACAGATGCAAGAAATGTATTCCAAGTTTGAAACACTAAAAAGAATCCATGTTTCTTTATCTGGTGATTTTAAAAGAATTTCTGAAGAAAACTGTGAGATTCAAAAGATCAATGAGCTTTACAAATTTCAGCAAAAAGAATTGCTGCAACTTAAAAGCATCAAGGAAAAACATGAAATTCAAGCAAAAATCTCGGATGCCCAGATTGCTGACCTTGTAGAAAGAAATCTTCGACTGACCAATGTTGTTGATACTTACTCAAAGTCAAAAGCTGCTGTTGAAACCATCATCAGTCAACAGAAAAGTCATGACGACCAACATGGTCTTGGATATTCAAAGGATGATGAAAACTGTGAGATCAGACAGTCAAATGGTGGACCTAAGATTTTGCTAAAAAATGACTAATAAACATGGTTATCACAAGTGAATAAAACTTCATTTGTTTTTAAACTCCTTACTGACATTATTGTAGCCAAAGGACCTTCTGTCATTTTTGGAGACAACTCAAAAGGAAAGACTATAGGTTATGGATCCATTATCAAAGGATCTGTAATAATTGAAAATGTCTCATTGGTACAAGATTTGAAACACAATCTCCTAAGTATCTCACAATTATGTGATAAAGGTATGAGCTGCTCTTTCTCTTCCACACACTGTTTTATCAAAAACAGCATCACAAATGAAGTTTTACTCACTGGTTCTAGAAAAAGAAATGTTTTTGCAATTGATCTACTCTCTTTAAATAACAGTACTCAAATTTGTTTAGTAGCAAATTATACTTCAAAAATCTCATGGCTTTGGCACAAAAGACTTTCACATTTGAACTTTAAATATCTTTCAAAACTTTCAAAAGGAGATTTGGTGAAAGGTCAGCCATCCATAAATTTTCCTACTGACAAAAAATGTGATGCTTGCATTTTAGGAAAAATAACAAAAACTTCTTTCAAACCCAAACCATGTCTTTCAACCAAAAGAGTTCTTGAACTTTTTCATATGGATTTATTTGGTCCCATTACAACTGCAAGTTTGGGAGGAAACAGGTATACTCTGGTTGTTGTGGATGATTACTCAAGATATACATGGGTTGAAATGATGCAATCCAAGGATGAAACTTATAACATTCGCACTTCTCTATTCAGAAATCTTCAAACTCAAAAGGAATGTGAAATTATAAGTGTTAGATCTAATAATGGTACAGAATTCAAGAACCTTGGCATGGATACATACTGTGATGATCATGGAATTGACCATAATTTTTCAGTAGTTAGAACACCTCAGCAAAATGGTATAGCTGAAAGGAAGAACAGGACACTGATTGAAGCAGGTAAAACAATGCTAGCTGAAGCAAAATTGCCAAAATATTTTTGGGCAGAAGCTGTCAACACAACATGTTTTACTCAAAACAGATCTCTCATAAACAAGTTTCATGGTAAGACTCCCTATTAAATATGGAGAGGTAGAACACCTAACATTGTTTTCTTTAAAAATTTTGGATGCAAATGCTTCATTGACCACAATGGAGGTGATTACAGAGGTAAATTTGATGAAAAAGCTGATAAAGGTATTTTTGTTGGTTATGCTAAACATAGTAGAGCTTATAGAGTCTATAATAGAAAAACTCAAGTAATTGTTGAATCTATGCATGTTACTTGTGATGAATCCAATTTATTTGAGTCTACTAAGACCCCTGATGATACTAACAATTTTGAGATTTTTGAGACAAGAAACAATGATGGTCCAACTCAAAATAATCCCTCATCTTCTACTCCTCCTACTGTAACCATATATATTCAGAATAAGCTTCAGCAGGCTGACAACTTTCAGCTAGCTGACAATCCAAATCCCGTCACAATTAATCAGTCCGCTGATATACTTGATTCTGAAACTAATCAGTCAGCTGACATTCCTTCTTCTTCACCTTTACAAACTGAACCTCTTTTAGATCTTCCTAAAGAAATTCGGGAAGCCAGACATCATCCAATTTCAAACATCATTAGAGATCCATTTGCTGGCCTAAGAACTAGAAGCAGCTCCAGAAATGAAACTCTTGATTCACATTAATCTTTTGTCTCTTCCATTGAACCTAAAAAGGTTGATGAAGCTTTAGATGACCCTCAATGGATTGAGGCCATGCAAGAAGAGCTAAATCAGTTTGAAAGGTGTAAAGTTTGGGAACTTGTGCCTAGACCCTTAGATCAACAAGTCATTGGAACTAAATGGGTGTTCAGAAACAAGTTGGATGAAGATGGAAATGTTACAAGAAACAAAGCAAGATTAGTAGCCCAAGGCTATAGACAGGAGGAGGGTATTGACTATGATCAAACATTTGCTCCTGTGGCCAGACTGGAAGCCATTAGATTATTTCTTGCTTATGCAACCTTCAAGGACTTCAAGGTATATCAAATGGATGTAAAAAGTGCATTTCTAAATAGAGATCTACAAGAACAAGTATTTGTTGAGCAACCTCCTGGTTTTCTTGATCTCAAAAAGAAGGACCATGTTTACAAGCTGAGAAAAGCTCTTTATGGTCTAAAGCAAGCTCCAAGAGCATGGTATGAAACTCTATCCAAATTCCTCATGGAAAAAGGGTTTCAAAGAGGTAAAATCGATACTACTCTTTTCTCTTTAAAGCACAAAGGTAATATCTTATTAGTTCAAATTTATGTTGATGATATTATTTTTGGATCTACTAATGAAGTTTTGTGTAAGAGATTTGAAAATCTTATGAAAGGAAAATTTGAGATGAGCATGATGGGAGAACTCACTTACTTTCTAGGTTTGCAAATTAAGCAAACTGAAGAAGGAATTTTTATCCATCAATCAAAATACACAAGAGAGCTGATCAAGAAATACAATCTTCAAGAAGCAAATTCAGCAAATACTCTAATGGGAGTTGAATGTCACTTGGTCACTGATGAAAAAGGTAAACCAGTTAATACAACTGAGTACAGAGGTATAGTTGGATCTCTTCTCTATTTAACTACCAGTAGGCCAGACATCATGTTTACTGTCTGTATATGTGCTCGTTTTCAAGCTAATCCAAAGGAATCTCATATGATTGCTGCAAAAAGAATTATTAGATATTTGATTGACACTGAAAAATTTGGGATTTGGTATCCCAGAGACTCTTCTTTTAATTTGATTGGATATTCAGATGTTGACCTTGCAGCTTGCAGAGTGAACAGAAAAAGCACCAGTGGAACATGCCAGTTCCTTGGAAACAGACTGATATCTTGGGCATGCAAGAAGCAAGCTTCAGTTTCTACTTCAACTACGGAAGTTGAATATATTGATGCTAGAAGCTGTTGCTCTCAAATCCTTTGGATGAAACAACAACTATTGGATTATGAAATGCCAATGGGAACATGTCCTATTTATTGTGATAATACTTCTGCTATTTCAGTTTCTAAAAATCATGTTATGCATTCTAAAACTAAACATATAGACATTAGATATCACTTCTTAAAAGATCATGTTGAAAAAGGCAATGTTCAGCTAGAATATGTTCCTACTGAATTTCAATTAGCTGACATTTTTACAAAAGCCTTAAAATCTGATAGGTTTGAATTCTTAAGAGGTGAATTGGGAATGCTTATAATGTCATAGAAAAGTACTTTGAATTTTCTAATCTTTGCAGGGCATTAGCATTCTTCAGCTTGTCAGTTGATACTCAACTAGCTGACGAAAATTGCATCAGCTGACATCTTTCAGCTGACACTCTTCAATCTCTTAAATTGGTCAGCCAGTAGCTGACATTTGACGTTCTTCAGCATTGAAATTTTGTTTCATCAGCCAAGTCTTGTCCAGCTGACAAATATTGACAGCCATCAGCTGACAAAAATGTATCTTCATTTCTGGTTGGGACCGTGCTGAGAATCAAAGGCTTGTCAGTCAGTAGCTGACACATATTCACAGCTGACATTTCATAAGTTAACATGTGTTCAGCAGAAAACTCTCCACTCTCTATTTGATTAAGCTGACAACACAGTGATTGACATTATAGTCACTGTCCAGGTAGCCTCTGAGCCTTAAGTCAAAGCTGATCGTATCTCAGCTAAAATTTATTCTAAAAGTCATTAAAAATTCTTTATTTATTTCCCACCTTTTTATTCTCCCTTGGAACTCGCGAAGCTTTTTTGAAACGCCAAATTGACCTTTCCACTATCCCACCAACTCTGGCGGTTGAAGTGACGTGTATACACAAAAACGGCTCATCATTGTGATAATAACTCTCTGTCATAAATCACTATTTTTATCACAAAAACCAAAATTCTGTGTACTTTATCACTACACTCCATATCTTCACTTTTAAAACCCACTAACACTTATAAGCATCCGTACTTATCCCTTCCATATTTAAAACACACTCTCTTCATTTTCATTCATCTCTCTCTCTCTAAAAATCTTTTCCCTTTCAAAACTCTCTCTTCTTCAAACCCTAACCACAAACTCTTCTCGTAACGACAATCTTCTTTCTTCTTTCTCTTCTTCTTTTGCTCTATTTCTTCTCTAACTATCCTGTGTATGTAAGAAAATGGCTTCTAACACTGCAGTCGGATGTCTCCTGGATGTTGTCTCGCTGAATGAAGAACCATTAGGGCTCGAGCTTATCCACCTTGTTACAGCTTCTGGATTAATGCCTCTATTATCCTTCAACATATGAACTTATAGTTGCCAGCTGACTGAGGAGTTCTTCATGGCTATGGAGGAAAACCCAGCTGATCCTTTCTCTCTCACCGGCACTATCAGAGGAGTCCCCATAGTTTTTGACTCTGAATCTATAACAACTGCCTTTCCAGATCTGTACGATGACGGCTCAACCACTTACACCATTCCAGAAGACACTCAACGAGCGGGATGGATCACTATGAGAGGTAAAGTACCAGTTGAACTTGCATTTGACAGGCATAAGCATAGATTTTCCCCTCTTCACTACACCCTAGCTACTGTACTAGACAAGTGCCTCATTATCAAATCTGGAGGGCATGACAAAATCATGAAAGCCCAGCTATTTCTTATGGAAGGTATTGTGGAAAACTGTGAAATGAACTGGGGAGCAGTTCAAGTTGAATGTGTAAAGGTGAATATAGCCAAATATAAGGATAATATGGCTACAGGAAACCCAAGGCTTACCCACCATTTGATCATCAATCAGTTTCTTCGTTCACTCCCAGCTCTTCAGCATCAACTTATCAAAATTGGTGACCTGGAAGCTGTTAAAGTCAAGAAGTATGTTGCAACTGACATCAAGCGGGCTAATGTTTCAAGCCGTTTTGGTCAGGAAATATCCACAGCCTAGACTGGAAAAAGACCAAGAAGAACAAGGACTCAAGCTCTTACAGTTGTTTCATCAAATCAGCCAGCTAAAGTAGCTCAACAACCAGAAATTGGTCAGCCAAGTGGTCAGCCAGTTAGAGGTCAGTCAAGAACTGGTCAGCCAACAAGATGTCAGCCAGCTGAGGATGCTCAACCAACTAATGTTGGTCAGCCGGCTGATGTGCAAGTAGTTGAAATACTTGAAAGAAGGCAAACTAGAAGGAGGAGACTGACATTGGCAGCTGCTATTGCTCCCAAGAGGCAGAGAAGAAATCCTGAGTTGAATCCAGGTACATTTGTTCCTTTTTCCCCAACTCCTAATGTTCCTGTCACTGATCCTGTCCCAATTTCTCCCCCCTCCAATCCTAAGTCTCCTAACACTGTACCAATCAAGTTCTTTCCCCCTATTAGGAATCCAACTTTCCATCCTAGACACTCCTACTACCAGGCCAATCCTGTTCCCATTCCTCCTAACTGGGTATTCCCAATAGACCATCTTCCATACTTCGTTCAGTTTCTCCTCTCTTTCATGAGGAGAAGAAATCAGAGAAACCTCATGTCAATCTCATAAAGTACATTGACCACAATCTCAAACGAAGACCTTATGTACTATATCCTGTCACCCAAAACCTGAGTCAAGAAGACCTTGTGGCCAACTATTGCAAATACTTTGACCCTTTATCCCTACTCTGGAATAGATTCTATCTCTCAAATGATAGATTTGTTCAAGATGAGCTCATTTTCTTAGCCTGGACTATATACAACAAAGTGCATGACCTGCCAGCCCTTCCCCACAATGATCCATTCCTTGTAGGCAGACTTGCCTTGCCTGAAGATGAAGAAATTAACCAAGATTGGGAACAACCTTCTGTAGAGCCATCCAAGCTAGCTAGAATCCAAAGGGCTGCCAATAAATATGTCCAAGATGTAGTCAATGCTGCAAATCAAGCCTACATAGAGTTACACAGACAGATGGCCTCCATGGCAGGAAGAGCTTCTATGAGTACTGCTTTTACAGATGCACTCACTAGTAATCCTGCCCCCTTAATCTCTGAATCCATTCCCACCATTCCTCATGTCATTCCATCTTCAATCCCATTTGTTGTCTCATTCACAGTTTTACCAGTCTCTACCTCAGCTGAACCAACACCCAATTTTTCCTGTACTCTCCAACCCATCTCCCTACCTTCATTCAGTCCTACTATTGCAGCCTCCACATCAATTCTTCCAGCCACTGTTCCTCTTTCTGCATCAATCCCTGTGTCAGCTATTCTAGTGTCAGTCACACCAACATCAGTCCTAATGACAGCCATTCCTGTGTCAGTCACTCCAGTATTAGTTCTAGCAATGTCAGCCACTCCCATCTCAGCCCCGGTTGTGTCAGCCACTCTTTCCATTCCAATTCCCCCTTGACTGATAATGTTCCTCAACCAATCCCCACCGTGTCAGCTGATCCTTCAGCTGCAATAATACTTTCTTCAGCTGATACTGTTTATGCTTCTCTTACTCTTCTTGACACTGCCCTTTCATCTCACCCAAACCAGGCCTCCCCTCTAATTATCATGCCTGACCTATCTCTTCACTCCTCTCTCCCTCTGTCTGTTATCCCTCTCATTGTTCACAAACCTATCCAAGCTGATGATTCTTCAGCAGATGCTTCTAGTCATCAATCCACTGAAGAATTTGTGGAATCCATTTCTATAGGTTCCTCCTCTGACTCTTCTAAATCCACTTCTGAAGATGAGTCTCTCCTCAGTCCTTCATAACTAGCCTGCAGAAAGGCAAGAAAACAAAGACAAATCATCTCTAAAGCTCTGCTTCACCCCACAGGCACCAAAATTGTTTTTCCTGAAGACATGCCTATTCCTCAACCTAAACCTGAAGCCCAGGTTCTAGCCTACCCTATGGATGTCTTCTTCCCTCCTGACCCTGAGGATGCTGACATTCACACTTTTCAGCTATTCACTAGTGCTCCTAGAACCTCTCAAGCCCCTGCTCCAGAACCTACTCCACCAGGATCTCTCTCTCTTTCAGCCAAGCTAGACCTCCTTTATGTTCATCATCTTCAGATGAAATCCGCCTTCACCCATCACACCAATCAGCTTGCCACCCTTCAACAGCAGGTTGCATCTTTGCTTCCCAACCTTACCCAGATCATCACCACAGAGGTCCACGCTGCCATTGCTACTGGTGCACCTAGAGAGGCCCACATGGATGATTGGATGACTATACTGCTTTACCAGTAAGAATGGGCCAACAGGGCTTTCAATGCTGAAGCAACCTTGCTTCAAACCATTCAGGAGGAGAGGAAGCAGAAAGCAATGGCTAATACTTATCTGACTGATAACAGAATCCTTAGGCAGTGATTGAAACTTATGCCTGATTAGCCAGTGACTGAGGCTGACAAAGAGATTGAAACTGAAGCTGAAAAAGAGACAGAAGCTGAACAACAAGCATAACAAGAAATTGAATCTGAAGCTGGACAACAAGCAGAACAGAACATTGACAAGGAACCTGAACAGGATGCTAGAAATGAAGCTGAAGTTGGTCCATCAGTTGCAGCTCAAGTAGATAAGCTAACTAAAGGATCCACACCAGCAAACTGAACTTCTCACTCTCTCAAAACTTTGAACTATTTAGAACTTCTGTTTTACATGTAGCATATAATCACCTACTTTTAATTTCCAGCTAATTTCCTTCATATGTTATCTGTTTGTTTTTCTAACTTCTTTCTTGCAGGAACTTAAGCACTTTTGGCTTTCTGCTTTCAAGTGAATGGTTTTAAGCAAATAGGAGGAGATTGTTGAATCTTGCATTAAATTAAATTTGCTTAAAATCATTCAACTTGATTGTCAGCCAAACGCTTTAAGATATTTTGGTCAGGTTAAAATTATCTGTCAGTTACTTGTTCAACTGACCATAACGTTTTAAGTGTCAGCTTGCTTTCCTCATTTGATTGAACTTATACTTGTACTGACAATTTCTCATTTTGTGCTTTTGGTAGATATTCTGCTAGATAATCTTTCCAACATGATCCTTGTGATCTTGTGAAGATACGTATACTCTGCCAAACACATTTTCAAATTCAAATGGTTGGGATAGACAAGGTGCTCATGAATTTCAAGCTTGCCTTAATGCTGCGGGTCTTATGGATATCGACTTTACGGGTAGCAGATTCACCTGGAGCAATAACTGTGATGGTCAAGCCACTATTTATCAGTGACTAGATAGGGCTGTTTGTAATTCTTCCTGGCTTTCTTTTTTTTCCTCTACCTCGGTGGACCATCTTAACCGTACATGTTCGGACCACTCTCCTCTTCTCATCTCCATTACTTCGGCTTCAGATTCCAGGCCGTATCATTTTCGATTTCTGAACGTTTGGCCAACTCATCATACCTTTCTTGCAACTATTGAAAAGACTTGGCAGATTAATGTTCGAGGTAGACCAATGGTGAGGTTTGCGAACAAATTAAAAGTTGTCAGGATGGCTTTAAACGACTGGAATAAAACAGTCTTTGGCAATATCTTTCAAGCTGTTAAAATTGCTGAAGATGATGCTTTAGCTAAGGAACTTCTCTTTGAAGCTAATAATAATGAAAGTCACCGAGCTGATATGCACTTGGCTCGTGCTACTTTAAAGCAGAAACTCAAGATTGAAGAGGAATACTAGAAGCAAAAATCCCATCTTCGTTGGCTGAGTGAGGGGGACGGTAACACAAGATTATTTCACTCTTCATTTAAGCAAGCTCGTAGTAAGCTTTTCATTCACCAAATTAATGATATGCATGGTAATTCCCTATCATCTGAAGATAGTATCAAAGCGGCCGCTGTTGATTTTTATCGTGATCAACTTGCGGCTTCTCCTCAAGCTCCTAATGACATTATCAACGTCATTCCTTCCTTGCTAAATTCTGATCACAACAGTGTTCTATCCGCTCCTCCTTCTATGGCTGAGATTAAAGATATTGTTTTCTCTCTTTCCGGTGATAGTGCATGCTGCAGGACCTGATGGGTTTTCGGGTAAATTTTATACTGCCTGTTGGGATATTATCGCTGAAGATCTTTTCCTCGCAATCTCGGAATTCTTTGCTGGATTTGACATGCCAAAATCCTGGACAAGCACTTTTTTGATTACCATTCCTAAATCGGCGCACATCAATTCTTTTAAGGACCTCCGGCCGATCAGCATATGCAATTTCTGTAATAAAATTATTACGAAGATTCTTTCTTCTCGGTTACCCATATTTTACCAATTATCATATCTGACAACCAAAGCGCTTTTACCAAAGGAAGATTTATTCATGATAATTTACTTTTGGCTCATGAATTGACTCATCATCTAAAGAAGAAGGTCAACGGCTCTAATGTGATTCTCAAGCTTGATATGGCCAAGGCCTTTGATAGGGTCTCTTGGGTTTTTTTGATTAATGTTCTCGGGAAATTTGGTTTTGGAGAAATTTTTATTGATATGATTTGGAGGATTATTTCGAATAATTGGTACTCCATTTTAATCAATGGATCCTCTGTGGGTTTCTTTCCTTCCTCTCAGGGGCTTCGTCAAGGGGATCCCCTTTCTCCTAGCCTTTTCATAATTGCTGCGGAGGTTCTTAGTCGAGGTCTGAATAAACTTCAGCATGATCATCCTCATTATGCCTACTCTTCTTCTAGTGGTTGCCCCATTGTCTCTCATTTGGCTTTCACGGACGATATTATCATTTTTTGCAATGGTAACAAACATTCTCTCTTACATCATCGTAAATTTCTTGATCTCTATGAGCAGTGTTCAGGGTAGCTGATCAACACTGGTAAGAGCTGCTTCATGGTGTATAAAAAGATTTCTGCAAGCAGGGTTAATTCCATTAAGAAGAATTTGGGATTTAATAATCAGGCCCTTTCGGTAACCTATTTAGGTTGCCCTCTCTTTGAAGGTAGGAAAACGAAGAGATTATTCGACCCTCTTATTTCCAAGATTCAAACAAAAATTAATTCATGGATGGGTGCTTTTCTTAATCATGCGGGTAAAGTTACTCTGATCAATTTAGTTCTTCAGCCTATTGTTTTGTATTAGATTGTTGTTCTGGATCCTCCTATTTCGGTAATAAAGCAGTGAAACAGAATTTTTGCTAATTTTTTCTGGGGATCTATTGATGGCAAGCTTAAGGCTCACTGGATTTCTTAGGACAAATGCTGTCGATTAACGAATGAGGGTGGTCTCGGCATAAGAGATCTTTCTGATATTATTCGTGCATTCTCTATTCAGCTCTGGTGGAGGCTCCGCACTACTAGAAGTCTTTGGAGTCAGTTTATGCAGAAGAAATATGCTGCTTCTTCTCATCTCTCTATCTGCTCCTCGTCAGGTTCCTCCATTTGGCAGCGCATGTGTTCTGTTCAGGCTGATATGGAACCTTTTATTAAATGGATTATTGGTCAAGGAGAATGTTCGGTTTGGCATGATAATTGGCTTCTGGATTCTGAGCTTCATCGGCCGACTTCTAGTCGTTTTAATCTGGTCAAGGACCTTTTCTCGTCGCCTTTCCAGATTTTTGATGCTGCTCGATTGGAGCTAGGTCACAACGCATGTAACTCCATTACTAAGCACGACATTTTTATATCTGAGCATCCAAATTCAGCGTGCTGGAGCATTAATACAAAGGGAAACTTTTCTTTGGCTTCTACGTGGCAGCTTACTCGAAGACAATGGCCGATATTCTCTTCTGCCAAATTTATATGGAACAAGCTTCTTCCGAGACATATTAGTATTTTCATGTGGCGTCTTTGGCATCGTAGACTCCCTCTCGATGAGAGCATTATGCAAAAAGGTATTCAATTGGCTTCCCGATGTTCCTGCTGCGATATGGGCAATATTGAATCCTATTCTCATGTATTTCTGGATAGCCCTACTGCTCGCAGCATCTGGCACTATTTTAATAGTCTAGCTAATATTCCTTTGCATTTCAACTCTCTTGATCATGGTTGTCTTTCCTGGTGGCATCTGAAAGATAATTCATCCTTACATTCTATCACCCCTTCCATTATTTTATGGGAGATATGGAAATACAGAAATACTAGCCTTCATGAAGGTACCCGTAAGCCTTACTGGGGGATTATTAATAGTATTAAGACTTTGATTGTCTCTATTCTTAAAAGCATTGGACTTTCTCCTTTTCCAACCACTAATTGGGACTCTTGTTATACCTCCCGTATGGATATCAGCTCCGCGAAGACCATCCGATTGATTAGCTGGTCTAAGCCTGCTTTTGGTCGTTTCAAACTCAACACGGATGGTGCTTGTCATGGCAATCCGACTGGGTTCGGGAGGTGGCATTATCAGTAATAGCAGGGATGATTTGATCTGGGCCTTCTCAATTTATTATGGTCATTCATCATCCAACTTTAAGACAGAATGTTGGGCTCTTATTCATGGTCTACTTAGGTTGAAATCAAGGGGATTGAGACAAGCCATTGTGGAAATTGATTCTAAGAGTTTACTTGATTGCATTCAAGGTAAAGTGCAGCCTCCTTGGCATTGCTCATATTTGGTTCGATTCATTTCTGTTCTTCAGAGGGAATTAGATATCTCTTTGCTCCATATTTTTAGAGAGGCCAACTCAGTGGCTGATGGCTTAGCTAATTTTGGTCTTGATGAGGGTCGTGATATCTCTTTTGAGTCCTATTCTTCTCTCCCCTCTAAAGTTAAAGGTCTTATTGCTCTTGACAAAATAGGAACCCCGTATATTCGAGTCTCCTGATTGTTTCTCAGTTCTTAGATTTGGCTTGTTATAGATGTATTATTTGATATGTAATTTCTTTTCCAAGGTCAAGCTCCTTAGTCCTTCCAATTATAAGGGTCAGGCTGGTTGTCCCCTCAAGTTTGTATTTCTTTTTTTCTAATTAATAAAATCTAGCAGGGCACCGCCCCTGTTTTCTTAAAAAAAAGTTACGTTACGTTAAGTTACGTTACGTTACATTATGTTACGTTACGTTACGTTACGTTAAGTTACGTTATGTTAAGTTACGTTACGTTACGTTAAGTTAAATTACGTTACGTTAAGTTAAATTAAGTTAAATTAAGTTAAGTTGTAATGTGGATGTTTTAATTTTTGTAATTATATTGATGCTAATCATTTTAATTATTGATATTATATTATTAAATTAATATTTCAAATATTAATTTAATTTAATTTCAATTTAATTTCAAATATTATTGATATTTTATCATTCATTAGAATTTAATTTCAATTTATGAAGAATAATTGTGTTTACTTTTTGTTCATTGTATTCGTATTCAAACTAGTGATGGCGTGTTCATAATTATGAATGTTATTTATTGGTGAGTCGTGTTTGTCAACCCACTTACATTTGTACAAGATAAGCTACGTTATTGGACAAGATTGTTTCTATATTAAGTTGATGAATGGCAAACGGCCTACTTCCATCTATCTTGTTTAATTTGATTAAATCACGATCCATTACGTATGGTGCTTTATTTTATGATACTTCATGCAAAAAATGGACTTTCGAAAGTTATGTTTATAATTTTTATAACACTTCATATTTATCATTTATTTGAATTGTAAACATATGGTTATACTTAATTATTTTTATAATCATAATCAACTCTAATGATATTAACCAATTCTAGGCATAGATTTTTTTGGCGTTAACAGACGGAGCACTATTTTATTGGCATCTAAACTAGAGCATTGCAATAACTAAATATTGTTAATTTATATTATAAAACTGTTAGGTTGGTACATGTGTAATTGATTAGGGTTATTCAGAAGTTGAGATTAAATTATTTTAAAAAAATTAATGGTTCAGATTCACCTTCATATTCACATGTATGAGTAGTTATCCATTTTTAACTCCTTATTTTTTCTTTCTCTATTACAAGTCACCTCATACAATTAATATTATATGCAGTCACACCTTTTTCTTCTTCCTATATTTTATATTCACATTACAAAGTCACACCTTACGATTAATTTTCTGAACAAATCTCAATTCATCAATTATCACTTGAAGTAATGTATCATTCAATTATAATATTTTTTTAAAAATCACACTATCTATTTCGACATTATTATTTCAATTAATAAAATTTGATTTATTGTAATCGTGCAATAGACCGAGCATGACGACATAGCTTATAGAATAAAATAATTTTTTGGTCCCTAAACTATACCAAAACTATGCGTTTGGTCCCTGCACTTTTTTTGAAATGTATTTGGTCCTTAATATAGGGTTTTGTTAAGAGATTAACCCCTGATGGGGTTACCGTCACTTTTGCCGTTAGATTTTTTGTGAAAACCCAAATATACCCTTAATAATGTTAGTGGTTCAAAATAAAAAAAAAGAAAAAAGAAAAAAGAAAAAAAAAAGAAAAAGGGAAACGGTCAGAGCCACAGCGCCATAATCACCCCTTCTCTTCCTCAAACCCGACATCTCTCTTCATCTTCTCTCCCGATCCACATCGCCATCCTATCCCCCTTCACATCCAGCCGGCCTCCACATCGCAAGCTCCAGCCGAACCCCCTTCTTCTCCCTTCATCTTCACCGAATCAACCCTCCAGCCGGTACCTTCATCTCCGGCGAAACAATAGCTCCCAGCCGCAGCCCCCTATTTAAACCCAACAACCCAAATCGCTCCCCCCCTCCTACCAGATTCGCCCAGCAGCCCAGCCCCATAATCACATCCGCCCAAAACCAGTCAAACCCGGCGAATCATCCCGTCTTCTACCACGCGCCGGAGACAGAAGCTATAGATCTGTTATCTCTCTGTATTTATATAAATCATCCCGTCTTCTACCGCCCCAAAAACCAAGCAACCTAGTTCATCCCCCCATCATAAACGCCAACCCCACGCCGTCATCTTCAACCACCTCTGACCCCTTCCAATTAATCTCTACCACTACTCCAATATGGACCATCCAGCAATCTCCAACCTACCTCTGCCATCTCCCCAATGTTAGGCTGTGACGAGTATTGTGATTGCGCCACCAAGGGACTCGGAGTAGAGAAAGGAAGGGAGATACGGTGGGTAACGTGCGCGGAAGGAGTCGAAGAATGAAACGCAGTCGTCGACGACGGGGTTAACGTCGGGAATGGCGCTACAAGGCCGTCGAAGAAGCCGTGGCCTTGGTGGTCGATGGCACAGACGGCGAATCCAGACTTGGCGATGTGAACGGCAGTGAGCTGGACGAACCAGCTAGACTCTCGCCGGCCGGTGAAGCCGTGAAGATCAAAGATATGAAGCCGGATCAAAGATATGAACGTAAGGGTTGAATTTGTGGCCGACGGACGGAGTGGAAACGTGTTGTGGGTTGAAGAAGGGGTTGAAGAAAGGGTTGATTGGATTGGGAAACGGGATGTGGACGGGTTGACTTTGTACCCATTCCTTTTTTTTTCCTTTTTTCATTTTTCATTTTTCATTTTTTTATTTTAAACCAATAACATTATCGAGGGTAAAATTGGGTTTTCAAAAAAAATCTAACGGCAAAAGTGACGGTAACCCCATCAGGGGTTAATCTCTTAACAAAACCCTATATTAAGGACCAAATACATTTCGAAAAAAGTGCAGGGACCAAACGCATAGTTTTGGTATAGTTTAGGGACCAAAAAATTATTTTATCCTAGCTTATATTCAAAACGGAGTAAAGATGACCCTCATTTTAAATGTACAGAATACTATATAATATTCATGGTTTACTTTTTTAGTGATATCCTTTTGTGGGAGGCAAATTCCAGGAAATGGTTTCCTGAAACCATGATGGTAATGCCTTGCGAGATATCATTAGTTTATAGCAAGTGAGAATTTTCTACAAGTCAATCTTGCGTTTTCTACAAGTCAATCTTGAACTAACGCAAGTGCATATAAATACATTAGTTTTGTATCTTAATTTCATCCTTCATTACATATTGAATTTCCACTTCAAGTTCAAGAGAGAAAAGAGAAATAAAAATGTCAGAAATCTTTCACAAGTTAGGGGACAAGATCGAGGAGACGTTTCACCACAAGCATAAGGAAGGCGATGATGATAAGTATAAAAAGAGCGATGATAAGCACGAAGGTGAAGGTGAACACAAGCAAGGATTCCGAGAAAAGATGAAGGAAAAAATCAAAGAGAAAATGGTGAAGAGGTCGAAGAAGAAGGGAAAGCCGGCAAAGATTGTGTATGGTAAGGAGGAAGGCAAGGAGGAGGAAGAGGAAGAGGAGGTGGAGGAGGAAGAGGAGGAGGAGGAGGAGGAGGAGGAGGAGGATGATGAGGATGAAGAAGGTGGAGGTAGCGGATTGAAGGGATTGATTACAACGACATTTGAATTGTTACAAGAAGTATTTTCTGAAGAATAATTGTGCTTTCTTTTTGTTTATTCAAACTAGTGATTATGGCACACACAAATGTGTGCATATATAATTATGAATGTTATTTAATTAATTTTACTAATATAATTTGTAATTGAATTGGCAAGTGTGTTTGCCACCCACTTACATTTGTACACGATAAGCTACATTATTGGATAAGACTATTTCTATATTAAGTTTGATTAAATCAATCACCCCAAATCCCTTATAAACCTTAGCTAGGCTGCGTTTGGTAGATAGTGTTCGACTCCAGATTGGATTAATATGACAGAAAGTTGCCATCTCTTATACCGTATAGTGTATCACTAAACAGTATAATTTATGAATGACCCATAACATCTTAGCTTCAATACAATGGAGCTAGATGTCATTGTGCAGCTTGTGATGCAATAACCATTGCAGACAAAGGACCTTGCTTGTGGTGGTATCCATCACAGGATACTACTCAGATTCTGCTGGTGAGCCGGCAACTACAGTTTGCTTCTTAGCTCGCCAAGACATTGATGAGCCTCCAAGCGTAATGAAATAGACCGTTGCGGAGTGGAGACGGTCATTACCTTGTATCATATTAAGCCACAAGATTCCACTGCTTAGATGTAATGGCCCCCGAGCTCGAAAGCATGATCCACAGACTAGCACTAAAAACTTGGATCAACTGTGCCCATGCAAATGGTCTGGGCCGCCCTGTAAAATTGGGGGCCCAAGACCAATTACGTCGAGCGGGGCCCTTCGTTTGTAGCATAATTTTTTTTTCAAATTTTTGTAAAATTAAAGAAACAAAGGTTACGTATGTCATTTTTTCTATTGGTAAATCTTTTTGAAAATATGCCGAAAAATATTTTCGGATGTTTGACAAACACTCAGAAAATGTTACGGAAAACAATATATGAATAAATACAAAAAGTATATTATAATATTAATGCTCATATTGAACATAAAATAATGTTTAACTTTAAGTAATTTTCATTTAGTAATCCTCAATTTATCATTAATGGTGTTAAATCAATAAGATCCATTTTTTTGAATGTCACAAATACAAACAAAAAAATTGGTAATAATGAAAAAACGTTTTAAAAAAGAAAATTGATAATATTTGGGACGTCCCTAAATAATATAGTAGACACTAATTTTATGACAAGATGAGTATTTATTTAAATTATAATTTATAAATAATGTGCACAAACTCTAATTATATTTCTAAACAATTTATTTGTCGAGTAAAATATTATGTGTTTGTAAATATGTGTAATTGTAGAAGAGGGCGAAGGGGTGCTCGAACATTTAGAAAATGAATCTGTAAGTCATTTTCCTGAAAAGAAGAATTCATTTTCCGTTGACTTGAAAAAAATTTATGTTGACTACATTTTCCTCTAGTTACCAAACATTGAAAATGAGGAAAACGTTTTCCAAAAATCATTTTCCGTTAAACAAACGGTGCGTAAGTCATTTTTAGAAATTAGAATAAGACAATTATTTTAGGGCAAATTTCAAGTAGGTACAATTTTAGAAAAATGTTTTCATCTAGGACCATCAATTTTTTGGACATTTCATGTACCTACAAATTGATTGCCAAATGACAAAAATGCCATTAATGAAGACAAAAACGCTGTTTTTCCAGATTTCATTAAGCCAAAAAATTCAAAAATCGATGCCAAATCCAGCATCGGTCAGATTTTATTAAGCCAAAAAATTCCAAAAATCCTGATGCCAAATCCAGGCATCAGGGTTGTTTTTCAATGTTTTATTAAGCCAAAAAATTCAAAAAATCCTGATGCCAAATCCAGGCATCAGGGCAGTTTTTCAAGGTTTTATTAAGCCAAAAAATTCCAAAAATCCTGATGCCAAATCCAGGCATCGTGGTGCTTTTGGCGATTTCATTAAGCCAAAAATTAAAAATCGATGCCAAATCCAGCATCGTGGTCATTTCCAGATTTCATTTAGCAAAAATTCAAAAATCCTCGATGCCAAATCCAGCATCGATGTTTTTCCATATTTTCATTAAGCAAAAAATTGATGCCAAATCCGGGCATCGAGCTGCTTTTTCCAGATTTCATTAAGCAAAAAATTCAAAAATTTCGAAGCCAAATCCAGCATCGTGTTTTTCCAGATTTTTTAAGCAAAAAATTCAAAAAATTCCGATGCCAAATCCGGGCATCGTGGTGTTTCCATATTTTCTTAAGCAAAAAATTCAAAAACTTCGATGCCAAATCCAGCACCGTGATCTGCTTTTAATGATTTCATTAAGCAAAAAATTCGATTCGATGCCAAATCCAGCATCGTGGTCGTTTAGATTTTCTTAAGCAAAAAATTCAAAAATTCCGATGCCAAATCCAGGCATCATGACTGTTTTTCCAGATTTTTTTAAGCAAACAAATTCAAAAATTCTGATGTCAAATCCAGACATCAAAGCTGTTTTTCCACATTTTTTAAGCAAAAAAATTCGAAAAATTCTGATGCCAAATACAGGCATTAGGGCTGTTTTCCCAAATTTTCTGAAGCAAAAAAATTCAAAAAATTCTGATGTCAAGTCCAGGCATCAGAGCTGTTTTGGCAGTTTATTCAAGCCAAAAAAATTCATAAAATTATGATCTCAAGGTTTGGCATCAGAGCTGTTTTGGCAATTTATTCAAGCCAAAAAAATTTAAAAAATGCTGAATCAATACCACAACAAACTCTACAGTGAAAGTACAAATTAATAAAATCAATACAACAAACTCTACAGCGAAAGTAGGGGGAAAAGAACATAAAATTGAAAAGGAATCCATTCATCAACCAAATCCCTCAAAATCAGAATTGAAACTTAGTATTCCTGAAAAAACATGGAGCTCCTCTCCTAGCAGAAACACCAATAAATACCTGCTACAAATACTAGCCACCCTTCTGCTCAATGGATCATAGACATGTGCATTGCCCCTCCCCACCCAAGTGCCAAACAGCATGCACCATAACGTCCAAGCAATTTGACAATATAACTCGAGGAGATGGCATCAACAATGTACAATCCTGAGCTTATCTCACATTTCTCTAGCTCATCACACATGGATACTGCACATGCTCAACAGAACTGGTTATGAGATCTCAGGTTACACTTCTCTGTTTGTCAATTGGGTTCATGACAGCCTTTGACCTGAGAGTTCCATCAGAAGTTAATCATATTAGTAGCTCCTTTGGAAGCCTGTGGTGGGAAGGGTTAGAAAGAGGCTAGATGGATTAAGGAGGGCACACTTCTCTTCCAAAGTCCAATAACTTCTATTCATGGTTGTCTATCCAGATAATATATGTAATAAAGGGAGAAACAATTTGTCATCTTCCTTATATTTATACGAGCATTGTGACATTTAAAAGAAAGAAAAGAGAAGACTGACTCCTCTTAATCGTCTGCCGACATAATATCAAGCACTTTGCCATAATTGCAGGTAAGCCAAATGTGGTAAAATCATAGTAGAAACCCCAAATGTGCTCAAAGAGAGTTCTGGAATAGGTCGATTTTGTTCCTTCATTTTAAGCAGCTTGGGGCAGGGGAAATTGATTTGGTTTTCTGTATCACTGTCCATTTATTCCTATGCTCTAATCAGCTTGTCCAAGCTAGAAAAGCAAGAAACAGAAAACTCAATTGCATTCATGGCACAAGAAAAATTACTCATTCTTTAGGAAAAGGAAGAAGATGATGAAAGATATTTGATTCAGAGACATAAAATGAGTACACAACAAAGAAGCCCTTGCTCAAAGGTGAAATGCTCAATAACCAAACAAAATACCTTTGTATCGACCCTAAACTCACAAATTCAATTACTTCCATTAAAACCAAACTAATCACTGCTAACATAAGTGCTACACATGCATATTCATCTCTGCTACCAGAATATTATACCAAAAAGAAACATAAATTGCAAGAAATAAATTAATTCGACTCAACCCAGCCTTTTGTCCCATTTACTTGGACTGGCTACATGAATCCTATTTCGCTGGTTGGGTCCAATGCAAAGTCTAAATTGCAGTAAATATAGATTGTAGAAAATTGAAATAATTACAGAATTCGATGAAAATGAGATTTCATTTCACTAACCTCGTAGGAAGCCACAACTTGAAAACCCTAGGAAATTGACCCTCAGAACAACAGCTTAGGAACTTTAAATCACCTAAAAGATCAAAGAGCAAACTAACGAAAAGCAAGTGAAGCTAGGCCGATTTTTTTCGAAAATTACGTTGGCGTTGTTCCGAGATGAAGAACGTGTCTTTCTCATTCTTCTCGGCCGGTGTTTATGTTGTTTCTTTCCGGGACGGAATCCAACTCCGACACATCCTTTTGGCTTCGATCCACAAACTCCCATCTCTCTCACTCAGTCACGCACTAGAAGCTCCTCAGATCACGATTTTGAAAAACCATATCGCCACGAAATACTCGGTTTTATCGGTCTTCAATCAACTGAAAAAGAATTTTGAACTGTTGGGATGTAGCGATAATATCAGTCTTCATTCGTAGTTTCTACGAATATAATTAATTTAGTAGTCTTCGTAAAGGGCAGGGCAGCGACGTAATTTTGTCTTAAAATTGTACTTAAAAGATATGTGTAAAAAATAGATGGATTGATTTGAAAACATATTTTAAAAGATGTACCGGCTTGTAATTACTCCATTATTTTACTTTTTAAATAATGTGCAGGGTTTTTGTGAGATTTTGGGGCCCAAAAAATTGGGTATTTTTAGCGGGCCCAAGGCCATGGCCTCCCTCTCCTTATTGCATGGCCGGCCTTGCAAATGGTGTTAGCATCTGATAGTAGACGACCACTTCCAAGACACACACATCACACATATATTCGATGTGGGTTTAGGGGTGGCAAAATTTTATCGAGTCCAATGGGTTATCTAATATAACCATATAATGTAATTATGTATGTATATTAATAAATTAATATTAACCTAAGCCTAAGTATAAATAGTAAAACTATACTTAATTTCTTTCATTTTTGGCCATGAACATTCATCAACATTAATATGGCTTTTAGCATGAATATATCAAATACCATGTCTAATTTATATTAACCTAAGCTTACGTATAAATAGTAAATCTAACTATGGTTTCTTACATTTTTGCTTATTATTTCCAATATAAATAAGAATTTTTATTAATTTCATGAGAAAGATAACACTGTGGCGACCCGATCCGGATTCTGGAACAGAATCCCAAGGCCGCGACGCTAGGACAAGGCAAGTGGAGGACAAACACTTATAAATCAATAAAGTGTGAGTCGGACAGTCGAGCTAACAAGCTCGAAACGCAAATATAAGGCCGTACTAAAAATACGAGTTTACAAAATTCAAATCTGCGGAAGCGATAAGGAAAAGAAGTCCCGAGCTGTGAAGCTCGAAACCAAGGCCAAAGAGACGAAGAGAGACATAAATCTCACGAAGGGGAAAAAGAAAACTCACGTGCCGCAACATTGCAGACGCTGGACAAACCATCGGCACTCTAGGCCGGCATTTCAACAAGGAACCAACTTGATATAACAATTACCCACGGCTAAAGCATACCGGGGTTAACCAACAATGATAATAACTAGGATAAAGAAAAGCCCCACAGCTACTGCGTGCCCGGGAGACAACTAAATATAAAAACCAAGACTACGAGCAACGACACAACACGTCGGCGCAAAGAAGCACCAAATCAACACCCAAGTGTTCTACCCGACTGTAAAGTCTAAATAACTTTACAATACAACAAGCTCACAAGAATAGAAAAGTATAATATACAAGTCAAAGATGCTAGATGAACTAGGAATCCACAAGCTACTACTCGGGATGTCGGCTGCTACAATCACGAACACACGAACTAAGGTAAAGCTATCGATCAGCTGCGGTCTGTTACAATCACGTACTACGCGGCCTCAACGCGACTCCCAAACTGCAACTAGAAAACAAAGTACGGAATAATTAAGTCATAATGACCCGGTACGCTACTACTAAACAATATGACATAATTGAAATATTGTCATAAGAGGAAATGATATCGTGTTACGACGAAGACCCAGTAAGTCGAGTTGTACTGTATGGAAACCATTCCTTTACCAGATTACCAAGATGAATCAGGGTGAATCCCCTGTTCACAAACAATCAAACAAGTGAGGAGGCAAGGCACAAGAATAATCATGATTTTTGACGTATACCTTAATATAGAACATCCCAAGTCTCTCATAGAATAATTAAGTAGAAGTATGCATATTTATAAATATACATATACCAAGTCTCTCATAGGATTATCAAGTGTAGGTATATAAACTCGTTTATGTACCTAATAACTCATTCATGGAAGTTTATCATGTAAGGGTATGCATATCTACATATATACATATAAAGGCAATCATGGGGTAATCAAGTAGAAGTATGTATATCTACATATATACATGTCAAACAATTCACAGGCTCATCACGAATGTCAAGCGATCAAGAACAAGTATATATAAGCATTTAGCTCACATATTCATGGTAGCACTTTGATTTCACATAAGTACTAGAAGAAATCCACATATAAGAGGATATGATATAAATCTGGTGCCGCAACGTAGCTCTTGCAATATAAAATGTTAACAGGAACGTGCTGTCAGATGTACAAGATCGTACATCAACCAAGGGTAGTATTATTCCAAGCGCCCTAATGGTTACACAAGGTAGTCTTCTCCAAAGTGATCAAGAATAGAGGGGTTTGCACGTATCTAGTTCGGCAATCCATCACTATCACGAATCTCATGATTCGTAACGGTAAATGAATTGTCAACCAGGGAAGACAAGACAGGACAAGACAAGTATGCCAGCTGGACGTATTGGGGAAACAAGTAATGTTTACTTATTTAAGAAATCAAGCAAGGACGAGCACGATAATAGCGATCTCATTCAAGTCAGGTAGGCATGTTATTCTTTACGACTAATAATCAAGCATGATCATGAATTAAATCAAGAATCTCGAAACTAGTATTCTAGTTAAACGGATTTCAAGCGTTGTAGGGGTTGATCGTTGAGCCGGTATTGTTAAATGGCTCACTAGCATCGACTCCGTCAAGTCATTTCTATAATTTCAATCAAATAGAGTTTGAACACTATATGTGTTCCAAGACTCTTTCTATGTTCTTTTTGAGGCATAGCTAGGTTCTCGTTCCATTTAGGAACCTTAGTTCATAATCACTAAGTCAAGTATAAAAGGGGAAACCTAAGTTGATTATTGTCAAACCAAGCTTGGTTCAATTTCGAGTTCGTAATTCCATTTGTTAATAGAATCATAAATCAAAGCACGTTGATAACTCAATAGGAGGATAATTATGAAGATAAGACACATAATATGCTTATAAGTCATAATCTCAAGTAGACGTAGAGGTTCATGCATCATTCACAAACAAAACTTATCAAGTTCAGTCCCATAGAATCATAAGATAGATAACATTATAAAATCCCCTTGAGGTTCTCTAAGAGCTAAAAATCAAGCATGCACACTTGAAGGATATAAGACTCAAGACAACTCAAGATTCATCAAATAACCATGTGATAGTACTTCACAAATCCATCACAACACACATGTCTTGGATAACCATTTAATCATCTATGCGACAACTCGAGATTCTCATCATAGCGGTTACTAAGGCATACACAATTCAAATATCCTTTTTATGGAAGAATTGTCACGATGAAATCCCAGATTTTCCAAGGATGCTAACAAGATTCCCAAGTAAAGTCACAGATTACATTCCTACAAGTCTTGGGACTTCATTAAAAGTCCAACTAGTATTATTGGTCCTAATTCATAATAGAACCAATTCAAAACGTCTTTCATTCGAGTTACGCATTCACGACTCACACATATACCATCCAAGAACTAGCGATAATCTCGCACTTAACATCATTCAAGAGTCTCAATTAGAGTCCTAAGCCAAGAATCAATCTTATTACCAATTCAGTCTCACCCGAGCAATTCTCAAAATTTCGTAATTAAGATTTAACGAACACAAGAAGATATAGGAATTTATCCTAAGACTCAAATAACAAATTTTATAATTAATTGACTCCATTTGGATCAAATTACAAAGTCCCAATTTCTAGGTCGAGGCATAAATTCGGGATTTACAATTTATCCGGGTTTCTAAACCCAACAAAAATAAATCTTAAACCATAACGATTCCAATATACTCAATAAACTCATTTGGTTTCAAACCCTAACCAACATCTATTGATATCCATGAAAACATATCCTTTTGGCATGTATAACAACGATAAATCACGAGGAACAAGTCTCTAACAACCTAACATCAAAATGCATGTAGAGAGAGAAACTAGGTCTTAGATAATGTACCTTAATTGAGTCACAAATGTCTAGGAAGAGGAAAACAAACTGAGGGGAAAGACTCTACTCGGCGAGGGCTTCGCGATGGCGGTCGCGGCTCGACAATCCGATGACTGGAACTCCGGGAATCGGCAAATCTCCCATGGAAGCTCCTTCTCCCTCTCTCTCTAAAACTCATGGTGGATGATGAAAAATGAGGGAGGAAGAGGATGAAATTAGATCATAAAGGGTTAGGGAAGACAATTCTACCCTTCCTAGTTGTGGACAAGGCAAAAGGGAGTGGTTAAAATGGGGGTAGGATAGGTTTTTCACGCTCAAAATCACAAAATAGCAAAAATTGCTTGTTGCTGTCAAAAGGGGGCTTGTGGACGCAAGGTCATTTCTACCTTGCGACCGCAAGGTCACCAGAATGCTCCTCCCAAGTTTATGCCCTCCATGCGAGGGCAAGCCCAAACCACCTTGCGTCCGCAAGGTCTCCAAATCAAAAAGGCCTAAGATTTGGCCTAGAATGAACCCCAAACAACCCAAGCAATTCAAACGGAACAAATCAACACTTAAAATACAATCAAAGCTCTCCCGAGACACAACAAAATGAAGGGAACAAATGTCGAGAACAACATAAACAACTAATGATCGTCAACCGTTCAAACACGAACTAAACAAAGATATTACAAGCATAGATAAGCACTCTTAAGCATGTTAAGGACTAGTATATAGGTCTAAGACTCAACTAACACCTCACGAGTCCCACAGACATGAAACAAGGCAACGGAAAGTAAACCGAGAGACCATAAGAGTCAAAAGGTCAAATGGAGTAACAATGCTTCTAAATTCTCAACCAATCATACTATGATCAAGATCGATGTTATAAAACATATGAGAGGGGTTATGATATGGACTAGAGTACTCCTATAAGGTCCGACAATGATACACGAGTATAGAAACTCGAAAGATACGATACACACAAGGTTCAGTTTCACGTAACGCGATAGAGACGAATGTGATGCGTTAAGCATCAAAGCAAGATTAGACTTAGGGAATATATCCCCTAGGGAGTTTAATACTCAAAGTATATTCAATATACTCAAGTAATGACCTAGGCTATGATTGAGGTCACAAGAGAGAACTTCGTGAGAGGACACTCAATCGAGTCGACTTCCGACTATCGTCGAGTTACGATTTGTAACTTAAGCAAGTTAAAGTCTTGAGGAACATAAAGAACTAAAGTATAGGCCTCTAAATGGTTTACCTACTCGCCTCAAGGTTCTCATATCAAGTGAGACATGAGGTGAAATGGTCATTCAACCCGCAAAACAAGTAACTCAAACACGTGAAGGTTCGGGGTCTTACAAACACAACTCATAATTAGCCCCAAGATTACTAATTTTTTTTGTATTAAGGGTTAATAACCGAAGAATTCGTCCAGTTCTGGCTCTCATAAAGTTTGGTTAGTTTTAGACCGGACTAAAGTATTTGTTCTTATACGTGTTGGGTTAGTACTGGCCTGAATTTCTTAAGAATCAAAGTATTGGTCAATTATTGGTTCTTTGTTTATTTCAGTAAAAACTGGACCGAACCGAACCAGACCATGACCACCCCTACAACCAATTGGACAATTCCCTTCCCTCCTTCCTTTACAGTTCACACACACACACACACACACACATTCTCCCTCTTCGGTAGGTGATGTGGCAAAAATATCAGTCATACCGGGTGCCAAAAGTCGTCGATGTACGTGGATCGTTCGTTGACTGGATTGGTGACGAAACAGTGTCGTTTGAGTCGGATATCTGGCTTTATGTTGATCTCTGCAAAACAAACACCGTGAGTGGTGGGGGATGTCCCCCAAAACCCTCCGGCGTGAGAGTCAGTACAGTATCAAAATATAGGAGGGCGCGTAGCCCCCGTGTGTGGAGTGAGAACTGTAAACGAGAGAGTGTCTGAGAGTCTGTCCTATTATGAGATAGTAAGGTTTATTTATACCTGAGGGGTTAGGGTTTACTTGTCATGCATGGGCCAAGCCCATGGTACTCAGTAGTCCTGTAAAGAATAGTGGGCCAATGTAGTGGAAAGCCCCCTCGCCTAAGCGAGGCCCAAAAGCCTTTGAAGGCAGATTAAATATAGGCACTTCAGCAGGTATTTCTTTTGTCAACATGCCTTCGAAAAATAAGGCCTTCTAGCGTACCACCTTCTTTCTTCTTTCGGAAGCAAAAGTTAAGGCATTCAAATCGCCTCCTTCGATCCCTCGTAAAGAAATAGATGAGGGAAAGGATGAAAAAATGGTTCCAAACTTCTATATGTATTTAACGTAAACAATAGATATGTATGCCACTAGATCTTCCACTCTAGCCAGAGCAAAAGCAAGAGATTGTTCATGTGACACCATAGTTGTAGCTTGTAAGCTTAAAAGATTTTTTTTTTCAAAATAAGAATTTGACTACCTTGGAGCAGAACCTACGCAAAGAGAGTGAACGAATCAACTAACTGAGACTAGCTTTACCTTTTACACAAGCTTGATTGTGATGTAAATGTTGTGCCATCGAATTTGGAATCACGATGCACTGACTTGTAGCTGTAGTGCACCGATTTGGAACCGAAATGCAACGATGCTGAATACACGCCCTAAGAAGAAATTTGATCACACTGAGGCAACAAAATGTAGATAAGTGAGACTGTGGTGTGTGTATATGTGTGTGAGAGAGAGAGATATATAGAGAGAGAAAGAGAGAGAACATTGGCATTATCAACAGCCTTAGCAGCTTCATATGGGGATTGTGGGAAGATGAATCATCAACGGGTATTTCTGCTACAACTGTTTCTGCTTCGTCTTTTACTTAGGCTTCTTCCTTCAAGTGCTGCCGAAGCGTATAGTCTTATTGGGTCTGGTTTGTAGGTAAAAATGGTGGAAGGAAATTATGAGAAGGAAATGAAGACAAATCTTTAAACAAAATTAAGCTTTAGACAAAAGAGAACATGAAGACGAAGCTTAAGACGTAGGAGGAGGAATAAAGCTTTAGACACTAGGAAATACAAAGCGTTAGACACAGGAGGAAATATAAACAAAAAAGAAGATGAATCTTAAAAAACCAAGTAATGGGGTTATCAAAAAAAAAACTTGTGCATCACGATGCTCAAATTGTGGATTGCGATGCACAATTATTGTGGATTGCGATGCATGAATTGAAGCTTTGTGCACGTCTTGGTTTATTAAGAGTATACTCATCTTTTGCACAAAAAGTGCCTTTTAACGATTAGAAAATGTATGGGAGTCTTCCGGTTAAATATCTATGGGAGGGGATCAACCCGGTTCCCACCTTTTTAAAAACTTAAAACTACCCAAAACTCAACTTTAACTCCGGGCTACGTCTCGGTTCACAGGTTGTGTGACCCGGACCAATAATCCCACTTCTTAAGCTCATATTTTATCAACCCAACCCACCTCTTTTTGTGATGGGGTTAGCTGGCCCGTCAAACCAAGTATATTTTCACAGCTCCATTACTAGGGTTAACGCTATTGTAATTACTTAAACACATAAATTCTGGCCGGTACATTCTGATGGATTTTTAACCGCTTTACTCCCTAATATTATTTTCAAACTGAAAAAAGACATTTTCATTCACGTCGTACATCATGATGAACAAATACGTATAACATCAAATTTTAGTCGATGCATCGTCTGTGGGTGACCAAGTAAACCTGATGTAAAAAACCAAATAATGGGGTTATCAGAATTTTTTTTATGCATAAGGATGCTCAAATTATGCATCGCGATGTACGATTATTGTGGATTGCGATGCATGAATTGAAGCTTTGTGCCACCTTGGTTTATTAAGAGTATACTCGTCTTTTGCACAAAATGTGCCTTTAAACGATTAAAAAAATGTGGGAGTTTTCTTGTTAAATATCAATGAGAGGGGACCGACCCGGTTCCCACCTTTCGAAATATTTCAAACTACCCAAAACTCAACTTAAACTGCGGGCCACATCTCGACCCATAGGTAGTGTGGCCCGGACCGATAATCCAGCCTCTTAGCAAACTTATATTTTATCAACCCAACCCACATTTTTTTGTGACGGGGTTGGCTGGCCCGTCACGCCAAATATATTTTTGCAGCGCTATTATTAGAGTTAAAGTTATTGTAATTAGTTAGAGGTAGAAATTCAGGCCGAAACACTGTTGTGGATTTTAAACAGACTTACTCCATGATATTATTTTCAAATTGAAAAAAAAGACATTTTCATTCACGTCATGCATTACGATGCATAAATACGTATATCATCAAATTTCACTATATGCATCGTTTTTTGGTAGGGCTAGCAAAAAAAAGCCCGATCCTATGGGCTGGTCTAGCCCAGTCCTATGGGCTGTTCTAGCCCATCCAATATTTTAACGGGCCAGATTTCAGATATTGACGATCCAAAAAAACCTCGGGCCTTTTCGGCCCAGGTCAACAGGCCCATGAATTCTTCGGGCATATACAAAAAGTCTGGGCTTTTTTAGGCCGGCCCAGCCCAATCATGTTTTTTAAAATATATTTTATTTTTAGTATACTCTATAAATACAACAAGTGCAGACTGGGCGATTACATGGTAATTGACTAATTGGTAATATTTAAATTTGTAAATCATTTGGTATATCATAAAGAAAGAGACGCAGACAATATTCGCAACGGTGTATCGCACAGCCGACACTCACAATCCCACCCACACTATCGACAAATGTCTATGCTAGCTTCTAATGTTGTTAATCTTGATGAGTGAAACTTGAGTCTTACTACTAGACTGCTAGTGCATTTTTTTTCATTCAAAAGTTGTATGTCAAGTTGTCAATTCTGAATTGGTGTTACAAGATTGTGTGCTACTGCATTGGCATTTTCTTAAGAAACTTATAACGCTCAACCGTGATTTTTTTGATGACGACATGCTTTTTTAATTGAATTATTGTATTTTTTCGAGTGCTATATATATTGGGCTTTTCATCACATGTTTTTAGACGTTGAATTATAAATTTTATAATTTTATCTTTGATTTTATTTTGGGTCAAAAAGCCCATGGCCCATGTGCCTAAGACAAACCAGACTAGCATTTTGATAAGACCATTGAATTTCAGAATCAGCTGACCCAGAGCAAAAAATTACTTTGGTCCACTAGATCTGGGACCGGGCCAACCCAGCCCATTGCCAGCTCTATCAGTGGCCCTGTGGGCAACCAAGCAAACCTAATGTTATTCGGCTAGCTAGCATTATTATAGGTACTTCATTCCTCTCAAATTTAGTTGACAATAGGAATTGCCCTTTATACCAAGTACGTACCAACCCACTCGGCATGATATAGTGGGTTCCTTTTGTTCCAAAAAAGGAAAGGTCTAATAGTTCGTTACTAGATTTTGTGTCTATGTCAATGGCACGGTGTCAATACAAAATTTCATTAATGTATAGAGCGGATAGCATGCAAATAATTCAATATATGCTTGAGATTTATTAAGGTCGGATCAATATATACTATGCATAACGAAAAGAGGACAACCTAAAAACTAAAAAACACACATTTTATTGATAGCAAAGGTCATAATGAGAATTCTCACGTCTTTAATCTAGTTCGTGTCCGTGCCTATGACACATTGTTAATAAAAGGATCATACAATGTATGCTCGGGGTTTTGTATCGGCTGAATTCGATTAATATTTTAATCAATCACTCCTTACAAATTATGAAAATACAGTCGAGTTTCCACCGTGTCAAGATACTTATAATACACATGGAGGGAAAAGTTGAAAGATTACAAATATTCAAAGTAAATAGTAAAGTTGAATGATTATGGAATAACTTTTAAAAGTGAACTATTCGAGTGTAACATTCTAATTCGGAAATAAATAGTATTGAAAAAAGCTATTTCATGACTCTGTGGTAAATACTACATATCAATCCCAAAACCAACCATCATCATCTGCTATATTGTACAAATAAAAGGTTCCAAACTTGATTCAGGAGTACATTTTAAGAACAGATTGGTGTTGGTATAAGGGGTTCGTCGTTGGTATAAGGGGTTGGGAGATCACAGTCAACTAAGCCTTACCAACCTGCACCATGAAAGAAAGTATATATGAAAATTGGAAAATGATGCATGGTAACAATATGAAGATAACAATCATCTATCATTTTAATTGGTTTATTTTTGAGGGCCTTTGATTCAAGTTGTGACAATGTTTTAGAGGTTGCTGATCATATTGAAGAAAGTTCGCATCATATTAGCATCCATTAAATCAAATTAAGTAATATACTATTGCTTAATTTCTACCATGAAGCAATTCAATATTACTCCAATGTCAGTAAAATCATAGATCAATGGTGGAATGTACTCACTAGATTCGTCCCCGCAAGATGACACATGACAGGGTTCCTAGCTAGCAATGATGTTGCTATTGGAAAATATAAATCCGCACAAACCCAACCACAGTATGGTAATGTGTACTCTAGTGCGGAATTTACCTAATATTTAGATGAATCCGAGGAAATCTTTCAACTGTTTAGACCTTCAAAAAGGAAAAGAATCAGACTAATACCCTGTTTAGACCTTCGAAAAGGAAATCATATATGTTTCTTTAAGTAACATTTATAGTTCGACAATTAATGATCAGTTAACCTTAGGCTTTTCAAACATATTCTTAATCCTATGTTGCATGTATGATTAGCAAAAAATAGTCATCAAACTGCATTAGTAAAATAACAAAAGCACTTAACATTGTTAGTTAGCTGGATATCTCATAGCAGTTTTAGTTACGTTCGCGCTTGCAGGGGACAGTTATAGCCCGCAACTCCATCCAACAACCGGACAACCGGTTTAATCGCTCTCTCCAAATAGAAAGGTCTCTCTCTATGTCGAGGCGTACCATTTGGGATTACAATGTCAACGGGTGGTATCATGCTCATTATAATAACAATGCTTCTTTTTTTTTAACCAACTTTAATCCTGGGGTAGTAGTTTCGGTCTCTCATTGCTACTACCAGGGAAATCACGGGATGTGCCCGAGTGATACAGGATTTGAGAACATGTCAACTAATAACACATACAAGGTCCAACCTCAGAAGAAAGCAAATTGCTTCTACCAAGTATCGAACCCACGTTGCATGCCTCTAGAATCTTATGTCCCCCTCCTTTTACCACTCGGCTATGCCCTGGGGGACAATATAATAACAATGCTAATATGACAATAATGGGATTCTAAACCTTTCGAATTCTCTCTAGAACCAGAATTTTTTCACCAGAATTTTTTGATCAAAACTACTATTGATGCTATTTCTTACATTAAGGATAAAATGGATATCTGGGGTTAAGATCGACACAATTATACTAGAAGCTACACCAATCCTAAAATTTGCAATTCACTAATAATTAAATTGCAGGTGATAGGAGCAGTAGAAGTATTGAAAATGATAACTTGGTAGGGAAAGAAGAAAGAGAAAGCTTATGGGTTGTGGCTCAGGCGACGGAGAGACAACAAGGTGACGGAGAGTTGCAGCGGCGAAGAAAAAGATGAAGAGACGAAGAGTTGTGGCGGCTTTAAACCGAGAGAGAAAGATCGAAAGAGGATGGAAGAGAGAGAAAGCGGATAGTTGTGGCGGCTGGAGCTTTGTAGCCGACGGCTAGAGAGAGAGGAGGAACTGGACTGGGAGAGAGAGCTATTCCAAAGGAGGACGAAACCAATGCAAAGAGAAGTAGTCGCTTAGTAGAAATCGTCCCCCACGCGTGAAGGTAAAGTTTAATGCGGGCAGTTGGGTCACCATAAAATAGTAAATATCAGTCATTTTTTATTGCAAGTCAATTATGAGCGTGTTTCACAAACTATTTTATAATATAGATACTCCATTCGTTTTCAAATAATTGTCTTCCTTTTCATTATTTTGTCAGTTCCAAAATAATTATCCTCTTTCAAAAAATTTCTTTTTACAAAAACACTTTTACCATTTTACCCTTATTTTTTTTTACGTACCTACTTTAATTATGATCACATGTTCAACGGTAGTAAAGAAAATCACATATTATACAAATATTTATAATAATGTCATTTTTTTAAACGATGTGTTTGATCAATTATTTATAGTACAATTTTTGGCTGTTTCAAAAATTATAAATATTTACAATTTTTGTCACATATCAAATTTATCCGTGCAACATATGTCATATGACCTAGTCGATAGGAATAATTGCTACACAACCATTGTAACCATGAACCACGAGTCTTACGTTTGGAGCCTTTTCTTCGATTCCTCATTGACCACATGAGTGATTATAATTAGGCACAATTACAACCTGGAACCGTTAACCTATTCGGCTTGACGTGAAAAAATTACCCAACCCAACTTGTTAACATTTTTGGATCAAAACGGGTAACTCGTTTCAATCAAAAAATATTAACAAGTTGGGTCTGGTTAAAGAGGGTCAAACTCGTTACTCATTTTGTTCCAATAGTTTTTACTCTATAATTGTATGATTTTTTGGGGGAAAATCATGGGTTAAGACGGGGGTGGTCCGGTTTAACCCGTTAGTACCCGAACTGATTCAATCCGGCACACAACGACCCGTTTGATATTCAATTTCTAATGGGCTTCGATCCGTTTCAACTTAACTCAAACCCGACCCGATACACCATGTAACGCCCCAAACTCGGGTCCCACTACCTAAGCCCACATCTGACCACGCGACTACAAATTCAAATTTAAATAAACACTAAATTGAAACGTCATCCCAACTAAAATTACAAAAAGTCTCCTAATTAAATACAATCATCCAAAATAAATTGCGAAACAAAAGTATACTAATTTAACTATGTCTCTATTAAATTATAAATCATAAAGGTATGTCCTAAAAGCCTTGATTCCTTCACTGGTATCTTATACCTCAAGTTTAGTCCTTAATTCCGACCTGAAAGAAGAGTGATGTGAGGGTGAGTGAACAAAGCTCAATAAGATCATACGTCGTCCCTCTGGTTTCTAAGGATGGGTGACTCAAAAAATAATCGTGTTGTACGTAGAACAGAGTTTATACATTTGATAACTTGCAAAATCAAAAGATAGGTAACAAACGAAAAAAAATTCTTTTTAAATGGAGAGTTCAAACAGAACAAAATGTGGATCAATAAGTTTGTCGTTACTAACGGTCCTATACGGCTATACCAGCTAGTAATTACCGAATATCAAATACATTTATTAAGATCACGTAAGGATCTATTGACTAAGAACCAAATCCTCCGAAGGATACGCAAATCCCCTAAAGGGTACATAAATCCCCCGAATGGTACATTATTATGGTATATCCGGATTACCGCACTCACGGGCCAAGTGGTGCAATTTAATTATTTCATTGTTTGTCACATAATCCCCGTGACGGGTTGTTCATACTTAGTTATCATAATTATTTTCAAAACATAGATAGTATTATAAATGTACTACTATTAAAACAATACTTGTATTACAAATCAATATTTTCAATACAAAGGAGTATGCTGATAAGTTGACAAGCATGAAACAGATTTTTCGATAGCAAAAAGTATTTCATGTAGACAAGTTTAAGCACGAAAAATTACTATAACGAAAATATTCAACAAGGGCGAACGACGGAGTCAAAGTAACTACCGACACGAGGTCGGGTATGGCAAATGAAAGAACGAATAATTTAAGAATCAGCAGAAGCCTAACATTAAAAGTATTTTTATATTTTTATAAAGAACCTAAAAGAAACATAATCTCTTACCTTTGTATCGTACGCACAAGCAAAAGCTCCAAACCGCGATCAGACCTTTAATTTGTCTTGCCCGAATCTAATTAAAATATAGCACTAAAATTAAAATTTGGAATATAAAGTTTCGCGTGTACTTTTCTAGGACTTAGATAACATAAAAACCAAACAATAATTTATGTTTGACAAGACAGGGGGTTGGTTGCCATTTATAAACTATAAGGTTCTAATCTGAAACTTAAAATCAAGATATGAACACTAGCTGAAAACTAGGGGATCTTGCTGAAACTTCCCATTCATCCTTTCAAATGCACGGATGATCATAAGACATTTTTTTGTTTGACTTTCTAACCACATCCACACACACTATCACACCTTCCCAACCCACACACCTATTTAATTAAGAGGTGGTCTCCTGTAAGACGGTCTTACGGATCTTTATCCGTAAGACGGAGCCCCATTTAATAATTCGTGGGTTAATAACAAAATATGTTAATAAAAATCACATTCACGAGTTTGGCTAGATGGACGAAACTGCTACTCCAAGATTTGGTCGATCAGAGGTCGGCGGTTCAAAAACTCATAGTTACGTAATTTGATTTTAATTCTTCTTAATGAGAATTATAAATTTCTGGGTCATAATAAATTAATAATACGTTATAAAAAATCATAAAAACCAATATGGTGAGATGGTTCACAACAAATCTCATAAGTTGTTGTAATTTGCATGCTTGGTCTAAGGTTTGAAACCTTTTAGGATTTTTTTTTTAAAGTTTTATTACCAGAGATGTGTCATTTTGACATTGTTTACATTTACGATCAATCAGAGTGTTACTTTTAGGCTTGGCGTGTGTCACTTTTGGATAATTGTTGTCTTAGGTCTGATTAAGTTTTACTTAGCTACCTTAAATCAGAGTGTCACTTTTAAATATAGAATGTGTCACTTTTAAGTTTTATGTGTGTCACTTTTAGCAAAAAAATCACTTTAATTTCATCTTTAAATTTTTATTCATAAATGTCACGTTTAGTATGTCACTTTTATGTATTAATTGTGTCACTTTTAGGCATTAAGTGTGTCACTTTTAGTCATTAAGTGTGTCACTTTTGGTAAAACAACCCATTTTTATAATCATACAATTTGTATCAATAAGAGTTTCACTTTTAGGCTTGGAGTGTGTTACTTTTAGGACTAAAGTGTGTCACTTTTGAGCTAGTGATTTTAACATCAATAATCAATTGAACACTACTGAAACATATCTTCTCATTCATAGAAATGTATATAATCCCAAGTGTCAATCGTTAAAAACACAAAACTATAACTTTTTCAAGGTAAAGTATATGTTTCTTACTCAAACTTACAAAATTTACTGAAAATATGTCTAAAATAACCGAGCATTAGGAGTCTTGGAACCAAATTCCTTGGCTTGAAGGAAATCAGAAAAATCCGTAGTCTTTTTCTTGCCCTTTTCAATACTTCCCTTAATTCTTTTTATCTTTCCCTTCGTAATAGAGCGAGCAGGATCTAGGCATGTAGAAGATGAACTTGAAACACGAGATGATTCATTTTGGTCCGGTAAATTATTTAAGGAAGAGTGTCACTTTTTAGTATTAAATGTGTCACTTTTTAGTATTAAATGTGTCACTTTTTAGTATTAAGAGTGTCACTTTTTAGTATTAAATGTGTCACTTTTTGTATTAAGAGTGTCATTTTTTAGTATTAAGAGTGTCACTTTGTAGTATTAAATGTGTCACTTTTTAGTATTAAGAGTGTTACTTTGTATTTTAATAAAAAATATAATAAATTTTCATTTATAGTATTACTTTTAACATTAAAATGTGTCATTTTTTGTGTTTTTAATGTGTCACATTGGTTTTAAATGTGTCATTTATCATTCGTCACAAAGTCCGTTAGGATGCATCAAGTATCCCAAAGCAATTGATGCTAATGGATGGCTAACGGAGCTAACAAACATTGAAAGTGGAGTGTCACTTTTTAGTATTAAATGTGTCACTTTTTAGTATAAAGAGTGTCACTTTTTAGTATTAAATGTGTCACTTTTTGTATTAAGAGTGTCACTTTTTAGTATTAAGAGTGTCACTTTGTAGTATTAAATGTGTCACTTTTTAGTATTAAGAGTGTTACTTTGTATTTTAATAAAAATTATAATAAATTTTCATTTATAGAGTTACTTTTAACATTAAAATGTGTCATTTTTTGTGTTTTTAATGTGTCACATTGGTTTTAAATGTGTCATTTAGCATTTCGTCAAAATCCGTTAGGGTCTGTCAAGTATCCCAAGGCAATTGATGCTAACGGATGGCTAACGGAGCTAACAAACATTGAAAGTGGAGGGGCACCGGAGCAAATAGAGGAAATGAACATTAAAAATAAATTTTGCTGCAAGTGGGAATCAAACCTTGGACCTCCGCACGATTTAAGCCTTTAACCTTTACCCATCACCAACTCCTCTAACAAACATTTATGATTTATATCAACAGGTTTAGTTATTAACCTGCGAATTTCTAAATGGGGCTCCGTCTTACGGATTTAGGATCCGTAAGACCGTCCTATACAAGTTTTTGCCTTTAATTAATTACTCACTCATGCCTACTCCCTCTCTCTCTCTCTCTCCCCCCACTTCGTCGCTTCCGATTCCTCTTCTTTCCTTTCCTTTCCATTTTTTTAAATACAACCCACATCACAATTCACAACCTTCTTCTTCTTCGTTCTGTTTTTGCTGCTTTATTCACCCACGTCGTTGAACGATCATACTAACCCATTCCTCTCCGATTCTTTATCTAACTACTCTCTTCTTCTCTATTAATCTTTTAAATCCAACCCAATATCAAACCAACCAATTTACACACCACTGTACTCATTACGTTTACGACGAAAGATACCAAAATGAAATAGTCATTTTGGAAGGAACTACGATGCTTGCCTCGGTTTTCTTTGACGGAGAGCAACCAAAATTGTAGTAGCCGCTCTATTCGATCTCCTGCTATGTTGCCGCCTTTCCCTTACTTTTTCTATGTTTCTCAACTAGTTTGTATTTTGATAACCCAAATCCTCAATCTCTCTACGTATCTTCTAATAATTTCTTCCGTAAACAAGTTGGTTACCACCCGAACACTCCTTCCGTGAAATGGCTCTTGCTTGTTTGATCGTTGGGGAGTTGGATTGGAAACTAGGTTTATTTTATTATTATTATTATTATTATTATTATTATTATTATTATTATTATTATTATTATTATTATTATTATTATTATTATTATTATTATTATTATTATTATTATTATTATTATTATTATTATTATTAAAGTGATTATTAATAAGATGAGCCAAGCCCAATACCACTAACCAATTAGCTAATAGTATTGGCCCAACACAAAATTGATAATTCTAAAAATAGGCCCAAAACAAATATAATATTAATTATTATACTTTTTACCAAAATTATTGGGGTTTTACACACCCAATTATTAGGCCTAGTTATAATTATCAACTTTCCAACCAAATATTTCGGGTAAACAGGATGACTCGAACTCAATTCTTAACCTAACTAAATCTTTGATACCATATTTAACAATAAAAATAAAATTTGTAAATGTTAATGTTGTATTTCCAAAAGATTAATCTATCAAATTTCAGATATTAATTATAGAAATAATCATACAATCAACAAACATTAAACATAGTTACTCTTCGGAAAGGACTTCTTGTAACACTTCCGCCTCCCCCTCCTCCTCCTCCTCCTCCTCCTCCTCCGCTTGGCCCTCTTCCTTCCCATACACAATCTTTGTCGGCTTTCCCTTCTTTTCTTCGACCTCTTCCCCATCTTCTCTTTGATCTTTTCTTTCATCTTTTCTCGAAATCCTTGCTTGTGTTCACCTTCGCCTATGTGAATTATCATTGCTCTTTTTTATGCTTATCATCATCACCCTCCTTATGCTTGTGGTGAAACGTCTCCTCGATCTTGTCCCCTAACTTGTGAAAGATTTATGCCATTCTTAATTCTCGATCTTCTCTCTTGAACTTGAAATGGAAATTCAGTATGTAATGAAGGATGAAATTAAGCTACAAAACCAAGGTTGACTTGCGTTAGTTCAAGATTGATTTATCAAGCTATAATAAAACTATTGATATCTCGCAAAATGCTAGCACTCACATTATTGTTTCTTCAGCGCATTAGGAAACCATTTCGTGGAATTCGCCACCCCAAAAAGGATAATACTAATGTTGGTAATTGGGCTTGCGGCCCGATTATTAAGTCCCGCCCACATGGAAAATATATTTATATTATTTATTGGTTAATTAGTATCCTAATCCAAGTGGGTTTAGGATTGACTTAACCTACAAGAAATAGGTTTCTTGTAATAATATAAATAGGGCAACTAAGGGGATAAAACCCTAATCACCAAATTGGAGAACACGTCTCCTAGCATAGTGCCGCCCCCTCTCTCTCCCTTAAATTTATCTCACCAAAATACTCCCTCTGGCCTAACCATCAAGAGGCTTGGATTTGCGGTGTGAACCAGTATTGATATCTGTGCCCTGTGATATCAATCTAACGAGAGAGACTTGCAGGTTTATAGATCTTGGCATACGAAGATCGTAGCTCAAGCGAAATTCTTCCACTGCGCACAAGGCTCTAGTTCGCATAAAGGTAATCCTTAATTACTGTTTGGATAGCGAACTTGTATGATATATATATATATGATATATCCTTCATTGGTATCAGAGCCATATTGTTTGATTGCTCGTATCGTTATGCCATGAATCGCATGCTCTTGTTTTTGGGTTTGTTTAAAAGTTTTACCCGATAACGAAACAAATGGGTTTTATTATTTTATGTGTAAAACTTTAAAATTTTCGAGAAAAATTTATATGTCTGAGTTCCCTACAACGAGGCGAACAACATACTAAATTCTCGTTGAATTCCGTTGGGTATTTTTCAAAATATCGCAAACCCAAGTTTTGTTGAAAAGTGTTTTTTCCGAAACTTCGCATGCTGTTTTGACCGGTTTATGTTATGTAAAATCGTGATTTTATGGACTTTACTTGTAGTACTCCGTGAGGGCTTTCCAACGACATATTATATGCTTAATTTGGACTTAAAATGAACGTTTTATGGCCTCGCGAAGTTGACCCTTCGCGAATCGATTTTTTGGGTTAAAAATTCGACCGAAAAACGACCCCCACTCTCGGCCTTGATACACGTGCCTTTTGTGGCATTCCTTTCGAGGTAAAAAGTGCACCATTGGGTAGTACTCGAGAAGACGAGTCAAACGCCACCGGCCGTGCGGTCATCGGACCACCGGAAGGCGGCGCGTGAGGCTCACTCTCCGGACAGGCGCGTGTAGGAGGCGGCGTGAAGATCCAGTCAACCGCTGACTGGTCAACGGTCAACCGTTGACTGCTGACGTGTATGCCACGTCACCGCCACGTCACTGCCACGTCATCAGTGGGGCCCACTTCCAGAAAAACCCTATGTGCTGACGTCATCATGCCCCGCCGCCAGACACGCCGCCCTACGCCCGCCACCGATCGGCCAGGAAGCCCACACGCGCAGTGGCGCGTGGGGCGCTCAGAACTCCGATGGACAAACGGCCGGCGCGTCTGGCTTTGTTTTGGCCTTCTGAGTCCAATGGTGGCCTCTGTTTTGATCAATTCAGCCTGTAAATATTTGTTTTTGATTTTTCAGTGCATAAAAACATGTTTTCTGTTTTTTAAAAATTATAAAAATAATATCCAGGGGTTGTTTTGTCATTCTGTGACTGTTTAGGGCTGTTTGGGACTGTTCTGGAATTTTTTAAAATTCTTTGTGAATTTTAAGCTATTTTAAGTCATTTTTAGCATATTTAATTGTCGTTTTGGGCTCTAAAATTTGCGATTGGGACTTCACGAGACCTAATAAATTTATTTTCAGTAGTGAAAATATTTATGTACATGATATGTACTTGATGGATCTGTTCTATCATATTTCTTTTTGTTTAAATTATCAATTTATGAATATTTTCATGTTGTGCATGTTTTGGTTGTGATTACGAGCCTCGCGGATTTTCCCTCCTTATGTGTATGAGGTGATTATATTCAGTATTTGATTCTTTAAAGCAAAAGTGAATCGAAATATATATATGCTTATGTCTTAATTTTTGCAACAAATTAAAGTGAAATGGCTTCCCAGAATGTAATCGCTGACCTTAATAAGGGTGAGAAATTAGATGGCTCAAACTACAGTGTTTGGCAAAGGAAAATCACGTACTTGCTAAACGAGCAAGAGGTTACGGACAACCTTGATCTTGTGATGGTAGAACCGAGATGGGTAACTTGACCATCGCCCAAAGACGAAAATGCAGGAATTCCTTGACTGGAAAAAGAAAGATCGATGTGCACGCTTTACTATGCTGAGTAGCATGCATAATGACCTGATTGGCGAGTTTGAGGACTGCTTGACTGCTAAACAAATGTGGGACCAAATTAAGCGCATTTATGGGAATACTTCTGCTACAAAGTTAAGGACTTTGACCTACAAGTTTGAAAGCTATAAGATTGACCAGAAACGAAACATTCTTGAACAACTACGTGAGATGTCCGGAATGATTCGTGATCTTAAAGCTGCTAGTTCTATCTTATCTAATGAACAGCAAGTTCAAGCGGTGATTCGTTCACTGCCTGACTCTTGGAGTGGTTTGAGGCGTATCTTGACTCATGCAGACTCCATTTAGACTTTTGCAGATGTATCTCACCATGTTGAGCTTGAGGCTGAGTGTCATGAAGTGAATCGCGCGATAAGTGCTGCAACTCGTGATCTTGCTCTTGTTTCCCTTGAGGGTCCGCGCAAGCCACACGGGCAACGCAAGAGGCAAGCTAAAAGCAAGAAGACTCAGAATTTGGGCCCTAAAAGTGACAAGATTGCTAAACGCCGTAGAGGCAAAAAGAATATTGCTAAGCAGAAGTGTTACAACTGTGGTGCCTTGGGTCATTTTACTCGGACTTGTCCTGAGCCCAAGAAGGTATCACTTAATCCTATCTCCATGCAAAGTTGTGTTTGCTCTCATGTTTTATTAGTCGAATCTCTCCCTGTGTGGATTGTAGACTCGGGCTCTACAAAACATGTGACGAGGGATCAAGAAGGATTTGTAGATTATCGAAAAGTTCCTGCGGGTACAAGAAGAATTTTCATGGGAAACAGTTCGTCTGTTGAAGTCAAAGGAGTTGGCTCATACCAACTTCAATTGCGAAGTGGACGCATATTGACTCTTCATGAAGTTCTTTATGCACCTGGAATTCGACATAATCTGCTATCAGTAGTACAATTGCTAGGACATGGATATTCTTTTAATTTTAGTAATGATCACTTGGATATTTGTTTTGGTGATGAGGTTTTGGGACATGGTTCTTTGTCAGATAATTTCTTTAAATTAGATTTGTTGGTTTCCCATAATTCTTCTCTTAATTATTCTTCTTGCATGGTTTATGATGATTCTAATTCTGAGTTGTGGCATGCTAGACTTGGACATATAGGAAAAGATAGGATGACTAGATTGGCTAGAGAAGGCCTATTGGGGTCTCTCAGCAAAGTCAACCTACCCTTGTGTGAATCTTGTTTGGCAGGAAAAGCTTGCCGAAAGCCTTTTGGTAAGGCAAAAATGCCACACATCCATTACAGTTAGTCCATTCAGACATTTGCGGACCAATAAATGTTAAGGCACGTCATGGAGCTTCCTATTTTCTCACTTTTATCGATGACTACACACGCTATGGTTATGTTTACCTTATTTCTCACCGCGATGAAGCTCTCAAGTGTTTTGAGCGCTTTCTCGCAGAGGTTGAGAATCAAAAGGATAAAAGCTTAAAAACTTTTAGAACTGACCGGGGCCGTGAGTATTTATCTGATCAATTTAAAGAATTGTGTGAGAAAAAGGGAATACGCCGACAGTTGACAATTCCTAGAACTCCGCAACAAAATGGTGTTGCAGAACGAAGGAATCGAACATTGTTGGAAATGGTTAGGTCGATGATGGCACATGCCAATCTCCCAATTTCGTTTTGGGGGGATGCGCTAATGACTGCCGCCTACATACTTAACCGAGTGCCTTCTAAGTCAGTTCCCACAACCCCTTATGAACTTTGGAAAGGTGAGAAGCCTAAATTGGGGCATCTTCATCCTTGGGGTTGTGCAGGTTATGTCCATAGTACTTCCAATAAGTTTGGAAAACTAGGCCCTAGAGGAAACAAGTGTGTTTTCATAAGGTATTCAGATACCTCAAAGGGTTATGTTATGTACGGTGGAAAACCTGACGAAGGAATGACTGAATCAGAGTCGCGCAATGTTGATTTCATTGAGAATGATTTCCCACAGATAGGTGAAGTTAGGAAAGACTTTGAACTTTTTGAGATGGAAGAAGAACACATGACATCTTTTGGCGAAGGTGGGGAATTGCCTCAACCTAATCCTATGGTACAACATGAGGTTGAACCTATGGAAGTCGCCAATGAGAGTCAAGGTGATCTTCATCCGAGTGGGAGTACGGATTCTAGTGGGAGTCCGATACTAGAACGAAGAAGTAAACGTGGAAATATACCTCGTCGTCGATTCGCGATCGAAGAGGAATCTTTCCTAACTACTTCTTTCAATTCTAGTGAGCCTACATCGTTCAAAGAAGCCCTTTCTTTACCTACAAACAGTGAATGGATGACTGCAATGGAAGATGAAATTTCCTCTATGAAAAAGAATCAGGTTTGGGAGTTAGTTGATCTTCCGAAAGGTCGCAAGACTATTGGAAACAAATGGGTTTTCAAAGTCAAGCGAAAGGCAGATGGATCAATTGACAAATATAAGGCACGTCTTGTGGCGAAAGGCTTTACCCAAAGAGAGGGTTTAGACTATGAGGAGACATTCTCCCTTGTGGTGAGATTTTCCTCTGTTCGCCTAATCCTAGCGATAGTAGCACACATGGATCTAGAACTTTATCAGATGGATGTTAAAACTGCATTTCTCAATGGAGAACTAGATGAAGAGATCTATATGACTCAACCAGAGGGTTTTGAAGTCAAGGGACAAGAGCGCAAAGTGTGCCGACTCAAACGTTCCATTTATGGTCTCAAACAATCATCTAGACAAGTGGTACATTCGCTTTCACCAAGCGATAACCTCAATTGGCTTTGTGATAATGGGGAAGACCACTGTGTGTATGTTAAACGATCCAAAAAAAGATCTTGATTACGTCATTATATGTTGATGACATCCTACTAGCTGGAATGATATGGAGATGATAAATGCCACTAAAGAGTGGCTGTCTGTGCTTTTCGATATGACAGACTTGGGTGAAGCAAGCTATGTGCTTGGAGTAAAAGTCATTAGAGATCGTTCGAAAAGATTTCTTGGTTTGTCTCAAGAGACTTACATTAAGAAAGTTATCGAACGATTTGGCATGACTAACTCAAAACCCGTTGTCACTCCAATGGAAAAGGGATGTGTCCTTAGTACAAACCAATGCCCTAAGAATGAAGAAGAGAAGAAGAGAATGTCTACAACTCCATATCCAAATGCGGTAGGAAGCTTGATGTATGCTATGGTGTGTACTCGGCCTGACCTATGCTTTGCAGTTGGGATGTTGAGTCGATTCCAAAGTAATCCTGGACCTCAATACTGGATGGCAGTGAACAGGGTTCTGCATTACTTGGTGGGAACCACAAGTTTAACCCTTTGTTACCAAGGTGGTGATTTGAGCTTGAAAGGTTTCACTGACGCGGATTGGGCTGGAGATGTAGATGGTTATAAATCTACTTCGGGCTACGCTTTCCTCCTTGGTGGTGGAGCTATCTCTTGGAGTAGCAAGCGACAGACTAGCACCGCCCTATCTACGATGGAGTCAGAGTACATGGCTTGCTCATGGCTGTTCAAGAAGGCCGTGTGGTTGAGGAGTTTTCTTCAACATCTTGATGTTACGACGCATGTGGATCGTCCTATAGTCATTGCTTGTGATAGCATGGCTGCTTTAGGTTACACTAAAGATCCCAAGTACCATGGGAAAACGAAACACATTAATATCAAATATCATTTCACTAGAGACATGGTTGCAGAATAGAAAGTTGTTCTAGAATATATTCCTACTAGAAGCATGTTAGCCGACCCTATGACTAAACCTCTAGCTAGAGAGATCTTTCAGGATCACATGTTGGGTCTAGGACTTTGTAGGATTTGACTTTTATTCTAAGAACACTTATGATGACATTTGATTATTATTCATTATCGTTTGAATAAATTGCAGTTTCATTTTGTTCCTTTTATATGTTAATTGGATATTTTGATATGAAATTGTGTGGCATATATATTTTTGATTAAAAGATGTCGTGGATATTGAATTGGCCCTCTCACACGGGTAATTCACCTTGTCGCCAGGTGGGCGAGCAAGTTGAGATAGTAAAAGTCTTTGGTACCTACAAAGGGGGTACGCAAATGACGTTTACATTTATCGCATTGGCATACGGCCAAGATGAGATCTTTTATAAGGTCGACTTTATATCCCAAGGAAAAGTCCGAATGTAAGATCTTAAAAGAGAGTCACTAGAAGAGTGACTGCTTTTAAGTACTCAAGTTAGACGCCAGAAGGGCGGCTAGACTAAGGTTCGTATGACGTTTGAGCATGACATGCCTGCTTCGTGTGGGAGTTCCGTCATAGCATACACTTCATACTGTATGTGACTATAATGCGACTTAAGAAAGTGATTGAATGATCCCTGCTTCATCACTGTGTGAGTTCTAGTGATCAAATCCAGATCACAATTATACCCTATGTGACTTAGAACTATATCATGAACTTGGACGTTGATGATGCTACTTTGGCATGCCACCAACGGGCTATGCACATCTGATCCTACGAGCATTCTTTGAAAGCGATCGACCAAGAGTGATTAATATGAGTGTCTAAGGAAGATAGTATGATATGCATCTCTATTTTTGTGTTTCAATGCCATGGCGATCATATTGAACATACGGTTCAAAAGGTTGATCTTGATACACAAACATATTGAGATTTAAGCACCGCTCTTGAGGGATTGAAGATGCTTAAATTGATGTATATATACGGTCTGGGGTATAGACGAGTTTTGTTTTCTAACGAGGACATTCTATGCTGGTCAGATGGTGATTTGGTATAGCGCTCCACCCTTTATCTTTCTCGTCATGTCGCACGCTTCACTTCCAGTATGAAGAGGTAGTGTTTAACGGGTTTGGATGATACGATGTGGTTAGAGAGGTGAGTCCATGTGTACGAGTGGGAGATGTTGGTAATTGGGCTTGCAGCCCGATTATTAAGTCCCGCCCACATGGAAAATATATTTATATTATTTATTGGTTAATTAGTATCCTAATCCAAGTGGGTTTAGGATTGACTTAACCTACAAGAAATAGGTTTCTTGTAATAATATAAATAGGGCAACTAAGGGGATAAAACCCTAATCACCAAATTGGAGAACACGTCTCCTAGCATAGTGCCGCCCCCTCTCTCTCCCTTAAATCTATCTCACCAAAATACTCCCTCTAGCCTAACCATCAAGAGGCTTGGATTTGCGGTGTGAACCAGTATTGATATCCGTGCCCTGTGATATCAATCCGACGAGAAAGACTTGCAGGTTTGTAGATCTTGGCATACGAAGATCGTAGCTCAAGCGAAATTCTTCCGCTGCGCACAAGGCTCTAGTTCGCATAAAGGTAATCCTTAATTACTGTTTTGATAGCGAACTTGTATGATATATATATGATATATCCTTCAACTAAAATAGTTTATGAATATATATAGTATTCCGGCCGCTTAAAACGAGGTCGTCTAGCTAGCTCTACTCCCTTTTTAGTAATACTCCATCCGGTCTGGCCTTCCGGGCAAAGAGTTCACTATTCAATTTTAGAATGTTTCACTTAAAATTGTAGTTTTTCCTCTGAGGAAGTCTGGGTTGACACTAAAATCGTGCTTAAGGCGCTTACCACGAGCATGATCAACCCTAAAAAGAGGGTGACATGGTTCTCGGAATTAGCAAGACTTAGTTGACTTGGTTTGAGTACCTAAAAGTTTAGTGCATCACTTGCAAAACAAACATATTCCCCTTTTAAATAAAATTTGGGCATGTATTGTGCATTTAATCTTATGATAATGAGATTGTGTTCATGCTAGCAATTTACGTAAGTGACAATACATAAATATTGATATTAGCATGATCGGGGAAAATAACATCAATTATGATATACGACAAACATGTAAGTTTATATTTTATGTATGTCGTGTGACTAAGACATGAAATAATATGCGATTTGCACCAATATAATTAACTTCGTTGATATGTCATATTTCATAAGTGGGTGAATATGTATTTTCTTTTTTCATGCTCGGTCAGGGATTAGTAAAATCATAAGGCACGTAAGGGCGGCAACATACATATGGTCACTTGCATTAAATGCGTCGCTTCGTGAAATGCACCCCCATCAACTCACTCCACTCAATAACGACTCACGCGCCCTTGTTGCCTACTCTCCCCCGTACTCTCCAAACGGCAAACTTCTCCAACACGCTCCAACTGTCTGCTCACCAAGGTTCCAGAGCATTCAATTGTTTTACCATCCAACCAAGTCACAATCAATTCAAAATTGCACAAGTGTTGAAGACCATAGTTGACATAAAACCATCTTTCCCGAGCAAGAACACTCTTCGCTCTAAGCATTAATACGCACTAGACAAGAAACAAAGGGCCACTGATGTGCCCGACCTAATTAAAGCCGAACACGTGCAAGGCATATGCGAACACCACGTGCCAGTCACTAACTCGTTAGCGTGGAACCCATAAGCCTAGCGGGAAGAGCTAGCAAGGTACCTGAGCAGAGATCGTTGATATAACTTGTCTAAACCTGGACGGGTATAGGCCTTGCTTGCCCGACCAGGGGGCCATGCCCGGGAATCACACTTATCATTATTAGCTTCATATCATGCGGCAGGGCAGAGCCATGCTCTCCCAGGTAAACATCAAGCAGGGAATTTCAGAAACTTGCTCTCTAAGACAGGTCAAATGTTTCCCTAATTGAGCAGAACACTTACCATATCTGCTCCGACAATTGCGCGGTCAGCCGCCTATCATGCCTATATATAATTTAGTAGTTTTCTCTTAAACCTATTAGGCAACTATGAAAGTTAATTCTAGACGGATTCTATGACATTAGGGGCCAATAAATACCACTCCATAAATCCTAAACAAGGTACATATGAAAACCTCAAACCTTTGTCAATTTGCTTATTGATTCTCACACGATACTTACTCTTAGAGATGTTAATAGGGTCGAGAACCGCAGGTCTGAACCTATTAAACCAGGTTTTTTCAGGGTTAGGTTTCCAATTCTAGCAAACCATTTAAAGCGGACCGTTTAAACCGCAACCGATTAGGGATCGAAACCGTTAAGGCCAGACCGAAAACCGTTAGGGTTGAACCGGAAGCCGACTTGTGTACGGTTTAGTATAGTTAGTAATATACGGGATGGGTATAATACCAAAAACCGTTAGGGTTGGACCGATTAACAGCTTTAATATAGTTAGTATAATATACGGGACGTGTATAATACGCTAAAATAAGCGTACAAGCCTCGAAATTGGGAAAAAACGTACAAATTTAATCATTGACTGGAAATCGCAGGTTTGAACCGAAAACGACAGGGTCAGACCGAAACCGATAGGTTTTTGACCGAACAACAGTGAAAACCGACTAAACCGGACCTATTCTGGATCGGAATCGTTAGGGTTGGACCGAAACCGGCAGGGCTAGACCGATTAACATCTCTACTTACTCTTACGCCGGAGTGGTTTGGCGAGGCCAAACCTTACATTCCAACTAGAGGTGTTTTCGTGTTTTTAACATGTTGTCAAAAAGATCCAACTCATACAATCAAACTCAAATATCCTACTCATCAAATCTGAAGGCGCTAGACTGATTTTTACATAGTCAAAAAGGCATACTTATCTTTTTCAAAAAAAACAAGTTTCTATATAATTGATAAATAAAATTTTATGATAATTCTTTTTCAAAATTAAGTGGAAGTGGAAAGTTTACTTTAAAAATAGCATAAAAATATCATTTTATTATTTTGGATTTATATATTGCCCGTAATTAATTTTAATAAAATAAATTTTAACATGGTTAAATATTAATTGACTCACTTAAGTCAGCAAATCTGAAGAGAAACGCTCCAAGGATTTGACTGGAAAGTCGCAGTCATGTAAAAAAGTCAAGTTTATGATAATTATTAGATAGGGTATGAAATTAAGATATGTATATTTATATTTGTTTATTATGGGCTATTTTTTATTGAATGGTTCCAAGCATTTATATCTAAGAAATTCTGGTCCGTACTCCCTTCCTATCAAATTCGGTTGATTAGTCTGAAGTAAACTCTCCTTTCATACTAACCCATTCCTTTCCAAATGTAGAAAGAAAAAATAGATTTATCAATTTCTAACAAGAATTGACCAAACATTTTCTTTTGGTATAAATTTAAAATTTCATTATATTATACTCCTTTCATTTCGAGTCAAGAGTCAACTATTCTATTTTTAAATGTTTCATTTAAAGGGTTCATTTTAAAAAATGAATGCATAAAAATGTCATCTTAATACTAATAAACTATTAAAAACATTATTTTTTAAAAAAATTGACTTTCAAACGGAGACAATTTGCCCGAAACGAATGGAGTAATTGAAGTGTAATGCTATGGTCACTCTCATTTTGCACCAAAATATGAGTACTCTATGATGTGACATACTCTCATTGATTGGACATTTTGTGGGTCCCAGCACTCCAGCCAATAAAAATATGTCACATCACAAAATACCTATATTTTGGTGCAAAATGAGAATGACTCAAACATTACCCCTAATTAAAATCAAAAGGTCACAGACTCACAGTTTATGAACCTCCATAGTTCTATTTCTAGCTATGTTAATTTTAATAGAAGCATCAAATGTCCTAACAACATATGACATCCCTATGTTTCAATCAAAAAATTCATGTTTGAAAAGATTAATTATTAAGAGATACTTGGTATATACTAATAATTATATATATTAAGACTATTAATCCGGTCCACATCTAGAACCAATGTATTAGCGTCAAAAATCAGGACTGAATCATTTATCCGGTTCTACAAAAATTCATAACCGGAACCAAACCAATAAATTGGTCTAGTCCAATTTTTATTGGTTTGGTTCGGTTCTATAGGTCCGGCCAAGTTTTGAAAAACTTTTGCTCACCCCTATAATGGGTGCGACGAAGATTGCAAAAGAAGAACCATACAATTTATGAAAGTGGACTTTAGCAGTAAAAAAAAAGGGGACTAAAGTGGTGGAAATCCTGTAAAGCAGATCGGCCTGCAATTTGAGATAATTGCATAAAAAACCCCGAGCTATTTTAGGTATTGCAAATTGAACCCTGACAATTGTTTATAGGCATATTGAACCTCAGCCTATTATTTTCAGTTCAATTAAAACCCTCCGTCTATTTCACACGTTAACTTGTAACGGGAGGCTGAGTAAGATGCCAACGTGGCATCCTACGTGGACTTGGCGGCACAAATAAATCACGTGAATGGCACGCCTGTTGAAGGTTCATTCATAATTTGGGGGAAATGCATCAAAATCAAAATAAAGGAAAATTAGGGCTTTAGCGAGTGAGCGGAAAAATTAGGGGTTTGATCAAAGCCCATAAATTAACTCGGAAAAGCTTCATTCGTGCTTGAAGATTACCTTGCCAGTAACATTAACACTCAAACAATCAAAGCAATGCGGTCTCTGAGGATATTCAATGATTATCCAACACCTAATTACGGTATGTATATGAACCCTAAAAATTTTATTGACATCTTAATGATTCAATGTTCTCATCTATTTATAATCATTTGTATTTGAGTTATAAGTTAAAAAAATGTCTTCAACAAGCATATATATTTGTTCTTTGTTGAAATGTCTCTGTATTTGTGCTTTGTTGTCTCTGTATTCTTTGTTAGCATGTATATGTTTTTTCAATTTATGTTTTTATTTAAGTGGGGCAAATATAAACAAAGGAGTGTTACTTTTTTTAATTTGTCATTTATGTGGTCTTCTTCAGTTTGTTTGTGGTCCACTGGAATGGTATGTGGTCCATTGCAATGATATGCGTGCAATGATATATATTAAATTGTTTTATTTTATACTTTTAAGATAAAAATGGGTCATTGTTTACTGTAAAAGTACATCATGGTGGTCACTTCAAGTGGGACAAACATGTTGGGGAAAATGTTAATTATTTTGACAATTGTGACCAAGATGAATGGTCACTAATTGAATTGAAAGATATTGCTGAAACTTTAACATATGATCCACAATTAGTTGACTTTTACTACAAAATAGGTAGTGAAAATGGGAATGAATTCAGACAGTTAAAGTCAGATAAGGAGGTGTTAAATTTGGAGTTCGGAAACAAGATATTGCCTTTGTACTTCATCACACATAATATTGGTTAAAGCAATGATATTTCTGGGATTGATCTAGAGTTTGATGTAGGTGTTGGTATGGACCTTGATCTAGATGGGGGCCAAGTCAATGTAGGGGATGTTAATACAGGGGATGCAGGGGATGTGTCAAGTGCTAATGTTGATTTGATTGATGTTAATGTTAGTAAGGGTTATGATAATGATGTGTCAAATGATGATGATAGTGATACGTCAACTAACTTGGGAGATAATTTCATTGATAGTGACTATGATGTTGAGGATGATAACTTATTTGATCACAATGTTGATAAGGATGTTGAATGGGGTGGGGTAAACAAAAATACAAATGAAAAGGGAAAAGGGGTTGCTACTAATGATGAAATAAATGAAAATGGAAAAGGGGTGGAAGTAGGTGATAAGGACTTTATGGACAAATATGATGCTACTGATGATGAGTTAGATAGCATGGATGGAAGTGATGAAGAAACTGATATGTCTAACCCTAAGTTTGAAATTGGAATGACATTTACTTCAATTGAAGAGTTTGAGGATGCTATTAGACAACACTCTATCAAGTGGGGGAAACAAATAAGGTATGCCAAAAGTGAAAAGAATAGGGTGAGGGCTATATGCAAGGAATGGTGTGAATGGATGGTGTATGTATCCAAGGTTCAAGGTAAGAACCAGTTTCAAGTGAAGACATACAATCCAACCCACAGTAATTGCTATAGGTCTTTAGATAATAAAAATGTCACAGTAAGCTGGATTGCTAAGAAGTATTTGGATAGAATCAGATCAGATCCTCATATGCCATTATAGGCATTGCAAAATGCAATTTCAATTGAGCACCAAGTAAATGTGTCTAGGACTAAATGTTTCAGAGCTAAACATAAAGCAAATAAGTTGATTCAAGGTTCAGACGAAGAGCAATATAAGAGGTTGAATGATTATTGCCATGAACTAAGGACAAGGAGCCTTGGTTCAACTATATAGTTGCTGATAGATGTCAATAACACATTCAAAAGGCTTTATGTTTGTCTTGCACCATTAAAGAAGGGTTTTTTAGAAGGATGTAGACCAATGACCGGATGGTTGTTGACCGGATGGTTGTCACTTGAAGGGTATATTGCTAATGGGCATAGATGGGAATAATTGTACTTATCCATTTGTGTATGCTGTTGTGGAAAGTAAGAACAAGCAGTCATGGGTTTGGTTTCTTGAATTGTTGAAGAATGATATCAACATGGGGAACTCTTACCATTGGACTTTTATGTCAGATAAGCAGAAGGTATAATTTTTTTGATAGATATCAATGTTTAATTCTTATGTGTTTTTAATATTTTTTTTTGTTTGACGAGCATTGTTTAATTCTTTGATATCTTTCAATGTGTTTCTAGGGATTGGCTCCAGCACTTGAATTACTATGTCCAAACTCAGATCATAGGTTTTGTGTTAGATACGTGTACAACAACTTTAAGATGGTACACAAAGGCTTGATATTGAAAGACAAATTATGGGATTGTGCAAGGACTTCAAACCCTACCATGTTTGAGAAATAGATGGATGCCTTAAAAGCAACAGACTTAGATGCATTTAAGTGGCTTAATACTAAACCACCTCAACAGTGGTCCAGGTCACATTTCAGCACATGGCCACAATGTGACATTGTCCTAAACAATTTGTGTGAGAGATTTAATGCATCAATTTTAGAAGCAAGGGATAAACCTATAATAACTATGCTAGAAAGGATTAGGGGTATATTGATGAAAAGAACACATGTGTTGAGGGATAAGTGTGAGGTTCCCGGGGTGCGACCCGCGCCCTTGGATAGGGGTGCGCGTACGTGCGGATGTGGGACATCCATTGCTCTCGTTCCACCCTCCCTTGTTTAGGGGAAGACAAAATCAAAAGTGCGAGAGGAGTGCTGTCTATGTTAGCACGTTGGAATGTGCCTTGGTTGCCTTTAGTGGATTTTGTATCCAATATGGGAACTTATGGTTTCCCGCATCAAGTTATCCCTTTTTTAGGGGATACCAGGATATGAGAATGCATTACCCTTTCATTCCCATTCTCCCTTTTTTAGGGGAAAACGGAAAAGTGCAAAAAAGGATATTGCGACGCCCCCACTATGGATTTTATTAAAAATAGCCTTATGGCTCGTTTCAGATCACTATGGGAGCTTTGGGTTTCCCGTATCAAGTTATCCCTTTTTTAGGGGATACCAGGATATGAGAATACATCACCCTTCTATTCCCATTCACCCTTTTTTAGGGGAGAGCAGAAAAGTGCAAAGAAGGAGTGTTGCGAGGCCCCACTGGATCTGAAAGTTTTTAGAGTCGCCATCTTTATTTTAAGGCAAATAAAGCAAAACCAAAGAAAAGAAAAATAAACCAGAGAAAAAGAAAACGGGTTCGGAGGCTAAGTTACGAGTTGGGAAGGTGCTAGGCACCCAACTCGCCCTTTCGGTCTCAAAAGTGGTTTTTGGCTGGAGTATGCTTATTGTTATATTTATTTAGCAAATAAGTAAGTATTAAAAGACAAGAAATTAAAACAGATACATCCGTGGCTACATTATTTACGGAATTGCAGTCATTTCCTTACAATAATTACAGACATATTTAAGAATATTTGGCCATTATAGCAGCTCTTTTACATAGTATTCATATTCTAATCCGGGCAGCACAACGGCTTATATTGGCTACATTGTGCCGGATTTAAATAACAACTTTAAAATAATAAATAGACAGAAAAGTAAAAAAATACAATAAATAACGCCCTTAAAAGCTTTACCTCTTAGAGCGGTGGTGTGCTCGCTTTGTCTTTCAGGAGAGAGAGTCTTTTTTTTTTTTTTTTGTGATTGTTGTTTTGATTTCGAGACAGCTTGTCAACTCGAGTGACGACTTATTTTGGTAGGTTTTGGCCTTTTTGGTTTGGCGGAATAACGACTTAGTTTTCTAGTTTTTCAGCTCATTAATCAGGCAGAGTAACGACTTACTTTGGGATTTTTGGGCCGGGGAAGTGAGGTGGATACCTAACAACTAGGCTAGGGATCACTTATAACCTATGGATATTTATTTTGGCGGAGTTTGGACGGGGTTTGGAGACTTTAGGGGCTTCCACTCACCTATCTCACACCTCTCGTACTATTATTTCGACAGAATAACAGAGAGAGTTTCGTTGCGATTTTTATCGCGAACTCTGAGCAGCTGAAATGAGGATCCTATTTATAGTTGAGATTTCTTCAAGCTGCATTGATCAGTTGTACCGTGAGCTTCAAGACTTGTACATTTTGTTTACTGAGAGAGGCTACAGGAAAATGCATGGTGCGGCACCACTAGCATGATGTGGTGGCACCAAGGTCCTTGGTGCGGCACCCATGGAACTATTTGAGTTTGATTTTTCACACTTTCACCCCTCGCAGTTCACTGTTTCGCGCATCCTGCTTTGCCTTTCGCATTTTTAACTCCTGTAACTTGACATTTGTTAAGTTTTAACAGTTCTTGATATCTTATGTAAGAGTCACATACCAGGGGTACGAAATTGGGGTGTCTACAGAGCCCCTCAACGATGGAGTCTACGGGTAACCCAAGGCTTACTGAGTAGACGAACATCGTTGATAAACAATAGACTCTCCAATTTCGTTCATTTAAAAACGGGAGAATGCAATTGGTAGCAGTTATAATGCACAGTTTATCATGCTATCCAAACTCCATAACCTATACATTTTTTGTCGGTTATAAAAGGTTATCGTAGTTTTTTTTGTTTTTTTTTGTTTTTTTAAGCAGATATGAATTTAAAGTACTCTGATGGTCGGACCTACTAATGTAGGCTGCCTACGTATTCCCTATTAAAGGAAATCAAACCAAACGTAGTTCAGGCCAAAAACCTAAACTACAACCAAGTGAGGATGTCATGTTCTTCGGGTCCAGCCCGATCGAGAACACAACAGGAAAAAGATTTTTGTGTTTTTCGAAAAAGTCGTATCTAACAGTCGAGAACGGCTGCCGAATACGGTATGAAGATTTGAATGTTTTTCTGGAACCACATTTCAACCGGTTAAGACCTTGTCATTGAAACATGTTAAGAAGAACTTTCAAAGTTGTGTCTGGCTGGTCGATGCCTTGTTTCCAAACATAACCAGAAAACTTTCAAATTTCCAGAAAACTGCACTCGACCGATTAAAATCCGTCGTCGAGCACGACAAAGAAAACTTTCTTCAAGTATTTTCGAAAATTGTGAAGTGGAAACCATTTTTTTTCCTTTCCTTTTTTTTCTCGCTCTCTCTGTTTTTTTTCTTCAAATATTCCTCTTTTTTGTGTTTTTGAAATATTCCTCTTTTTTTTGTTTTTTTCAATATTCCTATTTTTTTTGTTTTTTTTTAAATCAAAACTCATTTTGAAAAAGAGTTCTTTTTTAATTTTATTTGAAAAACAAAACGAACTTTTTCTTTTTTTTCTTTTTTTTAAACAAACTTTCCTTTAAAAGGAAATTATTCTAAAGTCAGGGTAAGAATAATGTACCTGACTTACCTTTTTGCGCCTGGGTGGCTGCCGCGGATTCGGCTGATCTTGGTATTTCTGCCACTCTTGCTGGGAAATTTATTATTATCTCTTCTTTTCTTCTTCTTTTTTTTTCTTTCTTTTTACTTTTTTCTTTTTCTTTTTCTTTTTTTTCTTTTTTTTTTCTTTTTTTTTCTTTTTTTTCTTTTTCTTTCTTTTTTTTTTCTCTTTTTTTTCTTTTTTGATCCGCTGGGGATATTATTTTTCTTCGTCCTCTGGTGGATGGTCATTAATTTTTGGTTAACAAGATTAACTTTGTTAACTATTTGTTAGGCTCAGGGACCATTTTGGAAACTTTGAAACCTGAGGACTAAAGTGTTGTGGCTTCAAACTTTGGACGGGGGAAAGGGAAAAATTCCATTTTCCTCCCTTTATCAATGACGGGAGTAAGGGAGAGAAGCTCACTGCTTCTCCTTCTTTTCTTTCTTCTTTCTTTCCTTCCGCCATAGCTACTGTCTTTCATTTCTTTTTTTCATTTTCTTTATTTTCGCTCATTTTCTCGATTTTCTTCCGCCAATTTCAGTGTTTTACTTAGCAGATGACATATTCTTCACGATCCAGGAAGGGGAAGGCACTCGTGCACCCAGAATCTGACGAGAGGAGGAGAGAGCCTCCTCGCTTGGTCCGGAATAAACTCAACTACCGGTATTCCAATAATGACTGGGGCAACATTGCGAGATCGGAACACTCACGTGTCCAATCTTCCTCCCACCACTGTAAGATTCTTTCTTTTTTTCGAGATTTTCCTGGCTATATTTCAGATCTGCTAAATTTCTGCACTGTTTGGAACCTTTGGAGCACTCCTGACTTTATTAGCAATGCATATGCATGTCCTATTTATGTCTAAATGATGTAATTAAGTGATGATGCGTGAAATTTCTATGATTTATTTTTGCGATGCATGATTTGAACTAGTGGTCACTATTTGACCCTACTATGCATGATTTATATTCTAAATGCAAATGAGGCTATATGATGCATGTTTTACACTAGAACATTTTTTTGCATGCAATAGAATCACGAGACGGACTTTTCGGAATACAATTTAAATTTTTCTGAAACGCATTTTCGGGCATATTTTCGGATAAAAATAGGACAAAACCGATATTTTTGATGCCCTTAAATTCATTTTTCAAGCATGCAACTGCTGCAGGGACATAGTTGATGCCACAAAAATATTTATTTTGATGACTGGTGGCACTTTATCTTCTTTTTAGCGTACCCCTATGGCAGCTTATTGAACAAATGAAATGCATATAATGGATGCATGAATTATTCTACTTGATGCAGATGCAATTGTAGAACAATTATAAGATGATGCGTGAATATTTTCATATTTTATCATACACATGGTAAATGCAGTCTAACATGCATTTTTATGATGTTTAAGATGCAAAATTAATTATTTACATGCAAAATAAATTATTACACATAAAAATTTGTTTGTTTTGTTTATTTTATTTTATTTTTATATCTCTTTTTTATTTTATTTAAGAATGTAAAAGAATATAGTATGTATGTACAGCACGTAGATTCCTATGTTTTTTTTATTTATTTCGCGTAAAAGAATGATGTTTAATGAATGTTTATTCACATGTAAATTTATGCACATGTATGAAAATGTATGTGTTAACTTAAAGAATTATTTATATTTCTTTTATTATGAACAAGGTTTTTGTTTTCTTTAAAAATTAAGAAGTATAAGGCATGTAATATGTTCATCATTTATTTATTTTTGCTTATTTATTTAAAAGATTGTACAAAGAAGAAAATAAGGATAGAGGACTTACCTTTTTTTTTTTTTTTTTAGATTCGCAGGGAATTCCAGAGGGCGTGGGTATCATGTGCCAATGTTGCTGAGATCTACGCCATGTTGCCCGAGGCGGTGAAGTTATTGGTGGAGGGGTTTGGTTTCAGCGTCTTCATGCATTCCTTCACCCACTTCACCAGCTATCTGCCCATCTTTGATGTGCTCAGGGACTTCTGGTGGGACACCACCCATATTTTCCACCAATGGGGGGAGGCCCATGCGACTTTCCGACCGGGTAGGGGGAGGCGACCATGACCCCACTTTGCTGCGATCACGGGATTTCACTCTCTGTCATCGTAGGGAGGAGGTTGTGGACCTCCTGGGTTTCGAGCCCCGTTTCAAATCGACGGATGAGGTTTTTATCAGCAGCGTTCGAAGTTGGCTTCTTAACAATGCCGGACGGGTGCCGGCTGATGATGACGATGTCGTAACTCGAGTGGCAAGAGCGTTTCTGTTTTTCTTTCTTGGCACATCGCTCTTTGCCAACTCCTCTGTCACCACGAGTTTGTCCAGGCTTGTCTGACGGACTTTGATCGGATCCCTTTATATGGACTGGAGACGGAGGCTTGGACCGGCATGCTTCTATGGATAGGGCCAGCCGGAACGACTCGCCGACTCTGAATGGATTTGCCCCGGCGTGGGAGGTACATGCCTTTTCCTGCCTTTTTTTTATCTTTCTTTTTTTTTTTATGTATCATTTTTTTCAGCACATGTATATATTTTTTATTATTTTTTTTGTGACAACATACATATTCTTTTTTTTTTGACAACATATTTTATTTTATTTTGCAGGTCTGGGCCTTCTCATTTTTCACATTTTCGCCGGGTCGTCTCATTGGGCGAGTTTACCAGCCTCCATACCTGTCCCAGTATGTTAATAGTAACAAGGTGGATCCTATAGGATGATGGTTGTGATGATAGGGAAAAGAGTGTTAGGAGAATTATTAGCTCGAGTTCTGGTTCAGTGCACTTCCTTCCTTGGGAGGGCCTGGAGGGTCATTATTCTGCTACTTTGATTAGGGGTGTAAATCGGAACCACCGAACCACGGAGTCGAACCGAACCAAACCAAACTAGTCGGTTTGGTTTGGTTTTGGTCGAAGATGGTTCGGTTTCGGTTTCAAAAATTGCAAAACCACGTGGTTCGGTTCGGTTCACGGTTTTTGGTATCGAACCAAACCGAACCAAACCAAACCACCATATATATTTTTATTTATTTATTATATAATATATAGTATATTACATTTATTAACTATTTTGAACCTTTGATTTATTCATAATATATATATATATATATATATATATATATATGGATACTAAACCAAACAAAATCTTGATTGTTGGAGAACTATTATTTCTTCCATTGTTTGTGTTTATTTTAGAATTTGTTATGATAATTTGTTGTTAGTATGTTATTTCCTAATTTTGATGTTAATTCCAAAATAAAATATTATTTTCATTGTTATTTTTAATGTTGGTTAATTTCATTAAAAATAATTTATATAAACCATAAACCGAACCAAACCAAACCAAACCGAGTGGTTCGGTTCGGTTCCGATTCCAAGTCTTACTCGGTTCGGTTCGGTTTGAGATTTTTTGGAACCACTAGAGGCGGTTCGATTTGTGGTTTTGGCATAAACCAAACCAAACCGAACCACTTATACCCAACTTTGATGTTCACGGCTAGAATATTGATGGTTTCTATCATGGTGGACTCTTTATATATGGGCGGCGGGTGAGCGTCAAAGATCGGTCCGATTTTTCAAGTAGCTCTAGTGGTGCCTCCTCGGCCTCCTTCACGGGTGATAGAGCCCGATCGGCGCCCAATAGGTATCGATTATGCGGGAAAATACCATTCTGCGGCGGACTATCCGTAATGGCGTGGGGATTTGAGATTAATGATGCATCCCCTCGTTCCTATTAAC